>JASJET010000105.1:7287500-7887500 GCA_034092305.1 Diaprepes abbreviatus
TCTAGTGTCATTAATATGTCTCGAGTTTCGCTGAATAAAACCCAGCATTCTTAGAGCCTTGATCGTGACTCTGTCAATATGAGCGTTGAATTGCAAATCTTTCGTGAAAATTACTCCCAAGTCATTGCTAGATTCGACGGATTCGACAGGTTGACCCAGTATTTCATATGAATTAACAATTGGGTGATCGCACTTGAAGAAGCTGATACATTTGCATTTGGAGACGTTGATTCTTAGATGATTTGAAGCACACCAGTCGACGAAACAATCTAGATCAGTTTGTAAGTGGTTATGATCTACGTTAACAATGCTGTAAAATTTTAGATCATCGGCTTATAATAGGACCTGAGAGGAAACAAAGCAGGAGGTAACGTCGTTGATGAACAGAAGAAACAGAACCGGTCCAATGTGTGACCCCTGAGGGACACCAGAAGTAGCCATTACTTCACTGGATAGGGACCCGCACACCTCCATGCGCTGTCGTCTATCGCTGAGATAAGATTTGATCCAGTTTAAATAATTTCCCGAGATACTGATCTCAGACAGCTTCTTGAGTAGCAGTAGATGATGAATGTTGCGATTTAAATCGGGAATTGCTACTGGCGTTCCACAGAGGTTGGTGCTGGGACTTTGTTAATGATTTAAAAAATTATACCATCCATTCCTGTTAGATATGAAGTTCACATGAAAAAATCATACGACAATATGAAATATCTATTGACAAGTTGTGCTATTTTTTGTGTGAATGGGATAGTCGACAAAAGGCACTTCATTACCAGAGAAAAGACTGGTTCGTTCGACAATTATTAGAGCCATATGAAAAGAGTGTACAACATATACCATTGGTAGACACCAAAATGATTTTGTTGCCACCACTGCATATTAAATTGAGCCTAATAAAAAACTTTGTTAAAGCACTGAATACAGATGGGTCAGTTTTTCAGTACCTGCGTCAGAAATTCCCAAGGCTAAGTGAAGCAAAAATTAAAGAAGATATTTTTGTTGGGCTACAGATTCGAAATATTCTAGAAGATAAACATTTTGACAGCACTCTATCACGTATTAAAAAAAAACACTTGGGATGACTTTCGCCTCGTGGTCACTAATTTCTTCAGAAATAAAAAAGCTGACAATTACGTTACTCTTGTTGAAAATATGTTGTCATCGTATCAAAAAATGGGTTGCAACATTTCTTTAAAGTTCCACATTTGGACTTTTTTCCTGAGAACTGCGAATCTGTAACACGGCGGATGCTTCCATCAGGATATATCAACAATGGAGGTGCCAGGGAAAGGGGCATGCTTCCATGTTTGCCGACTAACATTAAACTCTTGTTAGAGATACGCCAGAAACAATTCACAAAAAAAAGCAAAAGACAGGATATTTAGTGTCTCTACAAGTAAAAAAGTATGTATTTTTTATTATCTTGTTAAAAATAAAATAAAAAAACTTATTGTTAAAAATTGCATCTAAGTTTTTATCATTACTGACTGTTTTGTGTTCAGCCCCTCAAAAATTAAAAAAAAAATACACTTTTCATTCAAGATACAACAAATAAACTAAAATTTGTTGCGTAGTGATATTATGAATTAAATATGCTATATTTCCCTTTGCCTAATCGGAACAGGAATATGTACACTCCCCTGCAAATGTTTTTGCCATACCTTGATGAAAATCCGAAAACACAATTTAACTTGAAAAGAAACGGTCGCAGCATAAAAATTCCAATGGTTTCTTAAAATTTAGGTATAAATCTTCAAATAACCGTTACATTTATCTCCAAAACCCATAAACATAGGTATTAAACAATATCATAAAAAAGTAAAAAAGTTGAATAAATTTTGATGATATTTGTAGTCTAATAATTTCAAGTGCAAATATTGCAGAATACAAAATCCAAGACAGTTTGAAAGAGTATTGCTTAACTTTTAAAGTGAGAGGTCAAACGTTAAATTTAGTCCATTTGGACCGAAGTTAGATCAATTTTTGTAAGAAAGTATGTGTTTTTTCGAAACGCGCATGTTTAAAAAACTAAACAAAGTAGAAAAAAGGTGTATATAGAAAAAAATGTATTTTTGTACAAAGAATATAGATATATAGTTTTAAAAAAATCGAAGAAAAATTTTTTCCTATTTTTAATGATATAAAAAATTAAAAAAATTGTAAAATTAATGAACAAATTACACGATAGTTTGTTGATGTTAAAAAAAACCTTCTATTTAATAAAGGGACAATATAAATTCATATTTACATTTACTAGGTACTAAGCCTTTTAACGAAAACAAAAATAAATATCAGTCATTACTAACTAATTAGCGGTCAGTTCTTAAATATTAATATGCATAGAATCCAAAATTTAAACCAATAAATAATACAAACAAAGAATTTGAACAAACCATTATAACGAAAAAAAGTAAATATCAATTTGTTAGATAGTATACTAGTTACTTCTCAACATTTTTCTCATCAAAGTGGTAGCCTTTGCTTCTAATTAAAGCCTGGCAGATTCTTGGCATTCGCAAGATTAATTTGTTAAGTATATCTGCCTTGATGTTTTTCCACTCGTCTTGTAAGATTTCCCATAAGTACGAAACCGATGTCGGACGTTGCTTTTGAACAGCTATTTAATTCATCCTATATTAATTCTATCGGGTTTAAATCTGGACTTTGTAGTGGCCACTTCATGACTTTAAATTTCTTCTTTTTTTCAAGACTTTCCAAGTAACTTTTGCAGATATTTACAGTGTGTTTGGGGTCGTTATCATGTTGGAAAGTAAAAGGAGAAGTACCTACTAGATCAGTACCAGACGGCAATACGTTCTTGTGTAGAAGTTTTTATAGCCTTCCTTTTTCAAAATTCGTTCTACTTTTACAGGATCACCAACACGGGATCCGGCTAAGCAACCCCAAGCCATTATTGAACCACCTCCATGTGTGACAGTAGGAACCAAATAATCTTTCAAAAACTTTTCATTTGCTTTTTAAGCACATACAATTGTCTTTTCGATTCAAAAACTGCAAACTTCGATTCGTCGCTAAAAGCACCTTTTTCTACTGATCAATGCTTAAATTTTTTTGTTGTCTTGCCCATTTTGATCTTTTTTTTATATTTACGAGTCTTAGCAATGGTTCTTTAGTAGCAAGTCGTCCAAAAATTCCATTTTCTTGAAGTCTCCGACATACTTATATTTCAAATTATAATATATTAATTATAGTTTTCAAATTTTTATTAATATGCACAATTATATCAGAAACTCTGAAACGTCTATTATGTAAAGCAGTGTGAACAATATATCTGTCTTCTTTAAGAGTTGTTTTCTTGAGATATTCTCTGTTACGACTACGATTAATAGAGCTAGTTTCCTTAATATATTTTCTAACGTTTTAATCAACAATACGTCTATTATATTCGACTTTTCTGCAATTTGTTTTTCTTTAACTTCAACAAAATGTCTTTCATTAATTTTACAATTCTGAAATTTTTTGGGTCATTAAAAATTGGAAAAATTTTTTTTTCTCTGATTTTTTTTAAAAATTATATACCATTATTACACAAAAACATGTATTTTTTTCTATTTACACTTTTTTTGTGTCTTGTTTAGTTTTTTAAACATACGATTTCGAAAAAAAAAACATACTTTCTTAGAAAAATTGATTTAACTTTAATTCAAATGTACCAAATCTGACGTTTCACCGCTCATTTTAAAAGTGGAGCAATACTCTTTTTCAATTTTTTTACTTATTTATCATACTCTTTAAAAAATATGCTTATGGGTTTTAAAGATAAATGTAGCTGTTTTTTAAAGCTTGTTACCTAAATTTTAAGATGTATATATATATATATATATATATATATATATATATATATATATATATATATATATATATATACATTATGCTTGCCGGTGCATTTAGCGTTCTATTTTACTTCCTATGAGTGATCATTTTTTTTAAGGTATTTGTTCCATGAATTTTGTTCATATGTTTCAAATTAGGTCATATAATCTTTACGATCCACCTAAACTAACCACGGGAAAAGCGAATACTTTCAGCACCTTATATCGGACAAAATTAAAAGTACAATACTAGTAGCGTCATCTCCCTAAACAATCCGCAATCTGAACTGTATTCAGAGTTGAAATATTCTATAAGATATACATTATCGACAAACTTATTTCATGGCAATATATTTGATTCTGGTACACACCCTAGCAAATCTATCCATAACATCAGGTAATTCTTGGTTTGTTTCGACATCAGTCAACTCCTTCACGATATCTGGAAACATTGCTCTAAAATCCCTGTATTCTTCCTCGGATGCCAAAGTTTCATACGCATGGGATACTCCTGAAGGTGGTTGGAGAGTAGATAAAGCTCTGTAAATGAAAAGAGCAATCAGCTTTGCTTCAAATTTAAAACAGTACATTCAGAAAAAACAATTAATAGTGTCAAATAGTTAATTTTAATGATTTTTAGAAATTCTTAAATCGAAAAAAAGAACACTCAAGATATCGAGCCAAAAATATGCTATGATATGTATACATATATATATATATATATATATATATATATATATATATATATATATATATATATACATATATAAATGTATTAATATATTTTGTTTTTATTTCTAAACCATTGTAATATAATATTTATTTTTATTATCTTGGGTATACGTTTTTGGTAGTTTTCATTAAAAAAAAATTATTCTCTCAACTTTTAGCTCATTATATTGAACTTCCCTAGGAGGATTTTTTATTTTCTAACATTAATCTACAACTAATAAAATATATATATATATATATATATATATATATATATATATATATATATATATACAGTGCCTTCATTTCAAAACGAACCATCCTTAATAACTTTGTTAAATAGAAAAATTAAAAAAAAAGAAAAAATACGTCAATTTAGATATACAGGGGGAAGTTTAATTTTGCATTTGTTAAAAGTCTGTCAATCACCTCCTCACCTCCAGCTAACCTCACTTTGATATGTCAAATGGGAACCCCCACCTTGTGACACATCACTGTAAGCAGCATAAAATTGTCTATCCAACCGTATAAAAAAAATTAAATCGGTTGACGTACCAGCGAACAGTGTGCAAAAATGTCTTGTAATAATGCATAATATATCGGCCTCGAACTTTAGTATGTCAAATGATTACCCTATAGTGTGATACATCATTTTAAAGGGCATACTATCTCCTATTTAGCCAATAAAAAAAAACAAAATCTGTTGATGTACAAGCGAATAGTAAGAAAAGATGTGTGGTAATAATAGACACCTTATCACATTAAACTTTATTATGTCAAATGGCTACTTCATAGAGTAAAATATTATTTTAAATTTAAAATAAATATTTTTTTAAAATAATAAACAGTTAAAATATTTGCGAGAAAAAAACTAAGCCTGTTTTAAAATTCATCGCAAAATTCATTGCAGTCTAATGAATCTAGTGTATTTATTTCAATGATATTTTTTGCGGTACCTGATAGGTACAAAAAATCACTGCAATAAATAAAATTTTTAAGATCTTTAAACACCAGTTGTTTATTATTGTTAAAATTGTCATTGTGACGCCTAGTTGAAACGTGAATATAAATGGTGTATACGCTAGCCGAAAGAATAGAAATAATTTTTCTCTATGGAGCTGAAGATCGGTGCGCTCGTAGAACCGCCAGAGCATTTAACGAGAGGCATCAAGACAAAAAAGTGGGCCATAAATATGTACTCGAATTGGTACGAAAGTTTGAAGAAACGGGATCCGTTTGTAATAAAAATATATTGAGAAAAGGGTTGTAGATGAAGCATGCCAAATCGAGGTACTAGGACAGTTTGCAATAGATCCAACTTTATCCATCTCAAAGGTCGCAGATTTAACCAACATTTCTGCTGGCTCTGTGCATAAAGTTTTAAAACAAAATAAGTTTTTTCCCTACAAAATTCAAATTCTTCAAGAACTCGGAGAAGACGATTTTGATAGGAGAATTCAATTTTGCGAATTAATGTGCCAACGAATTGACGAGGACCCCCATTTACCTAAGAATATCTGCTTTAGTGATGAATCAACTTTTTTTCTAAATGGACTGGTTAACAGACATAACTGCAGATACTGGGATAATGAAAATCCGCACCTTTTCCGAGAAGGGCATACTCAATATCCCGAAAAAATTAACGTGTGGGCAGGAATTTATGGCAATGAAATCATCGGGCCATTTTTTTGGAAGATAATTTAAATGGGCAAATTTATTTAAACCTTTTAGAAAACACAATATACCCTGCCATTGGGCAATCTTTAGAAAATCAAGTGGATGAAAATGCTGTTATGGTACTAAATGAAAATAATTTGCATTTCCAGCAAGATGGAGCTCCCCCGCACTACGCTTTGGCAATTCGAGAGTGGCTTGATGAACATTTTCCAGGGACGTGGATTGGCAGACGTGGTGCAATTGAATGGCCAGCACGGTCTCCAGACCTAACCCCTCTAGTCTTTTTTCTTTGGGGGTATTTAAAAAGCAAGGTTTATAAAACCCCACCTGAAAATATTGACGATTTAAAAAATCGAATTGTTCGGGAATGTAGAGGAATTAGCAGAGAAACCCTTGCCAATGTTCGTGGGGAATTTCAAAATAGGCTTTTTTATTGTCTCGCTAATAACGGCGCACATTTTGAACATTTAATAAAATAATTTTCTTCAACTGAATAAAACTGAATAAACTGCTTATATTTAACACACATTTTTGCATCCTAATTGCCTATAACGTCTATTAACTTAATTTTTTTTTGACATCGTTGGATAGCAGATCGTACGTCCTTTAAAATGATATATCACACTATAGGGTAATCATTTGACATACTAAAGTTCGAGGCCGATATATTATGCATTATTACAAGACATTTTTGCACACTATTCGCTTGTACGTCAACCGATTTAATTTTTTTTATACGGTTGGATAGACAATTTTATGCTGCTTACAATGATGTGTCACAAGGTGGGGGTTCCCATTTGACATATCAAAGTGAGGTTAGCTGGAGTTGAGGAGGTGATTGACAGACTTTTAACAAATGCAAAATTAAACTTCCCCCTGTATATCTAAATTGACGTGTTTTTTCTTTTTTTAAAATTTTTCTATTTAAGAAAGTTATTAAGGATGGTTCGTTTTGAAATGAAGGCACTGTGTATATATATATATATATATATATATATATATATATATATATATATATATATATATATATATATATATATATATATATAAAACAAATACAACGGATCACATGTAACATATACTATTTAAAAAACTTACGAAGTAAAATAATTAAAACTTAAAATATGGTTGAAATAAGATAATGTATCAAAAATCACTGTTCTCACCTTGCGAATAATTACTTATTTCATCGTAAGTTTTATTGTTGTTAATGTAGATTTGTACAGGATACATCCGAGATAAGTAATTTTTTTTTGTTGAATCGACAGTGAAGTTGTATGAAACAAGAGCAACATTTGCTGGAAAAAACTATCTATTTTTCGGTTTTATACAATTCCACTGATGAAATTATAAAGTGATTTAAACGCGTGTAGAGAGAGAACCAGAGTGGTGTTTGCTGGAAATAAACTGCCTATATCCCTTTCTTTTTTCTGCTTGAAAGGAGAATACATATAAACAACTATTTAAAAACGGCAGAAAATAGATTTATTTATTTCTTACTGAAATATAAATTTAAATATAAAATTGTTTTTAAAAAATTCAATATGTTTGACTAAAATCTTGATTTCTTTCGATTGTATTTAAAATTGGTATAGGAGGTTTTTTGAGGGTGCAAATTATGAATTCAAAACTAATTTTAAAAAATTTAATATGGCGCATCCGATATGACAGACTAAAAAAATTGGTACTGAGAAGTTTTCGAGGGTGCAGGCTACAATAAGATTATGATCTTAAGTTTATTTTTTTTTTAAATTGAATATGGCGGATTCAAATATATTAAAAATTTTACTTTCTTTTTTTTTGTAAATTGGCATAAAGGGGTTACAAATCTGAAGTTAAGTCTTTACACTTTAATATGGCCGATACAATATAGGGGACTAAAAATTTTTCACTTTTTCGATTTTGTCTAGATTAAGACTGGGCATTTTGGGCGCATATGTTACGGATCTTAAATAAATTTTTTAAACTGCAGAATAAATTATGTCGGACTGAAAAATTTACAAGTGCTTTTAGTATCGGTGTTGCGGGTTATGGGGGCCTAGGTTACGAATCTAAAGTTAATTTCTTAAAATTCAACATTACGGATTTATTATAGCAGACTAAGTATTTGGTAGGTTCATTCAAAACTGATATTTGGAGAATTCTCAGAATCAAATAACTTTTTGTTATTCATTTAGTGTGGTCTATAACTCTGGATAAACTGGGTATTTTTTTTGCAACTTTCAAGACAACTTAATTCAAAAATAAAAGCCGAAAATAAATTAAGAAAAAAAATTTAACCACTTCTAAAAAAAAACGATAAAAAGCGAAAAATAAAAATATAAATTTTTATATGAAATTGTAATTTTCGAAATCAGCGCTAAATTATCATTAAATGAAACAAATAACTACTAACATGAGATGTATATAAGCTATGGAAGAAAGTCATTACAAATAAAGTATTTCTCAATCTTTTTTTGTAAATCGCATTTTGTCAGGTATTAATTTGGTACAGACTTCAAAAATTTTATATCAGAATTTATATTGTTATTTTTGGCTTTTTAAGAAGTTAGTTCAAATTTTTTGTTAAAAAATTGTCCAATTTTGTTACTTTTTTCACAATTTAATTTAGAAAATATTAATAAAAAGAAAGCTTGTTTTTCTTTGTCTTGAGTGTTGTTAATTTACTTTTTCTATCAAATTATCCCACCCCCTTCCATTATACTTATAACATCATTTACCAAATTCATGCTCAATCTTAGAGTCTAAATTTTTGCGAATTTTTTTCTTATTTTATGTTGACGTAAGGCATAGCGCCCAACAGAGAACATATTTTTAATTTATTAATATATTATACCCGATTGATTGTCTTTAATATTTACTTAACATCAATTATATTGTACTGTATTAATTACATTCTATTACTAAAATACCTGAAATCATTATGATGTATCTGCTTCATCCATATTTTAGAAATAACATTGTTGTGATAAATAAGCCCCAAATTATTGTCTTGCCCTGTGTGGTCCTGTGCCCTATATGCAGCATAACTATTTTTATTGGCCTCCGTTTTACTAATACCCCTACGAATATCTCTCCTCAGATCACTACAAGAACGGTTACGACAAAGTTTCATCAGAAACATGGTTTTATTATGAAGGTAACTTCTTTTTAGGTGGAACGGATTCAAAAATTTGAGCTGATGTATCAAGATCTTGTTGGAAACCGTTTAGAATTTATGACCACGAAGACTCAAAAAGTAAAATAATAATAGGCTTATAACATAAAATTTTTGAAGTAATTAACAAAACCCCCATTACAGTCACGCAATTAATTATGCCAATTCTGTCAAAAAAATTAAGTACTTTCCTTTAAAAACACGAAGTCAAGGACGGAACGCAAACAACTTTTTCCACTCTACGCAATACATTTCAAAAATGTTTTTGCCATAACAAATCCTCTTAATTTGGTGTAGCAAAAACTTATTTATTTTAGTATTGTGATTGAGTAATTATATATAGACCAGGGCTTATCTGTAAAATATCGGGGTTTCGTGGATGTAAAATGGAACATGGAGATTTTTGCATGAGAGCCTTCAGAATAACCTGTATAACGATAAATTTGAATGCGTACTTTCAAAAAGTTGGACAACATTGTTTTTATTAATAAAAATATCTTCTTCTTCTTCTAGGTAGAACCAAGTTCTGTTATCTACACAATGCCTCATCGATCCTCGTTTGAGGTCGAAATCCAGCTGTCTCTCCATCTTTTGGGGGGCCGTCCAGGCGGCCGTTTGGTGTTTGATTTCTCTCTCATCACGGTCTGTCATCGTCTATTCGTTCCACGTGATCTCTCCACTGCCTACGACGGTTTCGAACCCACGTCACAACATCCCCCACTCCGCTGTCCTCGCGTATTCTTGCGTTTCTTATTCTATCTCTTAAACTTGTTCCCGTGATCATTCTCAGCGTTTTCATTTCTGTGGTTCTCATAATTTGTTTTGTCTTTGTTGTTTCATTTCTTGTTTCTGCGCCGTAGGTCAGTATCGGTCTTACACATACCTTGTAAATTCTTGCTTTGCTCTCAACCGTCACATGTTTATTGTTCCAGAATATGTCTCTTAGTTGGCCTGATATCATGGTCGCTTTGTTGGCTTGTGTGCGTACTTCTTCCGTTACTGCCCTGTTACTTGTTATATGTGCTCCCAGGTATTTAAAGTTCCCAACTTGTTTGATATGTTTGTCATCAACCATTAGTTTGCATCTTACCGGTTCTTTTACTATTACCATTGCTTTGGTTTTCTCCACAGATATCTTCATATTATAATGTTTGGCTGTTTGATTGAGATGGAAAAGCATTCTTTGTAAGTTGTCCTCGCTATTTGCTGTCAAAGCAACATTGTCTGCAAAGCATATAATCTGAACGGTGTTGTGTCCCATTGGGTACCCAATATTTGTGCTTTTTACCCCATCAATGATTTCGTCCATGATTACATTGAAAAGTGTTGGACTTAGGCTATCACCCTCTCTTATTCCTATGGATTGTGTGATTTCCTCTGTTCTGTTATGTGTTCCAGTTTGACTTATGATATTTGAGTTCCATTATTCCTGGTACATCGGTTTAAAAAAACTGATCAAAATCGTTCCATTAGAAGCCGAGAAAATGAAATTTTTTTCAGATATGTATTTTGAATCTTCGAATTCAATTTTAAAATGAGAGCTCCCCACCCCTCTTTTTTTCATTTTTCACGCACGTGGGCGATATTCTTTTTATTTTTTATTAAAGTTTCCGATAACATAAATATTTAAATATTTGTATCAAAAAAGAACTCGATAAGACAAAGTTTTTGGTTCAAGAATTGTTTATAGATTCACCGTAACAGGCTGTCAACTTTGATAGTTTGTATCTCGGAAACCAATTGACGGATTTGAAATTTTTTTTCACAAAAAAAGCGTCTTTCTAAGTACTTTTAAACCATGTATTGCAAAACAAAATCCAATGAAAATCCGCCGAGATAATCTATTTGTTTATGAGCAAAAATATCAACCATGTCTTTAAACAATTCCTGACTTCCCTACTTATAAATAAATTTAAATACGTTAACGTGAAATTTTGGACAAACTTGAAAAATGGTCAATTTTTGTAAATGAAATCGGATTGTAAAATTATTGTGGAAAAATTATCGATTCGATCCTAACAAATTTTCGCGCGTTATTTTATTATGATATAAAGTTTTCTTTGCTCTGATATGAAGATCCTCAGAGAAATTTCAATGGTCGAAGAAAATTGATTAAAAACTTGCTTTTTTTACTTTTTTACTTAATTATTGCTATTTTGCAATAAGGAAAATAAATTTTAATATTTCCAACTAACCTATCTTTTGGAAAATTTAATTATGAAACTTTTTTCCTCTTTAGTTTTTCTCTAAAATTAATACCTTCAAAGTTACACGAGAGAAAATTTGAAAAACAACGGTTTTTTTCGTTAATTTAATATTTTTATTAATAAAAACAATATTGCAAAACTTTTTGAAAGTATGCATGGCCGGGAAATGTTTAGTGGCATAGAAATGGTGAATACACATTACGGCAAGAAAGCCACTGTATTATGATGTGGTACGGGAATAGCGACGAAAAAGTACCAAAGGGATATATATATATTGCGTACTGAAACGATAAGCAATATATCGTATCACCAAGTTACTTATTTGTAACATCTCATTGTCAGAAATTCTATTACTTGTACAACTTACTAACCTCAAAATGCAAACTTGACACAGGAAGAAAACTTCCCTGGGTTATTTCAAAATAAGTCTCTTTTTTCGAAATTATAGGTTTCTTAAAGCAAAAAATAAAAATAAACTGAAGTAATTAAATAGTACACTTTGGTCCTATCAAAACTCTGTTAATTTATAGCCTATGATACGAGTATTTCCACTGAAATTGTTCTGCGGCCAATAGCTACTGAACTCATGTACAAATAAGTCGTTTTTCCATTATATTTAATTTACGGCTTTTTTAGGATTACAAACGTATCTGGCTTTACTATAAGAAGATTAAATTTTTGCAACGTTTTCACATTAATTTTGAACGACATAAATATTTTTTTATTCAAAAAAACACTACTAATTAGTTTTTTTTTTGTTTTTCGTTAAATGGCAACCGTTCTACATTTGGCAATTTCGCTTTAGCGTAAAATTCTAATTCTTATCATAATTTTTTGATTGACAATTAATTACTTCTAAACTTTTTTCCGAGAACCAGTTATATATTCGTATTACAGACACGACTGAATGGAGAACTTCCTTCCTCCAGAAGGTTTTTCAAGATTTAGTAGAACACTTAACACTCGAAACCCGCCGAAACATGTACAGGGTGAGTCAACGATTGGATGAAGTAAGTTTGTGCCTTTTCGGTGAAATTTACAAAGAAACTATATCTATTGTTTGATACAGTTTATTTTTACGCAGATTTTAAAAATATTTAGGACTCTACAGGGTGAGCCAAAAAACTAGGACAGCATAAAGTTGTATTTTTTTTAAATAGAACACCCTATATACGAATCGTATTTTCGATTTAGCTTATAATTTTAAATCTTTTTTATTAAGAGTTTACTATAACAAAACTTTATAGTTTCTGAGATAATTAAGTTTAAAGAAAAAAAGTCACATTTTCAAGCATCAATTCAATCCTAAATAACGTTTTCAATTTTGTGACAAATATATTCAAATTTGGAATTTAACAAGGCCAAGGACAAGTTAACATAATTTTTACCTAATATTTGCAATAAAAGCTACAGGGTGTTGAATACATCGGCTCAAATTTGAACAAGTTTAAATGAATAAATATCTTTTTTTTAAATGGTACACCCTGTATATTTTCATGTTATTTAATAGAGTAATAAAAACCCTAAAAGTTTTGTTCAATATATCCTATACCTATTTATAATAGTTTTTGAGATATTTCAGTTTTTCTTATTTTCCATACTTTTTTACAGAAATAGTCTTCATTATCATAGTAGCCATAGCAAAAACAATGTAAAAGAACATTTTTCTGTGTGTCAAATTTATAACCGCAATCGCTTCTTTTGGTTTTTATGTAGTGTAGTTTGGTTTTTTTTGCATTCATCTTATATTGTAAAATGAATTTTCCGAAGAATGAGTTAATAGATATGATTTATACAATAGGAGAGGCTCAAAAAAATTGCCTTCTTGCTCAAAGAATTTACAAAATGAAGTATCCTGATCGACGCCAGCCTAATACCCATACTTTTCAAAACTTAATGCAAAGATTTGATTCTTCTGATACTGTTGATTATCCAAAACGTAAAGTGGTCAACAAACCAGTAACTAATGAAGAAAAAGAACTACAAGTATTGTTAAATGTTCAGGAAAATCCTTATATTGGTAGCCGTCAGTTAGCAGCATTATGTGAAACATCACAATCCACCGCTAATCGTACTACCAAGAAATATAGGTATCATCCATATCACATGGAATTACACCAAGAATTGCATGGACATTGTCGTACAATAAATGCGGAGATTCAATTAAATTCAAATTTATTATGCAAGGTAATGTTTAGTGATGAAGCTACTTTTAGAAGTAACGGTGCCGTAAATAGACGCAAGATGCATTATTATGCCACAGAAAACCCATTTTGTATTAGAGAGGTGCAACATCAAAACCACTGGTCATTAAATGTTTGCTGTGGTATTCATCATAATCGAATTATTGGACCCAACTTTTTTAATGAACCACTAAAAGGCCATAGTTACCTGAACTTTCTACAAGAAGAACTACCCCAACTGCTTCAAGGTCTCGATAGGGATGAGCTCGATAGTATGTGGTTCCAGCACGATGGTGCGCCTCCGCATTACCATCGTGAAGTTCGTGCGTTTTTGGACCAACGATATCCGCAAAAATGGATTCGACGTGGGGGTTTCATTGAGTGGCCACCAAGGTCTTGCGATATCACCCCATTAGATTTCTTCCTATGGAGTTATATTAAAAATAAGGTGTATGCTAATCCACCAACAACAGTGGAAGATATGCGACACAGGATTAGGGATACCTGTAGAACAATAACGCCACTAATTTTGTCCAGGGTCCGAGAAAATCTGCAAAAAAGACTAAATTTGTGCATTGCACAAGAGGGTCGTTTATTCGAACACTTATTAAAAAGAAATAATTAATCTCAGTATTTAATAGGTAATTTTTTTGTTTCAATTTAGTATAAAAGTAAATATGTATTTGCCTTGTCGTTATTGTTGTGTTAATTTTTTCACATTATGTTTAATTAAACTATTGCCGTTGTAATATAACGAATAATGTATTTCATCATATTTAACCACATTCTGTTTGTTTCTGTAGTTTCTTTTTATTATTTTACATGACTACTATGATAATGAAGACTATTTCTGTAAAAAAGTATGGAAAATAAGAAAAACTGAAATATCTCAAAAACTATTATAAATAGGTATAGGATATATTGAACAAAACTTTTAGGGTTTTTATTACTCTATTAAATAACATGAAAATATACAGGGTGTACCATTTAAAAAAAAAATATTTATTCATTTAAACTTGTTCAAATTTGAGCCGATGTGTTCAACACCCTGTAGCTTTTATTGCAAATATTAGGTAAAAATTATGTTAACTTGTTCTTGGCCTTGTTAAATTCCAAATTTGAATATATTTGTCACAAAATTGAAAACGTTATTTAGGATTGAATTGATGCTTGAAAATGTGACTTTTTTTCTTTAAACTTAATTATCTCAGAAACTATAAAGTTTTGTTATAGTAAACCCTTAATAAAAAAGATTTAAAATTATAAGCTAAATCGAAAATACGATTCGTATATAGGGTGTTCTATTTAAAAAAATACAACTTTATGCCGTCCTAGTTTTTTGGCTCACCCTGTAGAGTCCTAAATATTTTTAAAATCTGCGTAAAAATAAACTGTATCAAACAATAAATATAGTTTCTTTGTAAATTTCACCGAAAAGGCTCAAACTTACTTCATCCAATCGTTGACTCACCCTGTACTACATGCACGATGGAGCACCACCTCGTTTCAGCGTTGCTGTGCAGAAGCACTGGAATAATGTCTATCCAAATCATTGGATAGGTAGGGGAGGACCTATTGCTTCGCCTCCTCGATCTCCGGTCCAAACACCGTTGGATTTTTACCTGTAAAGACACCTCAAAACTTTGGTGTATTCCACTTCGGTCGATAGTAAGATGGAATTTTTAAGGAGAATCACGCTCCATTGTGATCAAATAAGGAGCAATGCTGAGTTAATGTGGAGGGTACAGCAGTCCTCAGTTCGTTATACCCGCGAGTGTATCAGACTTCACGGAACTTATGTTGAACCCTCTTACAAAGTTTTTAACTAATCAGTTAGTTTAACTTTTTATTGAAACTATGGTGACAGGGGAAAATTCCTCTTTTTGATATTCAACCTGATAGAAGTTAGGGGACTATAGTGTAAATAAAATCACGTTTTTTCGAAAACGGTTAGGTTTAGCGACATGAATGTGTACTTAAATTTTAGTCAATAATTAAAGGTTGTCCAAATTTCTTATCATACAGGGATCATAAGTATCAGCTAGTCTGTTCCTGCAGCTGTGAGTAGTTCACAACACTTTCTTGGGTAGTAATTTGAAGGGTCTTACATGATTTACATTATATTGAAAAATTGAAACATACCTGATTGTTACATGATTATGTGTAAAAAAATTGATTCGATCGCAGCTCTTTGGGAGCCCATATCCCCGAAGAGGAGGCCTATACGAAAAAAATGTATATGGACTTGTAGTAGTCCTTTCACGTGTTTTTTCATATCCGGGAAGTTTCCCACATTTTTCCGGACACCCTGTATATTTATATATAAATGGTGGTTCAAACCACACGTACATGACTTACAGAGTGGTAAAAAATGTTTTTTTCCAAAATCTGATGACACATTTTATAGATAAATGAGGTATACTCTATTGATTGGCCATAAAATCAACTCCCGGTCTATACCGGAAGTGCGCTTAACTGACCGGCAGTTGAGTTTTTTAAATGGAACATACATATTTTTACGACGGATTCGGATTGAACGAGAAAAAATATACATCCTTTGTCAGAAACATTTTTCTAATAAATACATTTTTCGACCTCTAAATGACCTCCGAAAATCATCACGTGACCATCTACTAAAAATTATCACCACCCCCTATAACACGTTAAAAAATGTTTTTCAAGAAAATCTGACATGTACATTTAAGGTTAGTGACGTAAGCTCTATCGAATGGCGCTAATATCAACTTCCGGTTTAGACCTGAAGTGGGTTAAACTGACCGGAAGCTAATTTTTTCGAATGGAACATGTATATTTTTAGAACGGATTTGTATTCTACGAATAAAAAAACACATTTTTTGTGTGTATGTACAGTGTGCGACAAAACATATGCACCAACTTGTGGATATTAAAATATGCCTTAATAACAAGACAAAAATACATTGCTTTTCAAATTGTTTTATTTATTTACAAAATTAACAAATTAAATTTACTAAAACCAAACAAAAATTTCCAACATTTGTTATGAAAGCCAACAAAAACAATATTTCATAATTAACAATACTTTCTTTATGCGACAAAACAATTACACATTTTTAGCTTATTCCATTTAAATAAAAATTTAACTAATATTTAGTTGCGTAGCCCTTATTTTTTAAAACCTCCTCGCATCTGCGTGGCATGGAATCTATAAGGTTAGATAAAATTTCATCGGAAATTCTATTCCATGCAATTTCCGCTTGTCGGAAAAGGTCATCCGCATTTTTGCAATTATCGCGATTTATTTTGCGATCTACAATATCCCATAGATTTTCTATGGGATTGAGATCAGGCGATTGCGCTGGCCATTTCAAAACGTCAATCTTGTTGTTTACGTACCACTCTTTTACACATTTTGCAGTGTGTTTTGGGTCGTTATCATGTTCATACCTCCATTTAAGTGGCATTTATTCTTCTGCGTGTGGCAACATAACATTATTTAGGATATCCTTATACACAAAACGATCCATTATACCATTAATTTTGTGAATTGGTCTGATTCCATGTCCGGAGAAGCATCCCTAGACCAAAACATTTCCTCCTCCGTGCCTAACTGTGCCTTGCGTATAGCGAGGGTTAAGAGGTTGCCCTTTAGGTCTGCGTACTATCCGAAATCCATCCGAATTTTTCAAGTTGAACTTGGACTCGTCAGAAAAGAGTATAGTCTTCCATTGGGTTGTACTCCAATTTAAGTGTTCCTTTGCAAATTGAATTCTAGCTAGTCTATTTTTGGCGGAAATAAATGGTTTTTTGGCACTTCGGTTTGATTTCAATCCACCTTCAACAGCTCGTCTTTGGATGGATCTTTCAGAAATATATAGTGGTAATCGATTTGCAATTGACCTTGCTGATATGAAAGGATCTTTTTTTATTAATCTAATTATTGTCTAGTCGTCCCATTTACTGATTTTCCGTGGACGAGGTCCTTTGTGGATAGTGGGCAACAAGCCTGAAGAACGAAATCGGCTTATAATTCGCGAAATTACGCTATGTTGAATTCCAAATTTCTTTGCAATTGATGTCACTGATTCACCACTATTATAATATTTAATTATTTTTTCCTTTACTTGCAATGAGTACTTACTATTAGCCATTTTTTCATTAAAAATTCGTACCATATGACCGATGACTTTGAAAGACCAGGAACGACTATAAACAAGTGGAAGTTTTCTGTAAACATTCTTACAATGTTCAAAAGTTAGTTATTTAACGGGACTTGTTGTTGATAATTTTTTATAATTCGTAAAGAATGTAAATTACTGTTATTTCGTGCATATGTTTTGTCATAAACAAAAAGTGATGTTGTAATGTAAACAAAACTAATTTTTTTCTGATACAAAAAAAATTAGTTTTGTTTGTGTCTATTTTTAGCAGAAGAGTTCATCGCGATCATAAATAAGTAAAAAGAATTTCAATTTAAGTGCATTTGATTATGTTATTTAGCCATATATTAGCGAGTAGAAGTACGTGCATTTGTTTTGTCGTACACTGTATATATATATATATATATATATATATATATATATATATATATATATATATATATATATATATATATATATATATATATATATATATGATTCAGTATTAATCCGGGAATACATCCGTTCGTTGGTTTGGTTTCCTGTAGAAATTTGCAGACGTTTCGCCAAAATCCCATTTGGCATCTTCTGTGCTTGGTGGTTGTAGATCAACTGAAAGAAAAGTCAGTGTGCAGCGTGCTTTATACGCGGTCGCAGATAGTAGCGGTTGGTTGGCGTTGGCGTTGGCTCCGCCTCCCTCTCGAGCGCGACCGTTGGTGTCAGTTTAAGCGTGGCACGCGTGTCGGTACCATGGTCCCGCTTGAAGAGAGTTTTCCAAGTAGAGGGCAGATTCAGTGCATCGTCTCTCTTGTTCAGAGTGCCGTTCTTTCCAATTTCGATGGATTCACGAATCAATCTTGCCTTGTAATGTCCTATATTAGCGATTTGCTGGCCGGTGTCAAAATCAATTTTGTGTCCTGTCTCGTGCTGGTGTCGAAAAAGCGCCGATGTTGTCTGTTTGTTTCTTATACCGAGCTTATGTTCTTCTAGTCTAGCTGATATTCTTCTGTTGGTCTGGCCTATGTACGTTTTGTTGCAGGTGCCACATGAGACTTTATATACGCCTTGATTTTCTAGACTGATTTTGTCTTTTGGATTTCTTAAAGAAGAGCCTATTGTTTTATGTGGTTTGTAGGCTGTAGATATGTTGTGTTTCCGGAGTAATCTGCCGATTCTGTCTGTTGTGCCTTTTATGTAAGGAAGTATAGTGATTTGTCTATCCTCGACAGGTGGTCTTGTTTCTTGCGTTGGTTTTTGTTGCAATTTTATTGCCTTATTTATTGTTGGTGTCTTGTAGCTGTTTTGTTGGAGGGCCCTTTTTATGTGTGACAGTTCCTTTTCTTTTCCTTGGTCATCAGTTAGGCGGAGGGATCTTGATATTAAGGTATTGGCTACGCCCTGTATTTGTGAGGGGTGATGGTGAGAATCAGCATTCAGGTATCTGTCCGTGTGTGTTGGTTTTCGATATACTGTGTGTCGTAGATCTCCATTCATTGTTTTGGTTATGAGGACGTCTAGAAACGGAAGCTGATTATTTTCCTCTAGTTCCAGAGTAAACTGTATCTTTGCGTGTATAGAATTGAGGAACTCGTGGAAGCAGTTGAGCTGTTGTTTGCCATGAGGCCATATTACAAATACGTCATCAACGTAGCGACACCAAAGTTTGGGTTTGAGGTGGAATTTGTCAAGAGCTTTCGTTTCGAAATAGGTCATGAAAAGATTTGCCACGGCTGGAGATAGTGAAGAGCCCATGGCAGCGCCGTCTCTCTGTCTGTATATCTGACCATCAAACAGAAAATATGCGTTTTTAAGACAGTGTCTGGTGAGATCCATGATATGAGTTGGGAAATCTTCTCTTTGAGCGATCTGATCCAGTGCTTCATCCATCGGTATGCTCGGATAAAGGGATTTTACATCGAAACTTGCAATGATGTCGTCCTTGTCAATTCTTATGGAGTGTAGAATGGTTAAGAAGTGCTCCGAGTTCTTGACGTAAGAGGCGGCATTCTCAACACGTGGTTGCATGAAGGCAGCAAGGTATTTTTCCAGTTTTTGAGTGGCAGAGTTGTAAGCGCTAACGATAGGTCTTAGAGGGACATTTGGCTTGTGGATCTTCGGAAGTCCGTATAGTCTTGGGCACCTGCTGGATTTTTCCCGTGGTATCAGTTTCTGTTTGACGTCAGGTTCTATGGGTGACTCCATGATTTTGGTCTTTGTTGTTTTCTCTAGATATGTAGTGGGATCCCTTGACACAGGTTTGTAAGCAGGGTCTTGCAAGATATCGTTCATTTTTGCAGTATAGTCTTCGGTATCCATGACTACAGTTGCATTGCCTTTATCTGCTGGTAATATTGTGATGTGTTCATTTTTGTTCAGGTCTTTTAAGGCTGTAAATTCGGCTCTACTCAGGTTCTGTTTCGGAGGATTCGATGTTCTAAGAATTCTTGACACATCCTGCCGTATTTGCTCAGCCTCGTGGTTGTCTTTAGAAGAAAGAGTAGACTCGATCTGTGCGATTATTTCCTCCGTAGGAATCTTTTTCGGAGCTATTGCGTAGTTGAAACCTTTACTTAAAACTGTTTTTTCTGTTTCACTCAGTTGGTGTTTGGATATGTTGTACACTGTTCTGTTGTTGTTAGTTGTCGCTTGTTTGTTCTCTTGTCTGTGGTGGTGTTTCATGATGTTATCGAATTATATATATATATATATATATATATATATATATATATATATATATATATATATATATATATATATTATTTCCTTGGGATTAGGTTCACATTAAAACATTAAAATATGTTTTTTATAATTTTGAGATTTCGTTCTTTATTTTGAAATAACTGTACAAAATTTAAAATTATAAACATAGACATAAATATTAACAATGGCACACTGATTAAAAATACTATGTTTAGAAATAACCAAAAGAATAAGTGCATTAGCTTAGTAGAAAAAGACATTTTATTAACGTTTTCTATCTTCAGATCCTTGATTCTATGAAAAATTAAAGTTAGCCTTATAAAAAAACAATTTCAGTATAAAGATATCGAAGAAATTATGAAAAAAAGAACGTATAAACTTTCTAACAGTCTAAAAACCAAAATCATTTACAATGGGAAACGTAAAAACAATATATAGTATTCTCTTATACAGCAAGACTTTCAGAAGAATTAAAATACATTTAAAAAACACACATATTTTTGCATGGCACAAGATTTGCAGTTTTTGCAACCAATTAAACTCAATCTATACCAATTTGAAAAGCCAAACACTAACTGTGAAAACCTTTAAGTTTATATATTCAGTTTCGTATGCATGCAAACTGTCCCAAAAATGTATAAAAATAACGAACCATTTACAGGGTTTCCCACCGAAAAACAATTCGATCTATATATGAAAAACTACATATAGGAAAATTTTAAAAATTTGACAGTATTCTGATATCGATTGGGGCAACCCGGCTAAAATATTATCAAAATGTTTGCACTTCCGGTTATATCGGAAGTAGGTGTCAAATTGCTTATTTCAAAATGGAACATCCTGTATGTTATTACATTTTTGGCTTCTGCGCAAGATTGTAGGCTCATTTTGCGTTTCATGTTCTATACCTTAGTCTAAGCGTTTTTGACATATTTAACTTTTTATGTCAAAAATGACATTTGCAGGCCCTAAAATAATTATCAATTTTTTTTGCCAAAAACAAAATATTTTTTACCAAAATTTTTGGCGCGAAATTCAAATTTTTATGGGTGTTCGAAAATTTTTAAATTCAATAAATAAAAACTAGGACAATAGCAGGACCTATATATATATATATATATATATATATATATATATATATATATATATATATTAAATATATATATATATATATATATATATATATATATATATATTTAAATATATATATATATATATATATATATATATATATATATATATATATATATATATATATATATATATATATATATATATATATATATATATATATATATATATATATATATATATTGTGTAGATAATGGATAAAACCCAATATTTGTTAGAGATTGAAAGATACAAAATAATACACAGAAAGATTAAGATCAAACATTTATAGATAACAAATTAGTAACCATAGTGTAGATTAGAACATCAAATATAATTAAGTATAGTTTAAGGTATTTTGTTTAAAATATAGAATAGATAATTAGAAATAGTTTTAAGAATAAGTTAGTATCTACCAAAATGCTGGACTAAGCATATAATTTTCGAACTGTATTTTTTAGCAAAGTCTTGACTTATTTTCCTCTTTAGAGACAAAAGTTCAATAAAAAACTGTGTTAAATATATTGAACAAGAAAAAGGAAATATTTTTGTAAACTAATACTAAACTATCAGTTGGTTCCAATATAAACAATCACACATTGATACAAAAAGTGTATGAAGTGTACTATTACTGCGGATTTAGAGCAAAAAATACTGTGATAAGTGAAAAACATTCATTTTCGTTCGGTATGAAACAAGAATGTAATAGTTTTAAGGTTTATTGAACAAAATATGTGAAAATTAAAACCATGTATGGTACATATCGGAAAAATATAATACATATTTATCTAGTTTATAGATAGATTTAAGTTTTTTGTAAGCAAATTTCAGACAAAATGTCAAGAAAATGTTGTTTAATATGTGGATAATAATATCCGAGGCAATAATAAACATTTTAGAGTTTTTTCGAACAAAATTAGAGTCAAATAGTCATAAATTTCTATGTGCAAGCCGTTAATTTTCATCAATTTTAATTTGTAAATAGTATGCCAAAGTGGTTTTAATGTATATCAAAGTGTCAAGAAAGCTCTAAAGTTTATTTTGGGCAAGTTCAATAATGCTCAATGATAAAATTTTGATCCATATATTCATCAAAATATAAAAAATTCTAGTAAAAATTGGTCAAATTAAAAAGCATTCATAAATCGCAATTTTTCAAGGTGGTAACATTTATCAAGTTGTCTGGTGTCATAAATCTGACCAATCAGGTGGATGACATTTCAGATGTTTCGGTTTCTTTTAAATAGTCGAAGCGTAGGAATTTCGTGAGAGTTGAAGTTATCCTGTTCCTAAAAGCATCGCGTCGATCTTTCTCCCGAAATTTACCATAACCTCAAATTTTCATTTGTTTACCTACGTCATCTGAACACAAAAGTGAAATATTTTGTTTTATTTTTAACAGAGGTTATGTGTTTGTTTTGTTAAGTAAAACAAGTTTAGAACTTAATAAAATTAATTAAAAGTACCGAAGTTTGTCCTATATATAAAATTATCAACTCTCAAATAACAACAAATACGAAAAATAGTGATTTGAAGAATATAAGAAAATTTAATTGATATATTCTTAAAGAAGAAAATAATTGTACGAGATTTTGGTATAAATATTTGTAATTTCCTTACTTGACAGGAAACTACTACAAAATATTTTGGATATTTAAAAATTTTGAAGAAGAAAACGAGTCTAATAATATACCGGAATTGTATTTATGATATTGGGACCAAGGTATAGAAAATAAATCCAAGGTACAGAAAACAAAACTAAGGTATTTATAATAGTCTAAGCAGGTGAATGCTGTTATTTGTTTGTAGAAATTAAAAAACTATCATCAATAATAGTCCAACTTTTCACAAGATCAAAAAAAAATTAAACTAATAAATGATAGCTTGTTATACTAACCTGATGATACATAAATAATATTCATCATCAAGAGTAGGTGTCACTATATTAAAACCACTTGAATTACATCTCGGCAAACGAAAATTTTTTAAAAATAAACCAAATTTCGTGAAATTAAAAACGTTTTACAAATTAAATTGCAGTAACGCCATTTAGTGGACAGTTGCTAAATTAAAATAATAAAACGTAGCTAAAGAGTGATACAGGTTGTTAAAAAGGGACAATACATGGTAAATTGAAATAAAAAAATGACGATATTGATAAGAAATATAGTTGCAGGAAATATTATAGCATTGTCCATATAATCTCATCCAGAATTATTGAAAATTGCGCCATTTAATTGTTGAATAAAATATTTATATTGTCTTTTAATCTATTTGTGTATTGATTATCTGAGTGTGATCTTTAAAAAAAATCTGAACTCACCTGAGAAGAGAGTCAAATTAACAGGTAGAAAGACACACATATATATATATATATATATATATATATATATATATATATATATATATATATATATAAATATTTTCAAAATTGGTAAGAAATAATTCTAATTTGTTATATTTATTTTTACATTTAAATATTAAGTATCTTTTATTAAATTTTGGCAATACATTTTGAAAATTTTAAAATTCTTGAAATCAGAAGATAAATAATAATAATAAATAAGTTTCCTAAATTTTGTTTTAACCGGGCAAATTTTGTGTGGGTGAATATAACTCAAGAGTGTTCGTGCGGCGAGCTGAGCGCGACTACCACCGGAATCGTCACAATATATATATATATATATATATATATATATATATATATATATATATATATATATATGGAATTTTCTTATAATTCCTCCTTAATACATAATTGTATATTAAACGAAAAAAAATGAAATGATTTATGTCTGTTACTTTGTATCTAAAAAAAATTACAACGTATGACGAAGTATTTGAAATAAAAAAATAACGTGTAAAATTGTCTTGGCCTTGTCTTAACCTTGTCTTAATCATGCCATGGGAAAAAAACGATCATGAAGTAATACAAATTGGTTGGAAATGGCTTCGGCATATATATATATATATATATATATATATATATATATATATATATATATATATATATATATATATATATATATATTGGAAGGTTCGACGATGATTAGAATCGAAGATATCGTCAAAAAATTAAAAAAGACGTTTTATTGTTTTTGAGGTTATGTGATGATAAAAGTGGCTAAAATTTTTTTTGTGTGGGTACTTTTTGATGTAGAAAAACCGGGTGTTTTTATTTTATTATTACCGGGGGAGGGGGGGGGGCAGTTTCGACCCTCTTAATCGGCTAGACCCTTTTCGATAATTTGTTTAACAGCACATAGTAATGGCTTCTGTTTTTGCAGACATCGAATGGTAAATGTATCACATGTTCTTGATATAAATTTACCACATTCTCCATAACATAAGTTTAAATAATTTTCGTTTGTCTTAATTTAAGTGCCCCGGCACGATTAATAAAAATTTTCAAATGATATGTGACAGTTTTACACATTTCATGAGCATATAATGATTTTTCAATATCATCATAGCCAGTTATGAGTAAGACGTCATAGCCAATTAAGATTGTAATTATAATAAATTGGCAATACTTCGAAAACTAATAATTTTCCGCATAGACAACCCCATACAAGGTTACCCTAATTTTTAATACTAAATTGACTTTTGACGATTTAATTTTTAATCATATTTTTTGAAACCGTGGATTATTAAAATATTATAAAAATCTAATAAAGTAGGCTCTTTTAAACAAGTAATCCAACCCAAATTAAATAAAAATGTCTCTTCTGTAGGAAAAATAATTTTTAGGGCTTGCCAATGTCATTATTGATATAAAAAGTTAAATATGTCAAAAATTCTTAGACTAAGGTATAGAACATGTGTCTAGAATCTTGCGCAGAATCCAAATAATTTATTGGATGTTTCCTTTAAAGTAAGCAAGGTGACACCCACTTCCGTTATAATCGGAAGTGCCACCATCTTAAAAAGATTTTAGCCGGGTTGCTCCCATCGATATTAGAATACTGTCATATTTTCAAAATTTTTCTATATATAATTTTTCATATATAGATCGAATTGTTTCCCGGTGTCACACTCTGTATATGTATGAACTAGACTAACAAATGACATTTAAAATCGGAAGTTTTCAACGAGATAGAATTATCTAATGTATACCCTCGATGGAAAACCTAACAATCTCTGTTATAAATCTGTCTCATCATTTTTAATAACAAATCATGAAGTGAGCCTTCCGGAATTTGTTGGATATGCATTTTGCTAATTTGAAAGCTCTTCTCTTCATAGTCGGCGTACAAGTTTGGAAGGCAGAGATCTTCGTAGAGACGACGAATGGTTGCAATGGATTCTGGTTCAGCTCTGTAAAAAAAAATTTAATTAAACATAAATTGTTATATACAAAATGCAAGCAAAATAATACCAAAAATTTTAGGTAAAATTTTTACAATAAACAATTTTTTAATAAACATGGCAACCATTTTGGGTTGAACATATTGAATTTCAAAAAACAAATGACATTTCTGAAATTAGTGATCCAAAAAACCCCAGTATGCAAATTTGTAGTATATTCCAATAATAAAGAGTACTTTAGATTACAAAATCGGGAAAAAGAAATACCGTGCAGCCTCGAAAATACTCAACTTGGTGCTTCTAAAGTCTCTGATCATAATTCTAACCAAGATAATGATACGCAAGCTAGTGGGAGGATTCATTCATTTTGATTTTTTCAACATGCTACATGGTTGTTGTGAATACTTCAGGAAGATAATTTTTAAGTTACTGCTAAGATCATTATATTTTTTGATGTGGTTGTCGGATTTGCATTGTCTTTATTTTTATTTATTTTTATATTTTTTGTTAACTAGATTTAAAATGCTTTCTTGAATTGTCTAATATTTTCCCCGAATTTACTCTAAAATGTTCATCTCCATATTAAAGCAATTTGGAGAAAATAATTTTATTTATTGTACTCATTTGTTCAGGACTTTATTAAAGGCTACCTTCCATAATGTTCTTCCATGACTTTTCGTTGAGCTGGAGCCGCCTTCTGAAGGGCCATAACTGCCAGCCAAGAGCATTTACCCAGTTCGATGTCAGTGCCAATTTTGCCGGTTACGGCTGGATCACCAAAGCAGTCCAAGAAGTCATTCTACAAAAAATAGAAAAATAAATGGATAAAGATGGATTCTTTGTGACGTTATGAACAAAGCCATTTTGTATCATCTATTGGTTTTGAAAGTATCGGTTTTTAAAAATTAATTTTGGAAGTAGTTCCAATAACATCAACAACAACAGTTCTAATGTCCTTAAAAGATTCATAGAAGACTTTGCTTGGCTGTGAAAAACTGACAGAGAAGAGAAGTCTATGAGATGTCGTTACTTTGGTCTCCTATGTTCGAAATGCTAGAAAGCTCTAGTGAGTAATAACTATTAAGGACGACACACAACAATAAAATTTATTCGGTCTTCCGATGACAGGTTTATATTTAAAGATAACATTTAAAAATTGTTGTTAGTTACAATATACTGCACAAGACTGTATAAAATAAACTAATATTTCGTGTTTCTCATTGTATACAACCGTAGTCTTGCCAAGGCAATATGATCACTCCTAGAGCGACCATAGAAGCAAAAATGAATTGGATAGTTTTAAACTAATTTTTACCTGAACTTGATAGTAATGGCCCATTTCTAATATTGTAGTTTCGGCCTGTTTGAGCTTTTCTTCATCGCACATACCTACCAAACACATTGTAACTGCTATTGGTAGGTGGAAAATAGAGGAAGTAGTCTTATATTTGACAGTTGAAGTGTATCTGAAAAAACAACTGCAGGTTAAAAATATTGGCAATTATATATTATACAATATTTTTATTTCGTCACTTTATTTCGGAAATATAAACTTCCAAAGTGACTCTTTAAGTATTCCCCTCCCCCTCTATTTTTCCAACGATTAATTTTAAAAAACCTGAAAAAATTTATAATAAATAAATAAAAACTCTTAACATATCATTAAATAGATCTTCGAAAATGTTATTATTTTTTTTTTGAAAAAAAAATAAAATTTGAGAGATAATGCTAAACATTTGACTTTTTTTTTTTGGTTAGTTCAGGTTAGCTGTCATTTCGATCGAAGCAGAAAGTGATGTCAAAGTCAAATTTTGAATAAAGTTTATTAATAAAAAAAATCCCATATGATGCAGATTTCTTGTTATTTTGTCTTTTCTTGGGTTTAGGTTCTTTACTTAACAAAAAATCAAAACAGTTTGAGGTTTCGCCCTTTATTTAAGGCATCTTCAAAAATTTTTTGCTTTTTTTATTTATTGATCCTCCTAAAAATATATTTTTTATAATATTTAAAACATTCATACACAAACATATTGATACAAATTAAAGAAGATAAAAACACTGTTATTGACAGAACGGATATAGGAAATTTGAGCCACAATTACACCGGCCTAATTTAAAGGAAAATATTAAGTATTCGATCCTGTTAATAAATCTAAAATTGTATATCCTCTTAAACATAAAATTAAATATAGGCTTTCTTTCGTTTTTTTTTGGTCCATTGTTAAAATATAAAAAATAAAACACACTCGCATTCCATGTATCCTAAGTCCTTTCTATGTAGTTTTTTTCTGATTTGTAAATGAATTTTATCAATATCAACTATACAGTATGTTGCAAAACAATATGGGCTACAATAGGTGGTTTAGTTTAATAGGTTAAAATATATTTGACTTAGGGTTTTGATATCTTCTTTGTCATTGATTGCTTGTTTTTCTTTTTTTATATGTAGCATTTCCTTTATTTGAAGTTTACGGTAGTTTCTTTACTGGGTTAGAATCTTTGTGTTTGAAAAATCAAATTCATGTTTAAAATTTGTCTCATGTTTGTGTAATGCTGTCGTTGCGTTTTTTGTGTATTTATGTCCGTTCAATCTGCTGTCTAGATATTGTGTTGTCATTTCAATATATTTCTGTGGACAATTTAGACATGGTATGGAATAGATAACGTTAGATTTCTTTTTATGGGTCACCTTACTCTTTAACTTTGTAAACAGTGGTGACAAGTGATTCTATGTTTTGTGGCAAACTATAATATCGTGCTGTTTGAGGATGTGTGTAACTTTTTCTGACAATGAATTAATGTTTGGTATTGCAACATATGTTCTTGGGTTGTTATTATTATTATTTTGTGTAAAGACGTTCTTATTGTATAGTTTGTAAGTTCGTTTTTTTATTATTCTGTGTGTGAGTTTTTCGAGGAAATTATTATCACTCAAAATTTGTCTGACTTTCTCTAAAGCTTCTTGACGATATTTCGGAGAAGTTAAGGTTAAAGCTCTGTCAGTCAACCTATTATTACACTGGTATTTCGGATGATGTGACTGATAGTTGAGGTAGCGTCCCGACCAATGATCTTTTGTGTATCACATCGTCTTAATCTTTTTATTTTCATAATTTCAAACTAGTGTGAGGAATTTATTTTTCCATTTTGTTCGACTTCCGATGTAAATTGCATCTTTTGGTGGAAATTATTGGATGCATTTAATATGGTGTCAATTCCAGTTTCGGGGACAGCTACTAGACAGTCGTCAACGTACCTCTTCAAAAATTGAATCGGTATATCAAGTCTGTGTAAGACATTTTCTTCCAGATATTCCATGACCAATTGTACCACCGTAGATGATATTGGTTACCCCATTGCGGGACCATCAAGCTGCTGATAATATGGCAAAATTTTAGCAAATTAAATGTTTATATATATATATATATATATATATATATATATATATATATATATATATATATATATATATATATATATATATATACAGGCGCAGATCCAAGGGGGGGGGCGGTGGGGGCGATCGCCCCCCCCCCCAAGAGCCTTGAGCTCAGGAAAATAGATCCGGTTTTGCCTCTTTTACTATAGTTTATTCAAGAACTAGAGAGAGTAAAAAATCATTTTTTATCCTTTTTTTTCTTCGCAAACTACCTGGGTTCTTTAGTCCTGTGTCTTTGGCAAAATCTGTTAGACACATATTTTTCGTAGGAATGGGTTAGAAAATTTATAATCAAAAACACCGATCTATAATAATGGCCTATTTGGGTTGGATAACAATAGATATTTGGAAGTGTAAAGTGTTAAAAAGGATTTTAATCCTTGTCATAGGCGTCGAAAGGAGGTTTATTTTATCACTAAGTATTTATGGCATAGAATATTATTTCGGTAATAAACTTAAAATAAAAAGTTTTTTTAATATTATTTTATTTCTTATGATTTCTTAATAATTCACATACATTAGAAAATATAGATAATTTTGACATATTTAACACAAATCATAATTGTATTTTGATTATTTTTAATTATGGCATAGAAACCGTTTTAGTCACATTCAGATTAAAACGTAGGTTTTTCTCTCAAAAAATTCTAAGTTATAATTTATAAAAACTTACAAAATACTTATTGTCAAAAATACAAAAAGTTAAACATATAGAAAAAAATAAATTCGTCCATATAATATTAAAATTTTTTTGGGCTCTCGGTCATAATTAATTAAAAACATTTTTAGGATATTTGACGTTTCAGTTCATTTATTTCTTAAACTATCTGCAGAATTACAATTAAACACTAAAAAGGGATTCAGATATGATTAATTTTTATATGTTACAGAAATTTAAATAATAAATTGTGTTTACGCTGGTAAACATTAAGTATCTAATTCGTTATCAAAGTCAGTGAAACTATCTTCACTCAAATTAATTATAATTGGTTCCTTTATCTCACTGATCGAGTTTCCACATTTTCTTTTATTCTTTTATTATATGGATTTTTCCCAATTTTCTGCAGTAACTTTATTTAAAAAAATCTTTCAAAAGTTCAGTTAAATTACTAATTTGGTAAGTACCTTGTACTTGAGGGAGATATGTTCTTCTCCAACGGACATTTTCCGGACGATCTATAAGAACGAATGGTTTTTCCCAGCAAAAATTAAGTTCTATGAGCAATTTCTAGAGCTCAGTTCTTTTAATTTCAGGAAAATCCCGATCTTCATTGATTTTAGTTAGAATTTTGTCGACGGTTTGGATCTGCTTCTCATAATAAAATGTATATACAACTCCTTTTATTGCAGTTTATATCTCTTCTTCCAACGAAGTTTTCCGTCCGCCTGTAATTGAATTTGGCATGGGAATACTAACAATTTCAGTCATTTTTTTCTCCTTCAGTATTCGGTACATAGTAGATTTTCCAAATACTGTCATGTTGGAACAAATGTCAAGAGATCTTTTAACATTATTATCTAGATATTGATGTCTTAAGGCATCATAAACATTCATCCTAATAAGTTTTTCGTTGAGGAAAAAATGCCCTGGTTTAACGATTTTGGAACAAATATAGATGTGGAAGCCATATCTTTTGGCCACATTGAAAGGTGTACTTTGCTCACTGACGGAAATTAAATTGAACTATCAGAAATTTTATTGTTGCAGTAAATTTATAAAAGCTTATAATATTTAAATATAATTAAATATAACTAGACTTGCGCAGTCCTCAGTTACCTGCGGTACTGGAGCAGGTACATTGGAGGTTTCGGTAACAGTTTTATTACTCTCTCTAGTTCTTGAATAGAGTATAGGAATGTGTATGCTTGCGATCGCCCCTCCCCTTCCCAAGAGCTTTGAGTTCGGAAAAATAGAACTGACTGTGTATGTTGCTCGCATCCTCCCCCCCTGTCGGCAACTTGTTTTTCTTGTGATCGCCCCCCCCTCTCCAAGAGCTTCAAATTTAGAAAAGTAGACTCAACCCTGCCTGTTACACTAGAAATGGGAATGTTGCTGGTGTCTACCCCCCCCCCCCCCGTCGACAACTTGCTTTCGCTTGCCATACTTTTGTGACATCACCGCCCCCCCCCAAAGAGAGAGGCTCGATCCGCCCCTGTATATATATATATATATATATATATATATATATATATATATATATATATATATATATATATATATATATATATATTGTTGTAATATAGGAGAAAGTCGCGGGTAACTACTTATCGACTTATCCCTGTATACTCCTACATAACAAGCACGTTCGGTTTTCTTTCTTTGTCTCTCATATGGGTTGTCTCTATCGGTCTCTCTCCGGGTTATTTTGTCGTCATCGGGTTATTTGGCAGGGAAAACCTAGAAAAGACCTGCCGTGTCTCAATCGGGTTAATGTATTACGAATTTCTTTAAAAATGTGGGTGTTTCGTCCCGGTACCAACTTTAGGACTCGTCAGTGGGATTCTAGTTGGTACCTTCCCAGACACCCGTCGTCGTACTTATTAATGTTCGGAACTTATATTTGAAGTTAAATCTGGCCGGAGGATGGCGGTAAAATGTTGAATAATACATATATATATATATATATATATATATATATATATATATATATATATATATATATATATATATATATATATATGTATGTATAACCGAGGCAATTGAAGAGTCAGGTTATAACTCTGAGTCAGAAATACTTTTTAATGAGAAGGAATCGTGGTATAAATATATTTTGAGTTGATTTTAATATATTTTACATACCTATCCATGGTGAACAGTTCTAGCTTTGGTTTTCCACTAGGCTCTGTAACCATAGCATCTAAACTTTGTCCAAAAGTAAGTTTATAAACGCCGCCGTGGAATAAATCCAGTAGCGGGACGTAAGCTGGATGATCTCTAAAATACCTGCAAAAATAAATAAAAATAAATAGATATTTTCATTATTTTTTCATATACCATTTATTTCTTACTAAATTCCTAAAAAAGTTAAATAGATTTGTTAACTAAAGTCAAAATTATTTTATATAGTGGTATAATTGATATTGTCCGTTATCTAAGTAGGACTATGCCATTTTATGCAATTATTTTCGTTTTGTGGTTTATATAGCGTGTTCGATAAATATATGTCAAACTCTCAAAAGTGTACAGAAGGTCAAAATAATCTTAGTGTTTCATATAATTTTTTTCCTAAGGTATTCCATAGCGGGATATGGGGCCCGAAAGGGGTATCCAGTGTATTTTAAAAATTCATCTTTTATAGATTTAAAATAGGGGATGAAAGTTTGTATGAAAGTTCTTCATTTTGGTAGTTAGAAATGTTAAAATTAGTATATAGGCTTATGGTTAGAAAAAAATGTTTACTGTATCATTCTTTTTTATAAATTCGTAAATTCATCTTTTAAGGGGGTAAAATAGGGAATGAAAGTTTACATGAAAGTTCTTCATTTTGGTAGTTACAAGTGTAAGAATTAGTGTATAGACTTATAATTAGAAAAAAATGTTTACAGCATCAATCGTTTTTAAAAATTCATCTTTTAAGGCGGTAAAATAGTAAATGAAAGATACTTTTTACTGTATTATTCTTTCTTAAAAATTCATATTTTAAGAGGGTAAAATAGAGGATGAAAATTCTTTATTTTTTTTTAGCTAGAAATGTAAAAATAAGCATATAGACATGGTTAAAAAGATGTTTATTATACCATTCTTTTTTAAAAATTCATCTTTTAGAAGGGTAAAATAGGGGATGAAAGTTTGCGTGAAAGTTCTTCATTTTGGTAGGTATAAGTGTAAATTTAGTGTATAGGCTTACGATTAGAAAAAAATGTTAACTGCATCAATCGTTTTTAAAAATTCATCTTTTAAGGCGGTAAAATAGTAAATGAAAGATACTTTTTACTGTACTATTCGTTCTTAAAAATTCATATTTTAAGAGGGTAAAATAGCGGATGAAAATTCTTTATTTTTTTTTTAGCTAGAAATGTAAAAATAAGCATATAGACTTATGGTTAAAAAAATGTTTATTATACCATTCTTTTTTAAACATTCATCTTTTAGGAGGGCAAAATAGGGGATGAAATTTTGCGTGAAAGTTCTTCAATTTGGTAGTTATAAGTGTAAAAATTAGTGTATAGGCTTACGATTAGAAAAAAATGTTTACTGCATCAATCGTTTTTAAAAATTCATCTTTTAAGGCGGTAAAATAGTGAATGACAGTTACTTTTTATTGTATTATTCTTTCTTAAATATTCATATTTTAAGGGGGTAAAATAGCGGATGAAAGATCTTTGTTTTTTTAGCTAGAAATGTAAAAATTAGCGTATTGACTTATAGTTAAAAAAATGTTTATTATACCATTCTTTTTTAAAAAATCATCTTTTAAGAGGGTAAAATAAGGGATGAAAGTTTGCATGAAAGTTCTTCATTTTGGTAGTTATAAGTGTAAAAATTAGTGTAGAGGCTTATGATTAGAAAAAAATGTTTATAATCGTTTTTAAAAATTCATTATTTAATGCGGCAAAATAGTGAATGAAAGTTACTTTTTAGTGTATTATTCTTTCTTAAAAATCCATATTTTAAGGAGGTAAAATAGCGGATGAAACTTCTTTATTTTTTTAGCTAGAAATGTAAAAATTAGCATATAGACTTATAGTTAAAAAAAATGTTTATTATATGATTCTTTTTTAAAAATTCATCTTTTAAGAAGGTAAAATAGAGGATTTACATTTCTAAGTAAGAGACAGGGTCGGGTCTATTTTTTTGAATTCAAAGCTCTTGGAGGGGGAGGGCGAACGAGACATTCATATTCGTAGTATACGAGACAGAGTCGGGTCTATTTTCCTACATACATACATACATATATATATATATAAATATATATATATATATATATATATATATATATATATATATATATATATATATATATATATATAATAATAATAATCTCTTACATGACTAATGTACGCTATATATATATATATATATATATATATATATATATATATGTATATATAATAATAATAATCTCTTACATGACTAATGTACGCTGTCGTGCGGAGGTACTTAAACCGATAATTTTGTCGATTACTTCGATCTCACATAGATAATAAGCTCCTAAACTTAATTTTTTTTTTTGTTCGACAAATATTAATAAATATCGTGCTGTCATGGGAGCGACGACTTCAATGGTTCGGACTGGAAAATCGGAATATGTATTTTCTCGGACAATATCATTGGTGGCTTTTGTGTATTTTTATCAAATAATTCTGAAAAAATTAGATTGTTATCATTAAATCTCCAAAATTCATCAAATCGTCATGTTGAGAGTGGTGGATAACCCTTTATAAACCACAATTTTTGTCGTACTATTTTTATTTCATGTTTTTGTTCAGTAATCTAATGACTGCAATTGGAAAAGAAATTATATTTATAAATTTTCTTACGACGGGAAACCGACGTGTTACGGAAAAAATAAGACTGCAGATAAACCGATTACGACAGTTTTCGCAGAGGTCTACTCATAATTAAGCCACACAAAAAGTTACAAAACTATATTAATGATTTTTCTTATATGTGGGCGGGCTCCCAACCTATTACCTCAGTTTGATATTACAAGGAGTTACATTCTCATACCGTAGTTACAAGTTAGGGGTTGATTCTTGATCCGTTAACCGTTCCGATACCTCTGAAGATATTGATTTTTAGGGGTTGCAGCTATGGTAACTTTTCATCTGGACGTCCAAATATCCCCCTTATGGCGAAATTCACCGGGAATTAATTTCCATAAAGATTGAGCGGGGTCTTTTAACGCTCCTTTACAATACGCTGAAACATCAACTTACTTTTTAAGTAAAATATAAGCAGCATATTCGATCATTATTGCATCGTTTAAGGCACTCAAACCGATTTTTGGCTGACGATACCAACAAAGTTTTCCCCATCTAGTCTCGGAACAGTCCATAATATCATCTATCATAAATAAGGACATCTGTATCTGAAACATAACTAAATATTATAAAATATGCTGCAGTCTACAACTGCAAAACATTCAAATATCATATTTGATGAAATTAAACGATTTAATCTGATATTTGAAGTTATGAGCTAATAAAAAGGAGGTATTATATGTATATATATATATATATATATATATATATATATATATATATATATATATATATATTTATATATATATATATATATATATATATATATATATATATATATATATATTCGTGATCTGCAACAAGAAAGAAATACTTGTAGACGTCTCAGTCTTAAACACATTTAATACCGGCAGTGATCATAGACTGGTTAGGGCAAGACTCCTCATAAACCTTAAACAGGAAAGATATAAGCTGATCCGTTCACACTCAACTCCCGCAGCTAAAGAACTATACACACGACAAAACGAATACCAATACGAAATAGCGAAAAGTTTGAAATCGACTAATACTCTGGAACAACATAACATCATTACAATGATAGATAAAATCCAAACTACTATAAAAACATCAATGAAAAAAGTATGTGAAAGATTGAGGAAAACTACAGACAAGAAACTTAGTGCAAATATATTACAAATGATGGAAAGACGAAGGTTAACTAAGAGAAACACAGAGGATTTTAAACAACTGAGTAAAAATATCACGAAAGAAGTAAGGAAAGATATTAGAACGTTCAAAACAAAATTAATACACGAAACAATAGAAAGAAACGCAAATATGAAAGTTTTGAGGTCAGGTCTCTCAAAAGAATGAACCAAAATAACAAAATTAAGGAACAGAGAAGCGGTGACAGTAACACATGTAGATAATATCATAAAGGCTGTGGAAGCATTCTATGCGAACTTATACTCCTCGATCAATACGGATCCAGATCCAACAAAAACAGTAAAACAAATAAGAAATGCAGGATCAGAAGATTTGCTGGAGATATCGTTAGATGAAATAAAAAGAGCACTAAAACAGATGAAGGATGGAAAATTACCGGACGAGGATCAAATTACAACTGAGATGTTAAAGATGGCGGAGACAGTCTTGAAAAAGCAATACAAACACTGATGAATAAATGCATATACGAAGGTAGAGTACCCGAACAATGGTATAACGCACAAGTTGTACTTCTCTTCAAAAAAAGGGACACAACAAATATAGAAAATTACCGTCCTATCAGTTTATTAAACCATCTATATAAACTATTCACCCGCATATTGACAAATCACCTGACTGAAAAGCTTGACTATTACCAGCCTGTCGAGCAAGCCGGCTATCGACGTGGATTTAGTACGATAGATCATATCTAAGCCCTACGCACAGTTCTAGAAAAAAACCGAAGAATATAACATTCCTATACACCTGGCATTTGTAGATTTTCACAAGGCCGTTGACTCTATAGAAATATGGGCGATCTTGAAATCACTTAATAATACTAGAATTGACTCCAGGTATACCACTATCATACAGAACATATATAAAAACGCAACTAAAAACGCAACTATACAGGTTAAAATCGACGAAGACACAAAAACCGAAAAAATAAACGTTATGAGAGGTGTGCGTCAGGGAGACGTCATCTCTCCGAAACTATTTACGCTAGCTTTGGAAGTCTTTAAAAAGCTAAATTGGGATGAGAAAGGTTTGAAAGTCGATGGTTCTTATCTTAATTATCTTCGTTTCGCCGACGATGTTGTTGTCATGTCTAGCAACCCAGAAGAGCTAAAACAAATGCTTCAAGATTTCAATGAAAAGGCGAGAAAAGTGGGACTTAAGATGAACTTGGAGAAAACTAAGTTAATGAGCTCTGACGCAAATGTACAAATAGAGATTCAAAATGAAATCATAGAGAATGTCTAAGAGTACACCTATTTAGGCCACGTCATGAAACTGAGCAAAGAAAATCAAACGGCGGAAATAACAAGGAGAATAGGACTGACATGGGCTGCCTTTGGAAAGTTGCAGTACGTATTAAGAGATAGAAACATACCAATCAACCTTAAACGGAAAGTGTATAACACGTGTGTCTTACCTGTTGCTAATTACAGCATAGAAACGATAACACTAACCAAACAAAACGCAAATAGGTTCCGAGTCACTCAACGCTCTATGGAGAGACAAATGTCAGGAATCTCGTTACGGGATAAAATACGAAATTAAGTAATAAGATCTAGAACCAAAGTAGTTGACGTCATTGAACGCATTGCACGACTAAAGTGGTAATGGGCGAGGCACATAGCTAGACAGTCCGATAGGTGGACGAGTAGATTACTGCAATGGCGACCGCGAAAAACGAACAGAAATCGTGGCAGGCCACAACGCAGATGGGTAGACGATATAAGACAGTTTACTGGAAAAGACTGGCTCCAGAAGGCGAGAGACAGATCCGAGTGGAGAACCATCGGAGAGGCTTATGTCCAGGAGTGGACGTCAATGGGCTGAGAAAGAAGAAGATTCTTCATCAACAGAGTCTCCTGATAGTGATACAATCATTCTAGTGCTACGCTAATATTTCTTACAGAACGCTTGTTCAGCCTTTGAAAATACGCGTCAATTTTGGCGATCAGCTCTTCACTGGAACCATATCTTCACCCAGTGAGTTTTTTTTTTGAGTTTTGCGAATAGTTGATAATCACTGGTGCCAAATCTGAAGAATACTGGAAGCAATTCGAAGTGCAGTTCATGCAGATTTGCTATGTTTGCGTTCAATTTTGAATAGTTGTGAAACAAGACCGGACGAGTCATTTCCAAAAGAGAAATCTACTTTCAGTAGTCTCTTTTCATTTGATAGACTCGAGTAAGTTTTCTCTTGTGGCTTATGCAAATTTTCTGACGCAGTTTCATTCCACACTTCCACCTAGTTTTCTTTTTTAAAATTTTTGCCTTCAACTAACAAATTTTGGAATAATTTGCACGTGTCCTGTAAGTTCAATAGGTTTTCTTCAGATTACTCCATATTTACTTATCAACAACTTTTAATCGATGCTAAATAAATTTAATTTCATTAACAAAAAAACAAAAAAATGTCGTGTGAGTTTTGCTGCAAAGTAAATTTTTTCGAAAGACATTCCATAAACTCGATACAGAAAATTCCTACGAGTTTGCACCAGAAACTGTACTACTGTAAGTCTCAATCGCGTTACTCGCGATCAATAAAAATTTGATGAAATTGGTCTTTTGTATCTCAGACGCTTTCTTATTTCCTTTGGCGCCGGCCACCAAAGGCACACAGCATCAGTTAAAGTGGATAAAATTGAAAGGAGGCTCGCAACAGACTCGTCACGGGCACGGCACACCATATTTATATGCATCTTAATATGCAGTTACAAACTGTGGAACATTTACTTCATTACAGTATCTAAGCGGTAGTAGCAAACACGAATCACACAAGAGGAAACAGCAAACACAAATCACTCTCACTGACTTATTTTAACACAGGTAGCCTAATTCATTTTAATTTTTAAATTATGTAAGAAATTTTTAACTTTAAATCTTTGATTTATAATCATTTAGTCATTGAGTTTATACATGTATTATAGACAGTAGTTTTATTTTTTGCAATTTACTTAATATGATGGTACTAGGTTTAACTTATTACTTTTTGAATAATATTTTTCCTAGAAGTAGTTTAGAAATAATCACTATACAACTCCCAGTATAAAAATTACTTACCATTTCAACACACCATCCTAAAATACTGGCTAACTTAATATTTTCAGGAGTAAGTTTTTGAGGATCTTCTAACAAATTGTACGCTGAGATTATAATCATTCCGCAAAGTTTTAGATCAGTCGGTGCATGGTACTCTAGCACCTAAAAGAAAGTATTTTGAGGTACAAATGATAAATATACAGGGTGTTCGAAAAATACATGTACAACGTTTGATTACAGACTCTTAAAGTTCAAATATGTCGATTTAAGTCACTTTTAGTTATATCCGATTAATTTAGGCTGTTGTTTTTTTCCAAATTTCCTGAAAACCTTGTAAATCAACAGATAACAAAATTAGGAGCAACCAAAAAAACCAAGGGCTCATTTTAAAGGTTAGATCGTCCACTTTTAATGGACGAGTGCACCTTTGAAAAATCTAATATGACGGCTCCAAAATGGTGGCCGAAAGTCAGAGAAAAATCGAGTGTTTAGCAAAAAAGCTTGTAAAAATAAAAATTCGCAACCGATCAGGTCATTTTTGACTCAAATTGTAGCTGATGACCGCCCCTAAAAAGCTTGTATGATAGGTTGACAAAATCCAAAATGGCGGATTCAATATAACGGTCAAAAATTCAATATGGTGGCCGAATTTTGAAAATCAATCGATTTGCACCAAATTTGATATACGGGAGTTTTTGATATCGCTGATCACGAATCCAAGGTCAGATTTTCAAAATTCAAGCTGACGGATTAATATGGCGAACGTATTTTTTAAAAATCAACTGATTTGCACTAAATTTGGTATATAGGGGTTTTTGGGGTCGTTTATTACGAATCCGGGCTCGGATTAAGGACATAAAATGGAGGATTGGGTTATTGATTTTCCGCCATATTGAGTCCACCATCTTGAATTTCGAAAATCTGACCTTGGATTCATGATTAGCGACTCCAAAAATGCCGTATAAAAAATTTTGTACAAATCCGTTGATTTTCAAAAATGTCGTACGCCAGCTTGGATCCGCTATCTTGAATGTGGAAAATTTGACCTCGGACACGTGATCATCAATCCCTAAAACCTCCGTATACCAATACCAAAATAAGTCCGTCATCTTAGAACTGCCCCATTGACCTTGAGAATTTTGGAAATTTGACCTCAGATTAGTAATTGACGACCCCATAGAACCCCGTACATCAGATTGGGTGCAAATCGGTTGATTTTCAAAAAATGCGTCCGCCATCTTGAATTTTGACAATTCGACTTCGGATTCGTAATCAGAGACTCAAAAAACCCTGTATACCAAATTTAGTACAATTGGTCAAGAATTTTCTATTTTATTATGGATATATATATATATATATATATATATATATATATATATATATATATATATATGCTAGATTAAATTTTTTTCTTTTTTTTTTTAAATCATAAATAGTGAAATTTTGAAAAAAAAAACAAATTTCATTTCATTTCATTCTTTGCACTTTCCACCCCCCTTATTTTTTATAATATATTTGTATTAATTGTACATTATACATACCTTAGCAAATCTACTCATAACGTCAGATAATTCTTGACTTGTTCCAACATCAGTCAACTCCCTGATGATATCTGGAAACATTGCTAAAAAGTCGCTGTATTGCTCTTTGGATGTCAAAGTAATAGACTGAAGGTGTTCAACTAGACTTGGTGGGATAGTGGATAAAGTACTGCAAAATAGGATCATATTAGGAACTTTATACGGAGTGCGTTTCAGAGTCAGCATGACTTGTTAAAAATGAGAACTTAGACTTATTAATTTAACAAAACCTTTTTGTTTTATTTAAAATGGCCTCCTTGAGACTCTATACAGCGATTGATATAGTCAAGAAGTATGTTGAACGCGGTTTTTAGGTCAGTGAAATACAAGGCCAAGGTAAGTCTCAACGTCATAAACGTTAAGTCATTTCTACATAAAGAAACTTATGGCTGTTGTCATTAAACTGCTTGGTTTCTAAGCCTCTTTGGGTTTTTCGCCCGACAAGTGCGACTAACTTTCAAGTAACGTTTAGATGATGTACAAAAAGCATATGGCATATTTATATCGTTGGACAGGAAATTTTTCCTATTTCTATAATTAAAAAATTCGGGTTCCTATTTAAAAAAAAAACAAATTTGATCTTAAAGTGATCTTAAAATATGCGTTTATGGTTAGTTTCAAGGTCATTATATTACATTGTGATCGGGTTTATACAAGGTACTTACGGTGACCGTCCATTAGACTATCTCGGGAAGTAATGCTATATGGATCTTGCAAATTTGTATAATGGGGTTTTCAGTGAGGCTCTCTTCAGGTTAAGTAACAGAGATCTTGCGCGACTATCGGTTATACCGGTAGTTGTCCGAAATTTACTTATTTTAAATGGATCACCCTGTATGTTATATATATTGTTATTTCTTTCCAGGGAAGGAACCAGCCTCTCTCTTTGGGGAGGGGGCGATATCACAAGAGAACAGTATCTTTAGCAAGAGCGAGTTGTCAACGGTGGGGACGTGTTCGCGATATTTACTTTCCTAATGCAGCGGACAGGGGCGCGTTTATTTTTCTGAATTCGGAACTATTCAGGGGGGGGGGTGATCGTACAGTATGGGAAGTGAAAGAAAGTTGTCGACAGCGGGGTGAATGCTAGCGACATTCACGTTCCTAATGCAGCAGACAGGGGCAAGTCTTTTTTTTGGTATTCGAAGCTTTTTTTTTTGGTGTGGGAGGGAGAAGACGGTCATACAGTACGGCAACCGAAAGCGCGTTATCGACGATGGAATGGGTGCCAGCGACATCCATGTTCCTAATGTAACAGGCACGGACAAGTCTTTTCTTCTAAATTCGAAACTTTTGGAAGGAGACACGATCGCCCCCACCGCCCCCTGGATCCGCGCCTGTTCTTTTCTTCATTTCTGATAATCTTTTTTCGAATTCTTTTGCCTTACTCTAACCATTTTTGAGAAAAAAATGTGTTTTTTCAAATTTTCACCTTTAGGCCAGATTCTCACTATATGGCCGTTCTCGATACGATGTCGATACGCTCTCGGTCCGGTGAAATTTTTTTACAGGAGAAACTCCACACTATCGGTTTCGCGGAGATTTCGATATCGTAAAATCTTTTTCATTTAAAAAAAATATATTGAACCGTGAGCGAACCGAAATCGTATCGAGAGTGGCACTATAGTTAGAATCAATCCTTAACTTTTCACAGTTAACGTGCGATCTCTTGCACCGCATGACTCGATATCTGCCGATATTTCTCGATCACATTCGGAATGGAACCTGCGGCTTCGACTACTTTTTGTATAGATATATTCTATTTAGTACTCTTATAACAGTTACCTGGTGTATTACTTTTGGTGTTAGAAATTTAAATGTATAAAACTGTTTATATTATTATAAAATTTCTAAAATATATTTTCTTTTGTTTACAGTTGCAAGGATGGATTTCGAAAAAGAGAAAGAATATCTTAAAAAAATCTATAATGAAGTTTTAACCGATTCTGAGCCTGAAATTGAACGAGATGACGACGACGATAGTTTAGAAGAAGATCACGTAGAAGAACAAGACATGAAGGGATATAGATATAGAACAAGATATTGATGCTTTTCCAGAAGTTCCAGACCTTCTCAGCTATGATGATATGCAGCCTGTACCAAGAGTACTGTATTTCGTAGGCAAAGATGGAAAAACTCGCTTGAAAAAGCATAATAGGTCAAATTGCTCTATACGGACGCGTGCTGAAGATATAGTTAAGTTTTTGTCTGGAGTTAAGGGAACTGCCAGGGAAAATAAAATACTGCTTCAGATATATGGAGTTGCTTTTTTACAAAAGAAATAGTACTAAATATTGTAGAATGTACCAATATTTATATAGAAATAGCTTCTCCAGATCCAAACAATAGAACCGCTACAAAAACAGAAGTTTTAGAGCTCAAAGCACTATTGGGTCTTTTATATACAGCTGGGATGTCATACAAATGCAACAGACTTATTTAGGACAAATGGAACATCAATAGAAATTTTTGGATTAACTATGTGTTAAATTCGTTTTAAGACATATTCGCTTTGATGATAAACAAACGCACTTAGAACATCAAAAATATGACAAAATAGGGTCGATGAGAAAATTTTTCAATCCTTTTAATTCGAATCTATCAAAACATTTTTACCTATCAAAATTTACAACCGTAGATAATAAGTTAGGAGCCTTTAGGGGAAAGTGTGGGTTTACGGTATATATGCCCAATAAACCAAATAGATTTGGTATCAAAATATATGCTCTGGCTGATGTCAAGCTATTCTACACTGCTAACATGGAAGAATATGTTGGTCAACAGCTACAAGGGTCTTATAAAGTTGACAATAGAGCTTTCTCTCTTGTTTCTAGGCTTTGTTAGCTGATTTGTGGGATAAAAAGTAATGTCACTATGGACAATTTTTTCGCTAGTACAGAAGTAGCAGAGAAGCTTTTATCCGAACACAAACTGACAATTTTTAGAACCAACCAAAGTTTTCCCAGTTCAGTTTACTCAGCTTGCTAGATCGGAAAAAACAAGTATGTGTGGTTTTCAAGAAAACTCTACCATTGGTTCATATATACCTAAAAAAAATAAAAATGTTGTCCTTTTATCGACGTTACACCACGATGATGCCATTGACGAAGCTACAGGAAAATCAGAAATGATAATTATTTACAATCAAACGAAAGGTGGTGTAGTACAAGTCGACTATGTATTTTTTTTATATTTGTACACCGATTACTCCGGAACGGCGGCACCTATTTGAATGAAATTTTTTACTTTATGTAAAGGAAGTTGCTGTGGTGATCCCATATTTTTTGGACGAAATTAGTACAGTAAAATCCAAGATGGCGCTGACAATAGAGTGGTCAAAAAATTAATTTTGTCCGATTTTCTTCAAAATTGGTGTGGTGAAATTTTCGGGGTTGTACACAACGAAACTGAAATTATTTTTAAAACATTGAATATGGCGGATCCAATCTGGCGGACAAAAAAATCAATATTATCCGATTTTCTCCAAAATTGGTATAGGGGAGTTTTCGGGATCACATATAACGAATCTAAAATTATTTTAAAAAAATTCAATATGGCGGATCCAATATGGCGAACGAAAAATTAATTTTATTCGATTTTCTCCAAAATTGGTATGGGGGAGTTTTCGGGGTCACATATAACAAATCTGAAATTATTTTTTTAAAAATCAATATGGCATATCTAATATGGCGGATAAAAATTGATTTTGACCGATTTTTTCAAAGTTGATATGGGGGAGTTTTTGGGATCGCACATTACGAATTTGAAATTATTTAGAAAAAAATAAATATGACAGATTCAAGATGTCGGATTAAAGATTCTACATCTCTCGATTTTGTCTAAAATCAAAATTGGGGAATTTTTGTTAGTGGCAATTGCGAATTTAAAATATTTTTAAAAAAATTAAATCTGGCGGATTTAATATGGCGTCCTAAAAATTTTACGTTTTCCGTTTTTCTCCAAAACTGATATAAGAGTTTCTTGAGGGTGTGAATTATGAATTTAAAAGTATTTTTTCAGAATTCAATACAACGAATCCATTATGGTGGATTGAAAATTTTACCTTATTCGTATTTTTTCAGATTTAGTATTAGGGGGTTTACGTCTCAAGTTCAGTAAATATCGATACTGGAAGGTTGCCACCTTGAAGTAATTTCGAGGTACACTAATATCGATTAGTACTTAGTTCAAATAATTTATGGATATCAAACTGAATTCCAAACAAAAAATCGAAAAATAAAATTTTTATAAAAAAAATTGTACCAAAGTGCGCTAAAAAGTTAAAAACAAATATAAATTTTTATATAAAATTGAAATTTTTGAAGGCGACGCCAAATTATCTCTAAATGAAATAAATAACTACCAAAATATACAAATTATGGAAAGAGAGCAATTACAAATAAAGTATTTTCAATCTGTTTATGCGAATCACAGTTTGTCAGGTATCCGTTTGACGCCGACTTCAAAAATTTCAATTTCATATAAAATTTTATATTAATTTTTCACTTTTTAGCGCACTTTTAGAAGTCGGTTCAATTTTTTTTTATAAAAATTTTATTAATATCTAAATGTGACCCAAAAATAATTTAGATAGTGAACATGCCGAAGAAGAAAAATAATTAGGATATGCTAAAAAAATTATTTTACAAAATACATTTTTTCCAAACAATTTTAAATATTTTTTTATTCATAATTGGAAGTTATTTTTAATAATTCATTTTTTTAATAATTGTTGTCTTTTTTGGAAAAATGTAATTGATAATTTTTATTTGTATTAAGTTGGCTTAACTGTTGGTTGCTTATAAAATAAAGTGAATGTAAGTATGAAAATGAGTTTTATTTAATCCCCACAAAATGTAAAATAAATTAATATGTTTTTTTATTTAAAAGATCCGTATTCTTACTGTGAAATCTGAGACCGACGTTATACTTTGTGTCTGACATATTCACGTTATTCCTGAAAAATTAACAGGGTGGCGCCTAAAGCTGAATATCGTTTCAAAAATAAAATAGTGAAACTCGAAATCCCGGTTCTGGCTTTAGATATTATTATAATCGATAATGAATGATCTGAAAATAACCTTTTAGATACAGGGAAGTAGAAAAGTAACACATTTTGAGTTCTATCAAAAAATTTAAGAAATTCTGTATAATACAGGAGTTTCCATAAGTGTGATTTGTAGATATGACAAAATTTTAACGATTTAGTACAAAAAATTAATCATAAAATGAGAAGTTATTTTCTATGTTTTCCGGGAAACTGAAGAAAAATTCTGAAACACCAAGGCTAGAGTCGGGTTTTACGATCGTGAAACAAGAGGAATATGAAGAAATTTTCTTTAAAAAATCCTCTTTTTCTCGATTTCACCAAATCGAAATAATAACTTTTTTCTCGCTTATCTATTTTTCTGCGGCATAAACTATTTTTTATAACTAAATTACCTGGTATCATTAGGCTGCATCTGCTCCATCCACCTTCTATTACTAATATTTATGTCACTAATAAGCTTCAAATTGGTGTTTTGCATTTTGCTGTCCGGTGCCCTAGACATCGCATAACTATTATTATTTATCGTTGTTTTACTAATACCCCTGCGAATAACACTTTTTAGCTGGCGACAATTACCTTTAATGGAGAACATTGTTTTTAATGGCGAACATTATTTTTAAAAAGCTGAGATTATTTATAAAACCGTATAAAATTTATTATTTCAAAGTTCCACACGTTTTAAAGAGATAAGGCGCTAGGTACTGGATTTAGTTTTTTTTATGATAAACTAATCATTGTTTACAAATACGACAAAATTCGACGGATTTTTTCAACTTTGTATAAAAAACTAAATAAATCAGTTTATAGTGAAAACAAGAATTGAATATATGAATACAATTATCTGTCCTCTACTTGCTTAAGAACTTTATGGTTATAATTTTTCTTTCTCTCTGCAGTATGAAAAATACAATACTGAATAAAATAATTAAAAAGTATTTTTAAGAAAAAGATTTTATTTTCCTGAAAGTTGTACACTAATAGTGTGTATAACAACGAATTGTTTCCTGAACATTTTTCAGTCTTCAGATGTCGAAATAGAAATGAAAATATGCATGGTGGGGGTGTACTTTTAGCCGTAAAGAGTAAATATAGGTCTTCTTTAATTAATTTAGATTTTAGAATTGCACAAATAGATTTGTTAGCTGTCAAAGTACAATATAGCAAAGCTAGTATAGTACATATATTAATTGTGTATATTTCTCCTAGTTGTACTTTTGTAGAAAGAGAAGAACTTTATTTTTATATAGAAAGTTTAGAATTTATGTACCAAAATAAATTTATAATCTTAGGAGATTTTAATATCACGAATTTAAGTGAGTATTATATAAGTAATTTCGAGGACCAGCATATTGAAACATTATTAAATTTTCAAGATTTTTTTAAGTGTACACAAAGTAATAGAGTTCTAAATGATAACAGCCATATATTGGACTTGGTTTTGACTAAATTTAACTGTAGTGTCTTATGGCTTTTTTAGCAGTGATACTCATCATCCACCATTAACCTTGGAAATTTTCTTAAAACATCCAAAACAAAAATATTTATCAAATAATAGCTGTGAAAAAAATTTTAATTTTAAAAAAGCTGATTTTCATGCTATGTATCAGCTATTTCAGAACACTAGTTGGAATGAACTTGAATCTAAGTTGAAGATAAGTTAAGACTTCAAATTCGAAAGACTGATAATTTATATACATACAGGCAATTTATACAGCTTAGGGCCAAAATAAAAAGAGACGTTAAAAATGCATATAAGCAATATTTAAACAAAATTCAACATGATATAAATGAGGATTCAGGGTCATTCTAGCAACATATAAAAAATAACAGAAGTCACCAAACATGCCTGCTAAAGTGTTTTTAAATGATGATGAGGATGCTGATGGCGAGGGTATAGCAAATGCATTTGCATCTTATTTTAGATCTGTATATGTTGAGGGTGACCTGCGCCATGTTGAGCATACTCAGCTTTATGAAACTACTGAGATTTTTTCTTTCTATCATATTGATTACAGTGATGTGTGCGAGGCAATCAAAAACCTTAAAATCAATAAAGCTGTGGGACCTGATAATATACCATCTTATATAATAAAGGGTATAATAGGATTTTTTGCAGAACCACTGAGAATATTATTTAACATATCTTTGAATACTAAAACTTTTCCAAAAAAATGGAAAGAAGTCAAGATTTGTCCAGTGTTTAAAAAAGGTGATTCAGCGAATATCCAGAATTATAGACCAATAGCTATTTTATCATGTCCAGCAAAAATTTTTGAGTCGATTATATACAAGCACATTTATGCTTATGTTCGTAACAAAATAACTGATAGACAACATTGATCTCTTAAAAATAAATCAACTTCTACAAATTTATGTAATATTACTCAATATATAGCGGATAATCTGGATAAGAAATTCCAAATAGATGTTGTATACACAGATTTTACAAAGGCTTTTGACAAGATCCCACAAAGTATTCTTTTGGATAAGTTGGATATAGAATTTGGCTTTGACAGTCATTTACTTCAGTTTTTTCAATCTTATTTAAAGCATAGACAGCAAAAAATTTTTGTTAGAGGATATAGGTCAAATTATTTTATTGCAACATCAGGTGTCCCGCAAGGATCCAATCTGGGACCACCACTGTTTCTTTTATTTATCAATAATCTAACTAGAGAGATTAGTAATTCAAATTCTTTATTGTTTGCTGATGACTTAAAATTATACAAAAAAATTGAAAATATACAAGACTGTGAAAATCTTCAGGATGATTTGAACAGAATTTACCGTTGGTCACTAAAATATGGTCTACACTTTAATATTAGCAAATGTAATGTAATCAGCTTCACAAGAAAAAAAGTAAAATTGATTGATTATAGAATTAATGGAGAAATTCTGTCTCGAGTTGGTGAGATGCGGGATCTTGGTGTTGTTTTTGATTCACAACTTGATTTTAAAACGCATATCAGTGAAATTGTTAACAAAGCATATAAAATGTATGGATTTATAATAAGAAGCTGCAAGAACTTTAATAATTTAAAATGTATTTCAACGCTTTATGTTTCCTATGTTAGAACCACCCTAGAATATTGTTCTATTATATGGAACCCCTATTGCTCTAATCATAAACATGCCATAGAAAAAGTTCAAAATAAACTATTGAGATACATGTATTACAAGCAAACTGGCAGATATCAGCTACACATTCCAGAATTCGATATTATGAAAACATACAACTTAAAGACATTAGAAAGTCGCCGAACTATGGCATGTTTATTATTCTTGCATAAAATTATTAATAGTAATATTGACGACCCTGATTTGCTAGCTTTGATAAATTTTCATGTACCGGCTTACCCAACAAGATATCCTGTGGTTTTGTATGTGGATGGAGCACGTACTAACTATTATTTAAATTCTCCTATTATAAATATGTGTAAATTGTATAATGAAATAAGGCAACAGTGTGATATATTCAGTATAAGTCTCAATAGTTTTAAAAATTTGCTCAAAGAAATATTGTAATTTTTCTTTATTTTTCCTGTAATTTGTAGTTGTTATGTACTTGTATTAAGTGATTTTGTAAACCTTCCTACTCTGTAACTGGACATATGTCTGTAGGGTTTGTAAATAAATAAATAAATAAATAAATAAGTTATCAGTGTAAAATAACTTTTTATGTAAAAATATGGTACAATATATACAAAAATAGTGATATGTAATAGATTTTTGTTTCAGATTACTATTTGATAACATGTGTCAACAAAATTCTATTATTGGGCAGCTTGGAGCATTTACGAATTAATTTGCAACCTAAAATCCGAATGCGAAGTCAGAATTGTTCCATAATATCAGTATTTTAAGATATTTGAGGTTATGTACTCGAAAAATGTTTTTTCGTTACATTAGAAGTAGAGGATGCGCAAAATTTTTTTGATTCTTTTTTTCTAGTTGCATCATATATAAAATATATCTTTGCAACGTTATACACATTCATATTAATATTTTGGGACATACATTTTTTGACTGCATAGATTTTTCTCGAAAATCTGTACTTTGGTGCTTTTGGGATCCCTGAGAACGAATATGAAGTCAGAATATTGAAATTTTCATTTCCAAGCTTGCCGATTAAAAATTGTTCATCTAAATTTACAAAAAATGATATTAGTATTTAAAAAAATTCAGTTGGGGTTTTTAGAGTCATCGATAACGAATATTATGACATTGCCGGTCCCAAGCTCGGATGAGAAAGAAGAAGGGGGAAGAGTAACAATCTCGTAAAAAGTGTGGGTTCATCTGGTTCCGGATGAAAGTGCCCGGTAAGAGCCTCTGTCAGGGTACGGCAAAGTAGGAAATCTTGATAAAAAATTACCACAGGTCCTCCATGTCCAAGGGTTTAGGCGGAGGGCTTGCGGCCCGTTACTATTAACAGGCAGCAGTGCAAAAAATCGCCGGAATTTAAAAGCTGTTGGCACCTGAAATGGACTTCTGGAGGCGATCGGCTAGAATATCACGATTAAATCGAACAAGAAATGGGATAGTGAGAGATAAACAGAAAGGACAAAAGAAAATAATACAGAAAATCCAAGTAAAACAACTGTCCTGATATGGTCATGTACAATGAATGACAGAGAATAGAAGCAAGTCATGAATTGGATACGTGCAGACAATTGAAAACGCAGCCAACCGAAATGTATCTGAAACTAGGGAATCGAATAGAATCTACTGTCTACTTAAAATCCCCATGTCCTAAGGAGAATAAAATAACTTTTCCAAATACATAAACCGTGAAATTATTTATTTTTAATAATTTCGGACCGTTCCGGAGTATATTCAGATGTTCGTTTGTACTGTTTAAGATAACAGTCCGGCATCCAGTTCTGCGGGTAATATCCTGCCGATATTTTACGACATGAGGATTTTAAGTAGACAGTTGTTTTCTGTGCATTTTGCTGTCGATTCGTTACAGCTCCACTGATGAGACTATTAGGTGGTCGAAACTAGTATGGAGAGAGAACCAGAGTAGAATTCGCAGAGAATATACTGTCTGTCTCCTTTCTTAACGGTCGTAAGGAGAATGAAATAACTATATATATATATATATATATATATATATATATATATATATATATATATATATATATATATATATATAGACACAAAACAAATGCACCACTCAGACCAACAGTGAGCGCCGTGGGATCTCCTACACAAAAACTGGAAAAATATCTAGCAAGTATCATGCAACCAAGAGTCGAACTGGCTGATTCCTTCGTGAAAAACTCCGAACATCTGAGTAAAATGATCAAAAACATTCATTTCGAAGAAAATGACATCTTAGCAAGCCTCGACATAAAATCGCTATATCCAAGCATACCACTAGATGAGATGTTGGACAAAATCGCCATGAACGAAGATTTTCCAGCCTACACAATTGAACTTGCAGAACACTGCCTAAAGAACACATACTTTATATTCAATAACCAAATATACAAACAAACAGATGGCGCACCTATGGGATCTTCGCTTTCACCAGTCATAGCCAACCTTTTTATGATATATTTTGAACAAGAGGCACTGCAAAAGGCAACTTTAAAACCGAAATTTTGGAAACGCTATTTTGATGATATTTTCATAATATGGCCACATGGAAAAGAACACCTGGACGATTTCCTCATACACCTGAACAATATCCACCACAGAATCCAATTCACGCTAGAAATCGAACAAGAAAAGAAACTTCCTTTTTTGGACCTGCTATTAACTAGGAAATTCAACAACACCCTGGGCTTCAGCGTATATCAGAAACCCACGCATACTGACCGATATCTCAATGCAGCGTCACATCATCATACCGCTCAAAAGCAGGCAGTAGTCAACACACACAGTATCAAGATCTCTCAGCCTAACAGAACTTGACACAAAACAAGACGAAATAAGACACATTTCAACAGCTCTAGAACGGAATGGTTTCTCACAATCAGATATAAAGAAAGCCATAAATAAAAAGAGAAGAGAAGACTACAACAAAGACCAAAGACCAAGATCAAACAAGGAACAAAGCCATAATACCATACATAAAAGGAATAACAGACAGAATCGGAAGAATCTTAAGAAAACACAATATACAGCTCATATTTAAACCAAAAAAACAATAGCCAACATCCTGGGAAATCCCAAAGACAAGACCAACCTTGAAAATCATGGCGTTTACAGCATTCCATGTGCAGATTGCCATCAAACTTATATAGGACAAACAAACAGGCGCATATCAGCAAGAATCCAAGAACATAAAAATAGCCTCAAAAACAAATAGACAACCTCAGCCCTATTTCAACATCACCAAACAACCGGACATACCATCGACTTCGAAAAAACAAAAGAAATAGCACCAGTACAGAACTACAAGGTACGCGTCATAAGAGAGGCCCTAGAAATCGAAAAAGCGGGACAGCTGAATAAACGGGACGATGCTATAAATGTTCCTACTACATGGAAAACATTAATAAAGAATCAAGAAAGAAAACAACAAAAATCAACTAGTACACGAGAGACCAGCATACAAGAACAAAATATATCGCAGTCGGTAGAGAGGAGGAGCCTGAGAAGCCGCTCATCCAATCAGGAAGCGAGCCAGCTAAACAAAACTCGAAATTCATCAGAGGCCACCATCAGTTCTCAGCGAGTAACGAGGCGAACCGCATTTGAAAATTCCAAATGATTTTTTTGGCGAAACGTCGTGAACTAACCTGAATAAACGGAATGAAACCCGGAATAACCAAACTATATATATATATATATATATATATATATATATATATATATATATATATATATATGAAATAAAAAAAAATAACCTAAAAAATAGGATTCAACGTCTCTCGGTAGAAGAATTTCGCAATCTAACAAATTTGACTTTTTAGTTTTTACAATACAAATCTGCTATTATTTCAAATGCTTGAAACACATTGCAGAAAAGTAACAATTCTCTATCAGGAAAAATGTCCAATCATTTTTAACAGTACTTAAAACAAAATGTTTCTTCTGGTATTCCGTTTGGTTAATTTATATGCTTTTTTATATAATAAGGTTAAATAATGTTAATTTTGGGAATGTATGAAATCAAGTATATAATAAAAATTGTCTCAACTCTTAAACTACATTATATTACAAGTGCTACTTATACATAACTAGAAGAACAATGACTATATTTCTGCTAGACTAATAAACAACATTTAAAATCGGACACCGGGATAGTGTTGCCTTGATGCATATCTTAACATTCTTTCTTATAAATATGTCCCACAACATTAAAGAGCACGTCTTGAAGTGGGCCCTGGGGTATTTGTTGGATATGCGTTTTGATCATGTTAAAGCTCTCCTCTTTATAGATGGCGTATTCGTTTGAAAGGCAGAGATCTTCGTAGAGGCGACCGATAGTGGCAACGGATTCTGCTTCAGGTCTGGAAAAATAAATTATACAAGTAAACAAGAATTTTTAAGAACCAAAAAAGCCCCGTACTTTTTTTTAAAACCATATTAATCGATAATTTTCATTTTTTTCTTTAATATATAGTTCTGCCTATTTTTTAATATGTTTTTTGTATTCGGTTTATAAAAAAAGTATTTATAGTAAGAGCTGCCCTAAATTATTTCTGGAAATGATTTTCATATTCCTACGACGATCGCTAGATGATGTAACAACTATGGTCAATTAGAACAAATTTGGCGATATGTTACGGATTACCCCACAGTCAGCTCGTGCATTGTTTTAGGGTGCAGTAGTTTCTACATCAAAAAACTCACTCTACTTTTGCTTTCACTTATTTATTCATATCTTTACTGCACAGGTTACATTAGTGCGATAACATTTATAAACCTCTTTAGTTTTAGTTTGCAGAATTCTCCATTTCTGAAACTAAGGATATATAATCTATAAAATGTATTTATCCTGGAGAATTTAGAATGAATTAAATTGTAAAAATGGGGTATTTGGGAGCCGTATTGAATCCGCCTCTTGGATTATTTTATCCTCTGACTAGCCACCTACCTAGTAACTATTTTTGAATCATTCTGAAGGATTTTGAGTATTTCGAAGTGTGAATTTGGCGTGTTTGACAGTCTTATTCAACCCGCTACCTCCAATTACTTTACTGCGAGATTAATTTTGTGATCAAAGATTCAGAAAACCTAGAGGTAATCAATTCTCAGAAGTTTTGAAGGATTTTGAATGATTAACAGTAGAAAAATGGCTTATTTGCTCGCCATATTGGATCCGCCTTCTTGAATTATGCTATCCTGGGATTATCTTCATCACCATTAATCCGACAAACATTCCAGAGTATGTTCTTGAGCTGTTTTGGAGGATTTTGGGTAATAACTGCTATATATACAGTGCCTTCATTTCAAAACGAACCATCCTTAATAACTTTGTTAAATAGAAAAATTTAAAAAAAAAAGAAAAAACACGTCAATTGTGACACATCATTGTAAGCAGCATAAAATTGTCTATCCAACCGTATAAAAAAAAATAAATCGGTTGACGTACAAGCGAATAGTGTGCAAAAATGTCTTGTAATAATGCATAATATATCGGCCTCGAACTTTGGTATGTCAAATGATTACCCTATAGTGTGATACATCATTTTAAAGGACGTACGATCTGCTATCCAACGATGTCAAAAAAAATTAAGTTAATAGACGTTATAGGCAATTAGGATGCAAAAATGTGTGTTAAATATAAGCAGTTTATTCAGTTTTATTCAGTTGAAGAAAATTATTTTATTAAATGTTCAAAATGTGCGCCGTTATTAGCGAGACAATAAAAAAGCCTATTTTGAAATTCCCCACGAACATTGGCAAGGGTTTCTCTGCTAATTCCTCTACATTCCCGAACAATTCGATCTTTTAAATCGTCAATATTTTCAGGTGGGGTTTTATAAACCTTGCTTTTTAAATACCCCCAAAGAAAAAAGTCTATAGGGGTTAGGTCTGGAGACCGTGCTGGCCATTCAATTGCACCACGTCTGCCAATCCACGTCCCTGGAAAATGTTCATCAAGCCACTCTCGAATTGCCAAAGCGTAGTGCGGGGGAGCTCCATCTTGCTGGAAATGCAAATTATTTTCATTTAGTACCATAACAGCATTTTCATCCACTTGATTTTCTAAAGATTGCACAATGGCAGGGTATATTGTGTTTTCTAAAAGGTTTAAATAAATTTGCCCAGTTAAATTATCTTCCAAAAAAAATGGCCCGATGATTTCATTGCCATAAATTCCTGCCCACACGTTAATTTTTTCGGGATATTAAGTATGCCCTTCTCGGAAAAGGTGCGGATTTTCATTATCCCAGTATCTGCAGTTATGTCTGTTAACCAGTCCATTTAGAAAAAAAGTTGATTCATCACTAAAGCAGATATTCTTAGGTAAATGGGGGTCCTCGTCAATTCGTTGGCACATTAATTCGCAAAATTGAATTCTCCTATCAAAATCGTCTTCTCCGAGTTCTTGAAGAATTTGAATTTTGTAGGGAAAAAACTTATTTTGCTTTAAAACTTTATGCACAGAGCCAGCAGAAATGTTGGTTAAATCTGCGACCTTTGAGATGGATAAAGTTGGATCTATTGCAAACTGTCCTAGTACCTCGATTTGGCATGCTTCATCTACAACCCTTTTCTCAATATATTTTTTATTACAAAAGGATCCCGTTTCTTCAAACTTTCGTACCAATTCGAGTACATATTTATGGCCCACGTTTTTGTCTTGATGCCTCTCGTTAAATGCTCTGGCGGTTCTACGAGCGCACCGATCTTCAGCTCCATAGAGAAAAATTATTTCTATTCTTTCGGCTAGCGTATACACCATTTATATTCACGTTTCAACTAGGCGTCACAATGACAATTTTAACAATAATAAACAACTGGTGTTTAAAGATCTTAAAAATTTTATTTATTGCAGTGATTTTTTGTACCTATCAGGTACCGCAAAAAATATCATTGAAATAAATACACTAGATTGATTAGACTGCAATGAATTTTGCGATGAATTTTAAAACAGGCTTAGTTTTTTTCTCGCAAATATTTTAACTGTTTATTATTTTAAAAAAATATTTATTTTAAATTTAAAATAATATTTTACTCTATGAAGTAGCCATTTGACATAATAAAGTTTAATGTGATAAGGTGTCTATTATTACCACACATCTTTTCTTACTATTCGCTTGTACATCAACAGATTTTGTTTTTTTTTATTGGCTAAATAGGAGATAGTATGCCCTTTAAAATGATGTATCACACTATAGGGTAATCATTTGACATACTAAAGTTCGAGGCTGATATATTATGCATTATTACAAGACATTTTTGCACACTGTTCGCTTGTACGTCAACCGATTTAATTTTTTTTATACGGTTGGATAGACAATTTTATGCTGCTTACAATGATGTGTCACAAGGTGGGGGTTCCCATTTGACATATCAAAGTGAGGTTAGCTGGAGGTGAGGAGGTGATTGACAGACTTTTAATAAATGCAAAATTAAACTTCCCCCTGTATATCTAAATTGACGTGTTTTATCTTTTTTTTAAATTTTTCTATTTAACAAAGTTATTAAGGATGGTTCGTTTTGAAATGAAGGCACGTATAAGGCATTTGAATGCCTTAATTAATTCTGTCATTCTGAGACTGGCTTTTTGATTAGCAAACCTATATATGAAAAATAAATTTACGGACTGGTGAACTGGCTGATGAATTGACGATCGGACAGACAGATGGGCGGAAGAATATGACAAAATATTATTGAAAAAGAAAGAGAATCATTAAAATGCTTCATTCAAAAATTTACTTACGTCTCAAAAATGTGTGTGTGAGGTGGTAAAATGCAGAAAATCTTAATTATCATTAATGTTAATTTATCATTAGGTTCAATGGTAAGCGTATGTTCAATTTTTGCTAAGACTATACTGATATATTGAACAGTTTTTGAGTCTACCTTCCATAATGTTCCTCCATGATTTTCCGTTGTTCTGGAGTCGCCTTCTCAAGTGCTTTAACTGCCAGCCACGAGCATTTAGCGGTCTCGATGTCGTTGCCTATTTTGCCGGTGATTGCAGAATCGCCAAAGTAATCTAAAAAGTCATTCTGCAAAAAAAGAAAAAAAAGTCATATGAAAATATATTCAGATAACGATTTTACCCGAGTTAGGAACAAAACTACTATTTCATGTCGTTAATTGATTTTGCACTAAAGGCTTTTAATTAAAAAATAGTTCTACGATAGGGAAAGGAACTTGAATTTGTTAAAGAAATTTAGAATACAAAAAAATATAAGCTCTATTGCTTTAAAAAAATCATTTGCAATAAAGCATAAGGAAACAATTTTAAACACTTTGCATAGGGTAAAATGCTGCAAGAAGCCCTAGCTATATGTCCCACTGCGTCTATACATAGACAGCTAATAAGTAGCGACATGAACGTATGATAGTGAGGAGTAATTTTTTAGTGTCCTTAGAAAAAATTTTAAGATCTTTATCGACTGCTTTGGAACAAATTGTGATGAGTACTAAGCAAATTCGTTTAAATTATGAACTAATTTTTGTATGCAGCTATCGGTTGTAAATACGTATGTAGCTATAAATTACTTATTATTTATCATATTGCTTGCAGCTAACGCAATGCCGGTGACCATATGATTTGTAATCATAAATTTACAAAATGTAACCAGTACCAGTGTCACTTCCATTTCGAGGGCCCGACCTTTCTGTGGAATTAGTGGCAGTTTAATGCTCGAAGAACTAAAAAGAGAGGAAGGAAGGAGAACCAATTACTGAACGGACCTGCAAAGAATAAGACAAGCGAAGATAATTCTTGGGAACTACGACCACAAAAGATTCAAGGAATGCATAAGTCTAAGCAAAAACCAACTTAGAGTTCCGACAGGAATCCTGACAGGGCGTTGCCACCTGAAGGGACACTTAAGAAAACAAATGGAGATGGGCGTCAATAAAACCGTGAGGTTGTACAATATCCCATCAAGGAAACTCAGGTGAGATCTGTTAATCAGAAGCTTTGGAAGGTCGCCTGTTTTTTCAGATCACGAGAAAAAATTAGTAGATCATAGTATAAAACTATAGAAGGCTGGCTTTGCATCCGAACGCAAGAATGGTAAAGAATGGCTTATCAGTAACCTGAAAACCTAAACGTCAAAAACTCATTCTTAAACAACTCATAGCAAACAGATGATATTTGGTTCACTTGGTTATCGATCCGTAATCCAGAGTCGAATCAAATTTTTAACATGGACGAGAATGGTATACAAATTAATAATAAAACGGAAAAAGCTATTGCCAGCAAAGGAGCCGAAGATATATATACTTTGACTAGTTGCAAAAAATGTGCGTCAATTTTCAGGATAACTTCTTTCCGTCGGTTTTGATTTATAAAGGTACCTACTACAAACCACAATTTTCTGAAGGATTGCCACACAGTTCAGAAGTGTTTATGGATGAAAAGACTTCCTATATTAACGCAGATCTATTCATGAAGAAGTTCGAAGAAATATTCTTACAAAAAAAAGGTCCTGGAAGAGCACTGTTGATATTGTATCGACACAGTTATCCCAGCAACAATATTAGCTTCTTTAAGGTGGCCAAAGAGAATGAGATAATTATTTTGTTGTGTTTAACGAGTCACACAACGCGCGCACTCCAGCCACTGGACAGGGCATTCTTCAGGCTTCTTAAGATAATTTTTATCAAATCATGGATGGTTATGAACAAGGACAAGCGACTTACTCGATGCGATGTATCCAAACTGATAAGTAAAGCTTGGGGAAAGCAGCTAATGTGTCCAATGGAATTGCTGCTATGAAGTCTTGTAGGATGTATCCTTAAGTTATACCTGATCATTACTTTTTCTTGTCAGATACTTTGGATGAACAAAATCTCATGGAAAATGTGCTAGAAGATAAGGATAGTCGCGTCTAGAGATCTCTTTAGGAACATTGCATTTTAATCTTTTTGTTGATACTGATGTTGCAGCTACAGAAACAGGAAAGGTTGAAAGTGAATCTTGAAACACTGAACAAGTGATAGGTACAGAAAAGTAAGAGAAAGTGATCTTTGTTTCATTTGAAAAAACACCCAAAAAATGTCCATGTTTGTCTTTCAAATGTTTGGAAAAAACACCAACGAAGGTTTTGACTCAAAGACATCCCACACCCAAGTTACCAGCAATGATGTTTAAAAAAGAAGCAAAGAGCTGTAACTTCGATGTCTCTAGAGAATATACAAAAAAGGGAGCAGATAGACCAAAATAAGTATAATAAGTCTGGACAAGTATGAAAAAAATAACAAAAAACTGTGAAAAGTAGAAGGTAACAAAGGAAAAGCAAAAAGAAAAAATAAAAAAAAGGAAGGAAAATTTAAATCATTGTTCGTGATCACAAAATAACATTGATGAACAAAATTAAGAAAGTAGTTCGAGCGAAGACACTTCTGACAAAAACAAGAATAAGTGCGTAAAGTGTACAGAAAATTATTATCGTAATACTTCTAAAGAGGACCTGGATAAAATGTCCATCATGTTTGTCTTGGATGCAGGCTTTTTGCAATATGTACAAACCTATCTGCACTGTTTAGGTAAAAAAGCGAGATGAAAAGCTATTACCAAAGAGAAGCAGATAAAAAAAATAGAAATAATATGAAAGAAGGTGAAGATTAAAAATATAATTATGATTGAAAATCCATCTCAAAATACTGTCCAAAATATATTGTTGACATTATTTTTTAGTTACTGAAAGTTTACTTTGTTAATTTTGATATAATTTTATTATAGGTAAAGTGGGTTATTCTGTAACAGCGTAAGGCGTATTATCAAGACACTCTAGTACAAAAGGCTCGCTCTAAGCTAATAAAAAATATTTTTTATTTCTATTAGATCAGCAAAGGTTACCAAACAAAAATGCCATATTGTAGTCTGAATAGTACTTATTACGTATTTGTTAAATAAATGAATGAAAAAATACAGAAGGTGATTTTATTGAACTTCCAAAATAAATGTGGCTTATTGTAGCGTTTTACCCTTAGGGTCAAAACTTTGTTATTGAAATCTTGATAAAAACCTGAATTTATTACTAAATAATTTAAATAATATAAACCGGATAAGTGTAAGTGTGAATTGCAAGCTGTGTGTTCCGTACCATCCTACATTATAGACTAAAAAATAGTAGCGGACTATATTGGGGCCATATCAATTTCCGTAAAAACTGATAATTTTAATGTATTGATTTGTAAAAGTAGGAATTAAGACTCTTGAATGTTTTATTTAGTTTACGAAAGTAATTAAATATATTATTTTATTTGTAATATCTACTCGGCCTTATAGTTTTTTCGTTGTTGACAGGTACTAATTATACGAGGTTTGTCCCAAAAGTATCGAGCCTACCTTCATATCTCCGCATTGTTCTTATTCTTTATCATCCGGTGAGTGACATTCTTCAAAGTAGTCCCAATTTAATTAAATAACACGTTCTCAGCGGCGTTTCCACTTCCTGAAGCAGTCTTGGAAGTCGGTTTTCGGAATTGCCTGCAGTGCATTCGTCGCATTAGTTCCAACCGTCTCTTTGTCATCGAACCGGTGTCCCTTGAGCGGCATTTTTAATCTGGGAAAGAGCCAAAAGTCACAGGGGGCCACGTCGGGACTGTACGGAGGCTGGCAAGGCTGTACAACTTGGTGCTTTGTTAAATATTGCTGCACAAGGTTTGATGAATGCGCTAGCGCATTGTCGTGGTGAAGCAGCCAATCACCGCTCGTCCAAAGCTGTGGCTGTTTTCTTCTGACTGCGTCACGGAATCTTTTCAATACTTCAACGTAGTATTCTTTAGTGATCGTGTGACCTCTCGGAGCATATTCGTAGTGCACAACACCTTCATAATCAAAGAAAACTGTCAACATTGGCTTTACTTTGTTCCGAGTTTGACTTGCTTTTTTTGGTCTTGGCGATTCAGAATGCTTCCACTGTGAAGACTGTCGCTTTATTTCTGGATCATAGCCGTAAACTCATGATTCATCACCAGTAATAATCTTCTTGAGTACATTTTCATCATTAGAAACCATTTCCAAGTGGTCCTGAGTGATTTCAAAGCGAACACACGCGAGCCATTGCCAAATTATCGGTTAAAATTCTCCAAACTGTAGTTTTGGTATTCCAAAATCATTTTCTAGTTCACCTACAGTCAACGGACGATCTACTTCAATTGCAAGTCGCACACGCTCGACATTTACTGGTGTTATTGCGCTCGAAGGTCGGCCAGAGCGAGAATCACTGTAAACTGACGTGCGGCCATCTTTAAACCGCTTGTACCACTATTTTATTCTTGCTTTATTCATACACTCCTCTTTAAATGATTTATTCATCATATTAACTGTTTCCGAGCAAGTTTTTCCAAGATTAAAGTAAAACTTGATGCAAATTCATTGATCTAATTTTTCCGTCATTTTTTACAATAACAAAATGCGACGAATGAAAAAAAGACACTGTAAATAAAGGCACACCGTTCACGAACTAACACGTCCAGTCGGTAACTGCGCACACCAACGAGTTCGTGAAGACTTACTGGTGACGACCATGCCCCACAGAGGTCGCTCGGAAGTTTTGACGCGGAGATATGAATGCAGGCTCGATACTTTTGGGACAAACCTCGTAGTGTAGGTTTTTTCTAATTCATGATACGTAGTTTAATAATAAATATTTCTGAAGCGGTAAATGCAATTTTGTTAACAAAAAAGTTAGGTGTCTTTGTAATAGATAGGATGTTAGGAAAATATCTTTGATGTCTATTTTGTATTTCTCAGAACAGGGGATGGTGTTGTTGTAAGTTTTTAAAGAAAATTAGTCCTTAACGCTTGTTAATTTAAGTGTTTAATAACTCTCAAGCACTCCAGATGACATTTAAATTTCATTAAGTCACCTGACATAATGGCGTATGATCGTAATAATGACGTCACTTTTACCTCAGCTTGGTAAAAAGAGCCGAGTTCGAGTACAATAGAAGCGACTTGTCTGTGTTGTTCCTCATCATCCATACCAGCTAAATACATTGCGCTAACTACTGGTATGTGGAAAGTATAGTAACCAGTCTTGAATTTGGCAAGTGTAGTGAATCTGAAATTAAAATAATCTTTAATGTAGGAATATTTTCGAAATTTTTAATGAAAATATTGGCACCGAACACGTTCTAAATTCATTTTTGGATTACTTAAAATAATGATCATAAATAAAAATTAGTGTTTGTAACAGACATTGGCTTTGGAGTGTAGTCTGTGCGTCACTGTGTTCCAAAATTAAAATAGTACATTTTGCTCAGGCTGCATGTACTAAAAGTGTGGAGTATAGTTTCTGATTTTTGAAAACTAACTCCTATAAATAAGAAATAATTTATCTCATTTTCAATATGAAAAAAATAGACATTTAATAGAAATGAATTCTAGTGATTCGATCTGTGGGAACAAGATGTTAAATACTGACGAAAGGTTAGGCTAAGTAGTTACTTACGGGAAGGTATACGTTTTGGAATGAAGTAATTAAGTAAACGCGGAGAATTTGGCCAATTATTTATTTAATAAGAACGAGTAATTGTGCAGAAATAATTTGTGTTAGGGCTTATTTTACTCAACCATATTTTTTATGTTTGTTCTTAAACCCATGATTACGGAAGCTAGCTAGTTCTTATTTTGTTTTTCATTATTACCTCATATAAGCAGTGCAATAGAATTTTCTAAATAGGGTTACGTTTAGTCATAAAAACATGCGCTATTGTTGTCGAGAAAACTTGTTTACTTCTCATCATAGAAATCTGCAAATTCATGTTAACGTTTGGTGTTGTTTAATAAGCAGGTAAATAATTGGGCCAATTTTATATGAAGGCAAGAATGTTATTAGAAAGGCCTTTCCAAAGTAGGTAGATGGTAATAAATGGTTCTATATGTTAAGAAATAGACGGATTTTGTATTTCAGTGTATATTTTTAAATTTTACTATCGGCCAAGCGCTTTCGGTCCAACTTAGACCATCCTCAGGGCTCAGACCTCGTCAAAGGGCACACCTTAACCCTGCCAGTTTGAGAAGAGCCTCCAATAACGCCAGCGTGGCCTCCACACAGAACAAGTTATATACAATTAAAAAATTTTAACAAATTTTTCTTTCCAAATTAAAATTAAAACTAAAACATTTAAAAGATTATATACATTAATATTATTAAAACAATAGACCTTTACAATAACGACAACCTCACTTTTTTGAGTTGCGTTATTAGAGGCTCTTCTCAAACTGGCGGGGTTAAGGTGTGCCCTTTGACGAGGTCTGAGCCCTGAAGATGGTCTAAGTTGAACCGAAAGCGCTTGGCCGATAGTAATAATTTAAAAAATATACACTGAAATACAAAATCCGTCTATTTCTTGATTTCTTCAATGTACAGGGTGAGTCAACGATTGGATGAAGTACGTTTGTGCCTTTTCGGTGAAATCTACAAAGAAACTATATTTATTGTTTGATACAGTTTATTTTTACGCACATTTTAAAAATATTTAGGACTCTACAGGGTGAGCCAAAAAACTAGGACAGCATAAAGTTGTATTTTTTTAAATAGAACACCCTATATACGAATCGTATTTTCGATTAAGCTTATAATTTTAAATCTTTTTTATTATGGGTTTACTATAACAAAACTTTATAGTTTCTGAGATAATTAAGTTTAAAGAAAAAAAGTCACATTTTCAAGCATCAATTCAATCCTAAATAACATTTTCAATTTTATGACAAATATATTCAAATTTGGAATTTAGCAAGGCCAAGGACAAGTTAACATAATTTTTGCCTAATATTTGCAATAAAAGCTACAGGGTGTTGAACACATCGGCTCAAATTTGAACAAGTTTAAATGAATAAATATCTTTTTTTTTTAAATGGTACACCCTGTATATTTTCATATTATTTAATAGAGTAATAAAAACCCTAAAAGTTTTGTTCAATATATCCTATACCTATTTATAATAGTTTTTGAGATATTTCAGTTTTTCTTATTTTCCATACTTTTTTACAGAAATAGTCTTCATTATCATAGTAGCCATGGCAAAAACAATGTAAAAGAACATTTTTCTGTGTGTCAAATTTATAACCGCAATCGCTTCTTTTGGTTTTTATGTAGTGTAGTTTGGTTTTTTTTGCATTTATCTTATATTGTAAAATGAATTTTCCAAAGAATGAGTTAATAGATATGATTTATACAATAGGAGAGGCTCAAAAAAATTGCCTTCTTGCTCAAAGAATTTACAAAATGAAGTATCCTGATCGATGCCAGCCTAATACCCATACTTTTCAAAACTTAATGCAAAGATTTAATTCTTCTGGTACTGTTGTCAACAAACCAGTAACTAATGAAGAAAAAGAACTACAAGTATTGTTAAATGTTCAGGAAAATCCTTATATTGGTAGCCGTCAATTAGCAGCATTATGTGAAACATCACAATCCACCGCTAATCGTACTACCAAGAAATATCGCATGGAATTACACCAAGAATTGCATGGACAGGATTTTGAAAGTCGTGTAAACTTTTGTCGTACAATAAATGCGGAGATTCAATTAAATCCAAATTTATTATGCACGGTAATGTTTAGTGATGAAGCTACTTTTAGAAGTAACGGTGCCGTAAATAGACGCAACATGCATTATTATGCCACAGAAACCCCATTTTGGATTAGAGAGGTGCAACATTCAAACCACTGGTCATTAAATGTTTGGTGTGGTATTCATCATAATCGAATTATTGGACCCCACTTTTTTAATGAACCACTAAATGGCCATAGTTACCTGAACTTTCTACAACAAGAACTACCCCAACTGCTTCAAGGTCTCGATAGGGATGAGCTCGACAGTATGTGGTTCCAGCACGATGGTGCGCCTCCGCATTACCATCGTGGAGTTCGTGCGTTTTTGGACCAACGATATCCGCAAAAATGGATTGGACGTGGGGGTTTAATTGAGTGGCCACCAAGGTCTTGCGACATCACCCCATTAGATTTCTTCCTATAGGGTTATATTAAAAATAAGGTGTATGTTAATCCACCAACAACAGTGGAAGCTTTGCGAAACAGGATTAGGGATACCTGTAGAACAATAACGCCACTAATTTTGTCCAGGGTCCGAGAAAATCTGCAAAAAAGACTAAATTTGTGCATTGCACTAGAGGGTCGTTTATTCGAACACTTATTAAAAAGAAATAAATAATCTCAGTATTTACTAGGTAATTTTTTTGTTTCAATTTAGTATAAAAGTAAATATGTATTTGCCTTGTCATTATTGTTGTGTTAATTTTTTCACATTATGTTTAATTAAACTATTGCCATTGTAATATAACGAATAATGTATTTCATCATATTTAACCACATTCTGTTTATTTCTGTAGTTTCTTTTATTATTTTACATGGCTACTATGATAATGAAGACTATTTCTGTAAAAAAGTATGGAAAATAAGAAAAACTGAAATATCTCAAAAACTATTATAAATAGGTATAGGATATATTGAACAAAACTTTTAGGGTTTTTATTCCTCTATTAAATAACATGAAAATATACAGGGTGTACCATTTAAAAAAAAGATATTTATCAATTTAAACTTGTTCAAATTTGAGCCGATGTGTTCAACACCCTGTAGCTTTTATTGCAAATATTAGACAAAAATTATATTAACTTGTCCTTGGCCTTGTTAAATTCCAAATTTGAATATATTTGTCACAAAATTGAAAACGTTATTTATGATTGAATTGATGCTTGAAAATGTGACTTTTTTTTTAAACTTAATTATCTCCGAAACTATAAAGTTTTGTTATAGTAAACCCTTAATAATAAAGATTTAAAATTATAAGCTAAATCGAAAATACGATTCGTATATAGGGTGTCCTATTTAAAAAAATACAACTTTATGCTGTCCTAGTTTTTTGGCTCACCCTGTAGAGTCCTAATAGTAAAAATAAACTGTATCAAACAATAAATATAGTTTCTTTGTAAATTTCACCGAAAAGGCACAAACTTACTTCATCCAATCGTTGACTCACCCTGTTACAACCTGTTAATAACTTACTCGGTTCTATATGTTGGCCACTAAGATCTCCTGACATAATTTAATTATGTTTTTACTTTGGGGTTATATCACGGGAGATATGTTCACCTAGGCGAATTTCAAGATAGTAATAGACACATTGTAGCATTCCACGATGTCAGAATGGTTTTAAAAGCCATAAAGTGCATATTAAATAATACTCGAAAATGTGTTGAACAAAAGAGTCCCGTTTTGCCCATTTAATATAGGTTTTTTCTCTTTATGCTCAAATAAAGCTATACATAGAAAATTAAGCACATCACACTTGTTCATGCAAAAAAAAATTATAATTAGTTTTGTGTATAAATTAAATGGTTCGTTTTCCTTTCCCTGAATTCTTGCCTGTACTCCTGTACTTCGTCAAGTAATTACAACCGCTCTATCGTAGTTCTGAGTAATTAATTTTTTGTTTGAATTTTCTAAAATGACATCTAAAATATTAAAAATATCTTTGCTTAGACTTTCTGTGTCTAAGTTTGAAGGCTCTAAACAGGCCAGAAACGCTATACAGGTTCTCCGTTCTGGCTATATCTTAATATTATGACCAACTGAGACTTTGCTGACACATGTGTTGTTTCGTTCGCCATAATTGCTAAATATTGGGATTCGTGAAGCTCGGACCAAATTATATCATGACATATCTCTGACATACAATCTAATAGGTTATTTTAAATTTCCTATGAAATTTCTTTAAATACTGTAGAGTGTTTTAAATGTTTTGCTAGAGTTTTATGAAGTTTGGCAGTGAAATTTGTTAGACCGAGAAAAATAATCGGATTATCAAATTGTCCTGTTTCATCTTGTCCTGAAGAGTCAACTCAAATACACCACAAAATTTTATACAATCAAAGATCTTTGATAAAACATACCTATTTTTTGAAATGCTGTCATTAAATTTCCGAATCTAATACGCCGAGTTTAATTATATTAACAGTCCCTAACAAAGCAAATTCCAGTTCACTGTGTAAATGATTTTTAGACAAATCATGCCTTTTTATTGTTTCTCTTAAATGCACTAGGTCGATTACATCAATTTGTGTCGAAAATTTATCTTCTCCACAAAGTACACATGGAAAACAAAAAAGTGCATTTTTTCTATTACAGCCAGATATCCAGTAATTTCTAGGAAATATGTAAGGGAGACATCATCTCTCCAAAACTATTTACGCTAGTTTTGGAGGATGTCAAACGGCGTAAATAACAAGGAGAATAGGGCTGGCATGGGCTGCCTTTGGAAAGTTGCAGTATGTATTAAGAGATAGAAACACACCAATCAACCTTAAACGGAAAGTGTATAACGCGTGTGTCTTGCCTTTTGCTACTTTCAGCATGGAAACGATAACACTAACCAAACAAAACGCAAATAGGCTCCGAGTTACTCAACGCTCCATGGAGAGACAAATGTTAGGAATCTCGTTACGGGATAAAATACGAAATCAAGTAATAAGATCAAGAACCAAAGTAGTTGACGTCCTTGAACGCATATCACGACTAAAGTGGCAATGGGCGGGGCACATAGCTAGAAAACAGCCCGATAGGTGGACGAGTAAATTACTGCAATGGCGACCGCAAGAAACGAGCCGAAATCGTGGCAGGCCACAACGCAGATGGGTAGATGATATGAGACAGTTTGCTCGAAAAGACTGGCTCCAGAAGGCGAGAGACAGATCCCAGTGAAGGACCATCGGAGAGGCTTATGTCCAGGAGTGGACGTCAATGTGCTAAGAAAGAAGAAGAAGAAGAATGTCTCGATTAAATTTTCTAAGATTTTCCTCGGCTCGACTCTTCTTTTTCAACTAAAATATCCGGTAAAGGACGTTTTTTCTTCTCTACATAAGTAAATTGATAAAACTTTTAACATTTATTAAACTATCAATAATATCCATAATGAATATATTAAACTATTCCGATTGCTCGATTTTGTTTTAACAGTTTTTTTACCGTACTCACCGTATTACAAGAACACGCGCTGCAAACTAACTTAACTGCGGAAACCGCAGAACCGATTCACACTTAAAAAAGCTATATTAAAACATAGATGAAGGGCGCGGCGGGTGTGAGAAGTAAAGCGGTATTCTATCTACGAATTCGGAGTTGACCAAATTAGTTTCAAATGTAATTAGAATTGAACGAACATATTCCTATTTCATTATTTTCTATGTTAAGCCCTTGACAACATTAAATGTAATCAGACATATCAACATTATTCTGTCTCCTTTTATTGTATTTTTTCTTCGAACAACTCTTTCAGTCTTTTTCTGCTGGGTTCAATTATTATTTTTTTTTCGCTTTTTTTGATGACCTGTCGACTCGACTTTATTACGTTTCAGAATTCATAGCGGCTCATTTATAGAATTTTTTATAGTATATTTAGAACAATATTGTTGGTGGTTCTGTAGCTCTGCAGTACTTATGCACTAGCCGCCTCTGCTGTAGATGATGTGCAAACGTAAAAGTAAAAATTATCCAGTGTGATATTTATTAGGAAACATTGTATGCAATTGTTTTTATGCTTGTATCTTGTTACACAGCAGAAAAATGTCACGATTTTGCTAATTTGACTGCCTTTGTATCTATAATAACAAACAACTTAGCATTTGTGCGCACTTGATTTGGTAATACCCTGAATACCTTGACACTAATTAATGGTGGCCTTTTATTTGAATATGCACAAATAATGTTTAAAGAAATCACGGTAATAATAGGCATTGAATAATTAGACTCATTCCAATACTATTTTCTTACTTATCCATTGTGTACGTTTCCAACTTTGGTTTTCCAACGATGATATCTGGAGTACCACCAAGAGCACATTTGAAAACAACTGTATTAAATAATCTCATTAGAGGCATGTAAGCTTTATGATCTCCAAAATATCTGGAAAAATGCATAAGAATAGATTGATGTTTCCATTTATATTTTTATATTACTTATCTCCTATTAAATACATAAAAAATCTGAATATTTATATAACTTGAGTACATTTTATTGAAATAAATTATATGCACACAGAAAACTCTTCTGTATGTTAAAAAATTAAATTATTACGAATTTAAGATTGTATATTGGTTAAAAATAAAGTAAGATATAAAGAATTCTGTACGGGTATATCATTAGTTTATTAAGTTGTCGTTTTTTCTCCTTCAGACCGTTAAAGGAACAGACAGACAGTTTATTTTACTGGAAGTTCCACTCTGGTTCTCTTTATAGGCGTTAGTCAAATGATTATATATATATATATATATATATATATATATATATATATATATATATATATATATATCTATATATGTATATATATGTGTGTGTGTGTGTGTGTGTGTGTGTGTGTGTGAGGGGCGGATCCAGCCTCTCTCTTTGGGGGGGGGGGCGGTGATATCACAAAAGTACAGTATGGCTAACGAAAGCAACTTGTCAACGGGGGGGGGGGGGGGGACACCAGCAACATTCTAGTGTAAAAGGCAGGGTCGGGTCTATTTTCCTGAATTTGAAGCTCTTAGAGAGGTGGTGGGCGATCACAAGAAAAAACAAGTTGCCGACAGGAGGGGGAGGATGCGAGCAGCATACACATTCCTAGGGAAGAATCGGGTCCATTTTCCTGAACTCAAAACTCGGTGGGGGGGGGCTTTCGAAAGAGACACAATTTGTCAACGGGGGGGGGGGGGGAATACCAGCAGCATACACATTCCTAATATAAAAGACAGAATCGGTTCTATTTTACTGAACTCAAATCTCTTGAAAAGGGGACAGGCGATCGCAAGCATATACATTCCTATACTCTATTCAGGAATTAAAGAGAGTAAGAAAACTGTTACCGAAACCTCCAACGTCCCTGCTCCAGTGTCGCAGGTAATTAAGGACTACGTTAAATCTAATTATATTTAAATATTTTAAGCTTCTATAAATTTACTGCAACAATTTAATTTATGTCAGTGAGCAAAGTCCACCTTACAGTGTGTCCTTAGCGATTTATCTTGTTTGTTCTTGTTTTTATATATTATTTGAGATTAGCGAGATACCCAGAAGATACGGCTTCCACATCTATATTTATTCCAAAATCGTTAAACCAGAGCATTTTTTCCTCAAAAAATTTATTACGATGAATGTTTATTATGCCTTAAAATATCAATATCTAGATAATAATGTTAAAAACTCTGTTGAGATGTGTTCCAACATGACAAGAGTTGGAAAATCTACTATGTACCAAATACTAAAGGAGAACAAATCGACTGGAATTGTTAGTACTCCCAAGCCACATTCGATCACAGGCAGACGAAAAACCTCGTTGGAAGAAGAGATGTAAACTGCAATAAAAGGAGTTGTACATACATTTTAATATGAGAAGCAGATCCCAACCGTCGACAAAATTCTAACTAAAATCAATGAAGATCAGGATTTACCTGAAATTAAAAGAACTGAGCTCTGGAAATTGTTCAGGGAACCTGGGAAAAACTTAATTTTTGCTGGGGAGAACCAGATAGGAAATTTGTTCTTATAGATCGTCTAGAAAATGTCCGTTGGAGAAGGAAATATTTTTCTCAAGTAAAAGGTAACGATGCTAGAAATAACACAACTTACAAAATTAGTAATTTAACTGAATTTTTGAAAATTTTTTTAATAAAGTTACTGCTGAAAATTGGGAAAAATCCATGTAATAAAGGAATAAAAGAAAATGTGGAAACTTGATCTCATGACCGGTGAGATAGAGGAACCAATTATAATGAATTTGAGCGAAGATAAATTCACTGACTTTGATTACGAATTACGAAAAATTCATATAATAAAGGAATAAAAGAAAATGTGGAAATTTGATCTCATGATCGGTGAGATAAAGGAACCAATTATAATGAATTTGAGCGAAGATAAATTCACTGACTTTGATTACGAAATAGATATATAATGTTTACCAGCGTAAACACAATTTATTTTTTAAATTTTCTGAAACATAAAAATTAACTACATTTGAATCCCTTTTTAGTGTTTAATTGTAATTCTCCAGATGGTTTAAGAAACAAATAAACTGAAACGTCAAATGTCCTAAAAATGTTTTTAATTAATAGCAAAATGACCTATAACCCCAAAAAATTTTTAATATTATATGGACAAATTTATTTTTTTATATATGTTTAACTTCTTGTATTTTTGACAATGGATATTTTGTAAGTATTTAAATTATAACTTAGAATTTTTTGAGAGAAAAAGGCTACGTTTTAGCCTGAATGTGCCTACAACGGTTTCTATGCCAAAATTAAAAATAATAAAAATACAGTTGTGATTTGTGTTAAATATGTCAAAATTATCTATATTTTTTAATGTATGTGAATTATTAAGAATCGTAAGAAATAAAATAATATTACAAAAACTTTTTATTATCGAAATAATATGCTGTGCCATAGATACTTAGTGATAAAATAAAACTTCTTCCGACGCCTATGATAAGGATTAAAATCCTTTTTAGCACTTCATCCAAATATATATTGTTATCCAACCCAAATAGTCCATTATTATAGACCGGTATTTTTGATTATATCCCATTCCAATGAAAAATATATGTGTATAATAGAGTTTGCCAAAAACACCGGACTAAAGAACACAGATAGTTTGCGAAGAAAAAAAAAGGTAAAAAATGATTTAGTACTATCTCTAGTTCTTGAATAAACTATAGTATAAGAGGAAATATTGGGTCTATTTTTCTGACCTCAAAGCTCTTGGGGGGGGGGGGCGATCGTTCCCACCGCCCCCCCCCCTTGGATCCGCTCCTGGTGTGTGTGTGTTTTTCCGGTTTTCAATCCGTTCGTCAGTAGAAATAACTTCACGACGTTTCGCCAACATTTTCAAGTGATGCTTCCTCGACGGCTGCTCGACTCCCTCTGGAAACGTTACGTGGAAGACATCTTCATCATATGGCCACACGGAAGATCCAACTTAGACATATTTTTAGAGGAACTAAACAGCATTCATCACCGCATTCAGTTCACATTGGAGGTCGAAGTTAACAAGCAGCTACCTTTCCTTGACCTTCTAGTCACGAGAAATGACGACCTAAGCATCGATTATATGGTCTACAGGAAACCCACACATACAAACAGATACTTGAATGCCGAATCACACCACCATACATCACAATTGTAATCGGTCGCCAACACACAAATTTCCAGATCCTTTCGACTAACCAAACCCACGAACCGCCAAGAAGAACTCAACAATATCACAACAGCTCTGAAACAAAACAATTACAAAGAACACAATATCAAAAAGGCCATAAAACAGAACACGAAAGTAGTATCAGAGAAAAAAGAAGAAGATTGCAAATCCAAACCAAAGACCACACTGCCATACATAAAAGGTGTAACAGACGTAATTGGAAGAATTTTGAGGAAACATGACATATGCACAATTTACAATCCGCAAACAACAATACACAAATTATTGGGCAATCCTAAAGACAAAATACCATTGGAAAACCAGGGAGTGTACAGAATCCCATGTAGTGACTGTGAAAAAGAATACATTGACCAAACAGAAGAATCTCTACAAGGATCCAAAAACATAAAAATAACATAAAGAATAAGCAAAAACCATCAGCTTTATTTCAACATCATCAGGAGACAGGACGCACTATAAATTTCCAGGAAATCAAACAGATCGCGTCCACAAAACACTATAGAACGCGCATCATCAGAGAAGCTCTCGAAATAGAAAGCACTAAAAACTTTAACAAGAGAGACGATGCGAAAAATATTTCAAATTCATGGAAAACTCAAAACCAAACTAAAAACAACACACCGGAGAAACAGGACAGCGGCCGAGAAGAGGCACAAACCCAGAGAAGCGAAGAACCAAGGTATAACCTGCGCAACAGTCAAAGTATGAAAAGGTCGTCAGAGGACCAGCACGCTCATTCTAAGTCGAGCAGCCGTCAAGGAAGCATCACTTGAAAATGTCAGCTGAGATGTTGGCGAAACTTCGTGAAGATATTTCTACTGACGAACGGATTGAAAACCGGAAATACACCATATATATGTATATATATATATATATATATATATATATATATATATATATATATATATGTATATGTATATATAGTCATACTTATATATATTTTATACTTCAGGACGTTTCGATTCTTTCCAATCTTTTATATATATATATATATATATATATATATATATATATATATATATATATATATATATATATATATATATATATATATATATATTTATACGACCGGCCTTTATACACACACTGAATTGTTTTTATAACCTTAATTTTATAGACGTGAAAATTTTTTCATACTTTATATTTTCGAATTTTTGAAAATTATTTCATATTTTTGTAGTTGAGAGAATATATACAGGTGAGAGAATATATACAAAATATATCGTTATATCTTATTTATGTCTTTTGACTATTGACATTTTACAGTCTGGTATCGAAAATGTTTTCAGATTAACATCCATATTTCGAAAAGTAGATTTTATGTAGAGCGTTGTTTTATGTGAACCACTAGGTGGTGGAAACCCGTATGGAGAGAACACCGGAGTAGAATTTGCAGGAAATAATTTATCTATCTTTTCGTTCATAGTCTGAAGAAAGAAAACGTTAACGTATTAAATTATCTTTGGATATTTTGTTATACATCTCTCCCAATTTCGACATCATTACAAAAAATAAACTCACTTTTTAAGCAGGAAATAAATGGCGTTTTCATACATTATTACATCATTAAAGGCACTCAGACCTATTTTTGGTTGAAGGTACCAACACGGAGCTCCCCTTCTAGTTTTAGAACAGTCCAGAATATCATCTAGAATTATGAAGCAGGCCTGCATCTGAAACAAAATAATACCCGTAAAATATACAACAATTAACCATACTAAAACAATTATTTATCCATTTATTCAAAATTTCACCATGTAGTTTGACGTTTTGTGTGACGTTATGCTGTATAAAATGGGATATTATAACGAACCTGGTATGGATAAAATAATTTTAAACCGGAAATCGAGAAAGTACACTAAGTGAAATTGATGGAAACATGACGGCAATTCAAGATCGAATAATCACTATTCAAAACCAGGCACGTGCTATACAGACAGGCAAACGCATCAAGCGGTACCGAATGAAGGCGAAATAAGTAGCGAAATCTACACTTTGAAAAATTCAATAATTAAAAATCTTGTTCATAATCAAAGGTTATTTTATAAAGAAAATATTTAAGGGGTGAGCGGCATTTCAAAAAATTGCAACATACTGAGAAAACATGTCGCACAGTTCTTCTGGAACTATCTAGAATACGCAGAGAAAGATCTAAGAATCGAAACAATCGAGCGTAGATTATTTTGTGAAAAGGCAAAAAAAGTCGATGATATCATAGACAGACCTAAAATATTAGAACAAAACATTTATGCACAAAGAAACAACAATGTTACAAAAAATAATACGCATTCCACATATACTCCCAAATATAGACTAAGTTATCAAGAACTAACGCAGTAAAATTATATTGAAATAGAGACATAGTTACTGATAAAAATAATTAATTTTGACCAATTTGAGATAATTTTGTAAACAAAACAAAGGGGAGTGGACGAAACGACATCCAAATGGATAGCACGACTTCTTTCTGCTAGAAAAGCCGAGACAGAGATAGGACAGGACACTATCGCCCTCTGTATCAACAGAGGATGCCCTGAGGGGCGAGGAGTCTCTCCACTTATGTGGAGCTTAATTATAGACCAGCTCGATGACGTCGTCGTAATCGCAAGAGGCAAATTCGGGAATACCCTCTGTGATATAGTTCAAAGAAGGCTTGAATAGACTAGAGAATGGTGCCAAATGATGGGACTAAACATCAAACCCACCAAAAGCACCCTAGTAGCCTTCAGAAGGAAAAGAACCCTTAATCTGAAGACCATTAAGATAGATGGAAATGTTATTGAGTAGAAGTCAGCGGTCAAATATCTGAGATTGATCCTAGATAACAAACTATTCTGGAATAAGCATGAAAAAGAAGTAATCAGCAAAAGGCTACAAAAGCCTTGATGGTCTGTAGAAACGTTGCGGAAAAAAGATGGGGTACAAAACCAAAAATTTTGCAGTGGATGTACACTGCAATAGGGAGACAAATCATCACATATGGGGCAGTGATCTGGAGCAAAACTACCAGTTTGGCTGATACGAGAGATAACCTCTCGAACATTCAAAAACTGGTCTGCGTATGTATAACCGGGGCAATAGAAACCTGCCCAATAGCCGCCATGGAAGTAATCCTAACCCTCACTCCTCTACATCCCAAATAGCACACTTCAGTCCACTGGATATCCATCGTTTATTCAAAGCTGGACATACTGGGTAACCATGGGATGTCCAAAATTTGTTCACCAACATCCTATGGATATCCACTGGACTATACGATTATCCCACTCATGGATGTCTTTTTGGATTACATATATTGTCCAAGTATGGATCATTTTTGGATATTAATAGGACTAATTTTGGATGTCCATATATTGTACATTCTTGACCCGATTGTGGACATATTATCCGATGGTATTGTGCTTTTTGGATAAATAGGTCATAATCTATTGTTCCCTCTTCTTGACGTTCAGCTAACGTGAATCGTAGATATTTTCAGAATTTGCTTAGGGTCCGAGAGCTTACAGTACCTAATTAATCTGCATTTCTGAAGACACAGACCACTCATGTCATCAAAACGTCGATAATAAGTAACCATAGATGGCACTATTAGTCCCAAAAATTAAACAGATATAAATTACATTAGCGAACCAGGTAACACGAACTGGATCCACATATACACTTATTGATTACAATTGTCAAGTTTTTAATACAATACTATATAAGTGCTACAAAATATAGCTTCAATTGATTTAAATTGTTCAAGCTGTAGATCGCTATGAATAAGTTATCTGGTTCCATAGTAATAGGTACTATTTCAATTGGGTAATAGAAAATATACCAGTTATTTAAATAAAGACTTTTTATTGTTACAATGATTATTTTTTTCTACATTTATTTCTGTCGTTTATTCTCTTCAGCCATTGTCTAATCTCGTCTTCGGCTGTTTTTTATCGGCCCCCCATTCTTCTACCGCAGCTGAAAATTAATAAGGTTTACCGTTAAATGATGCAGTATTTTATGGTTTTGTAGGAATTTAAATCTCTTTCTCTCTCTATATATAAGTGTGCCACAGCAATGCGCGTGGCCGGGTCTGCTGCGGATTTATATACAGGGTGTCCAAGATAAGGATCCTAAGCATGGGGATCTCAGTACCTGTTGGAGTTACAGCTTAGGTTAAATTAGAAAAAAGTTGCGTACTTTGAAGCGTATTTACATACCGTTGAGAAACTTTAAAAATTTTCATGGCCAGCTGAGATATTGGGGAAAAACGAAAATTTGACGAAATAGATTTTATTTTTTTGTGACTTTATTTTAAAAGATATTAAAAAACTAATAAAACTTTTTCATTGGCACTTTTTAGATAATACGTGATGGCGTTTTTAAATTTTATATCCGACGTTTTGTTTTCGAGAAACCATCATCAACTTTATTTTTTTATATGGCCCAAAAAAAAAGTATACCCTGTATCTGATTCCATTTTTTATTACAAATTCAACGATGTATCACATGTCATATTTTTTTTGTTAGACAAAAAAAATGCGATTTTTCTATTTTTTTAAACATATTTTTAAGTAGGCTTTGCAAACAAATAATGCTTTGACACTTTGACGTAAATACCTGTTATTCTGTCACATATGACTTAATGTTTATGGTAAGATAAAATAATAATTGTTAAGTTGATTTAGAGTTATTAAGTTGTTTGTAGAGTTCTTGTCGTTGTTGTTACTGTTGTTATTGTTTATTGTTGAATAATTATTATTGTGTTATTATCGTCGAATATGCCGGGTGGCCATTATAGTCATGAAGAAAAGTTTGACATGCTGACCTGCTACATCTTGTGCCAGAAGAATACTATAAATACTGCAGCAATGTATCTAAATAAATTTCCAGATAGAAAGCAACCATGTAAGTCCATTTTCTTACAGTTGGCGCGAAATTTAAAACAATATGGATCATTTAAAAAGCCAGTTTCATCCCGAAAAAAGGATTCTTCCGAAGAAACCCAAAATAACGTATTACAAGCAGTTGTTGAGAACCCTGACATCTCTTCCAGGCAAATTGAAAAAAATATAGGAGTAGCCAAATCCACTGCTCAATTTATTTTGCGTAAAAATAGATATCACCCCTATAAATTTAGGATTTGCCAAGCACTTAAACCAAGGGATCTTGAACGACGCCGGCATTTCTGTGAGTGGTATACACGCGCATGTGAAGATGATATCAATTTCCCTGCAAAAATAATATGGTCTGACGAAAGTCTAGTCAGTAATAATGGTGTCTTTAACCGCCGGAATACTCATTACTGGGCGCAACAGAATCCGCGTGTTCAAAAAATTTCAAGACATCAGGAGCGTTTTGGGTTTAATATGTGGTGTGGAATTTTCGGTACCAAAATACTAGGTCCATTTATCTACCATAGTTCGTTAACTGGAGAACGATACCTTCAATTATTACAAAATAATTTAGAAGACTGCTTGGAGGATTTACCTCTGGCACAGGTTAATACCTGTTGGTTTCAACAAGACGGTGCTCCTGCACATAATTCTAGGCAGGTTCGCGAGTATCTTACGCAGCGATTTCCTGGAACGTGGATTGGAACCTCCAGTGAAGTGCCTTGGCCAGCGCCATCTCCGGACTTAACCCCTATGGACTTCTTTCTTTGGGGGTTTCTTAAAAGCCAAATATACCATCATTCTTTTGAGACTGAGCAGCAGTTACGAGAATGTGTAACTAATGCATTCAACAGTATTACACCTGACATGTTGCGTGATGTTTTAAATTCTACCATAAGAAGATCATATTTATGTCTGGAAAATAACGGAAATCTGTTTGAACACCTGCTTTAAATTGAATAAAAAAAATTGTTAATTTATTTGTTGTTTTAGTTATTTTTAAATAATTTATCATTCTTTGTATATCATTAAAATAATGATTATCTTATGGTTAAATTTATGGTAGATTAAATTTTCTTGTTTCTAAGTAGTACTATGCTCCATTCAGCTTCATTGCTCTGTAAATAGATATTAACTAATATGTGAGATCAATAACTCATAACAGGTATTTACGTCAAAGTGTCAAAGCATTATTTGTTTGCAAAGCCTACTTAAAAATATGTTTAAAAAAATAGAAAAATCGCATTTATTCTTTTATCTAACAAAAAAAATGTGACATGTGATACATCGTTGAATTTGTAATAAAAAAGGGAATCAGATACAGGGTATACTTTTTTTTTGGCCCTTATAAAAAAATAAAGTTGATGATGGTTTCTCGAAAACGAAACGTCGGATATAAAATTTAAAAACTCCATCACGTAGTACCTAAAAACTGCTAATGAAAAAGTTGTATTAGTTTTTTAATATCTTTTAAAATAAAGTCACAAAAAAATAAAATCTATTTCATCAAATTTTCGTTTTTCCCCAATATCTCAGCTGGCCATGAAAATTTTTAAAGTTTCTCAACGGCATGTAAATACGCTTCAAAGTACGCAACTTTTTCTAATTTAACCTAAGCTGTAACTCCAACAGGTACTGAGATCCCCATGCTTAGGATCCTTATCTTGGACACCCTGTATATATATATATATATATATATATATATATATATATATATATATATATATATATATATATATATATATATAAAACCAAATGCATCGTTATTGCTTAGAGTGCTTAAACCAACAGACCAGAAAAAAAATTTTAACACACTTTTTGTCTGGGTATTATCAGAACAAGAGGATCTAGAGTTCAACGTGTGAAATATAACACCCAATTTGTTCTTATTATTTACGCGTATGACAAATAAAACAGAGAGATTTTTTTCATCAAATTTTTATATTTAAGTGGTAACTTACCTACAAATAGTGAACATAAGTTCTTTAAAGGGCACTTTACTGTTCCATCATATGTATAATTCTTGGAAAGGCTATCTGTCATTGTTACAATAAAATATCTTTTAATAAGTTAATAGGTATAATTTCCTCCAATTTTCGCTAGTTGTAAAACCTAAAATTATATTACTTTATTGAGTTAATTAAACGTTAATTCCACATATGCTAACCTAAGAATATTTTTGACTTTAAGAATCAAAGTAAAAAAATAAAATAATTCTGTAAATTAAGTTTTTTTTTATCTATAGACTCATACACATAAAGAAGCATTACTCGAATAAGTTTCAGCTTTTATTTCAGGAGAAGTGTATTAAACTTACTGCATCTTTAAAGTTTAAATTGTCCTGAAGATCTTATGTGACTTGAGGCAGCTGATTATTTTCTTAAGTAAAAGGATAGTTGAACTCCTGCAGAAAATTCTTTGAAGATACCTAGAGTCGAACAGTCAAAACTTTATTATATATTTTTTAACAATTATACTGCACAAAAATACAAATCAATGTAAACTTTTACTAGCGTTTAATCCAAAATAGACATAAAAAAATTAATATAATTATTCAAATTTGCTATAGCTTTTATTCCATTATAAATTTTGATAACATTTATTAATGCCAGCAATCTTATTAGACTGATTACTCAATAATGACTTTGTCAGAGAGAATTTTCTCTAAAATTTACAATTTTATTATTACACAAATTTACAACTCTATCTGTGCTCCATTTTAACCAGCAAGATACAAAATTCATTGGCCTATCAAAATATTTGCACTTATTTGTAGTAATTTCCATTTAAATAAGTGTTTGTATGAAAAAGTATAGCTACAAAAGCTATATTTTAACATACGTGTTTTGATACTGAATATTTTGTTCACTTTCAAATTTGTGCGAGTTTGATACAAAATTATCAGCTTTTCGTCGGGCATATCTGTATTTTCGTTCGGTAATTTTTGGTATAATTAAAAATATTAAATTAAAAATAACTATACTTACTTTTAACGGTGGCATCTTCTTCAAATAAAAAAGCACACTTAATTTTAGCTCAACTAAAACCCAAAGGTCTTTTTTAGCTCGACGTCAACACAATAATGAGCACAAAATATCTGAAGGGATATTTTGTGATCATGGCGGGCCGGCGGGTTAAGAAATGACAATTCTACAGGCCGATATTACAGTATCCGATTTTACCGACAACCCAAAATTTAATTAATGGACGTCTGATGAACTTACACTGGACATCCAAATATGGACGTCCATATAGATTACAGGTCATCACATCTACTGGACATCCATAAATGGTCCATGGACATACAGGACATTATATGTACCTATTCTGGATATCCAATGGAAATCCTGTGCTATCTGGGATAAATTTCTAGAGAACATGGCGAAGAAAACGATTTATAGCATGATGAGATATGAGGTCATAAAACGAGGGCCCAATCTCTTATCCAGAAATCAACAAATCTGGGACATGCCCCAAGATGAAATGACAAAGAAATTCAACTTTGTGAAAAACTTCAGCACAAAGTTGAGTCGCAAGAGCGAATTAGACTGAAGCACCATTGAAATACTCAGCAAGAAATTTACTATATGGTATACAGATGGCTCCAAAACAATGGAAAGAACTGGAGTAGGAGTGTGTGGAACCGGCACTAGACACTACGAAACCTTGAATAAGTCACCAATTATTTTCTAGGCAGAAATATATGCCATTAGGATGTGTACTCAATTTAACAAGGAGAAAAACTATCAATGTCACGAGGTTAGCATCATGACGGATAGTCAAGCAGCCGTCAGTGCACTGAGCTCTCAAGTTATCAGTTCCGAGATGGTCTGGGAATGCCTAGAGGAACTGAATGATTTTAGTAAGAATAATAAAGTGGGTACCGAGATATACTGGGATAGAGGGGAATGAAATAGGAGACAAACTCGCGAGGAAAGGGGCTGAGATACTTTTTCTGGGGCCAGAGCCTTTTTGTGGAATCAGTAGCAGCGTAAGGCTGGAAGAACTAAAGACTGAAGAAGAAAGCAAGAGATCCAATTATTGGACGGAGCTGCAAGGATTGAGACAAGCGAAGATACTTCTGGGGAACTACGACCAGAAGAGATTAAAAAAATTCATAGGCTTAAGTAAAAACCAACTCAGAATTCTGACAGGGGTCTAACGGGACATTGCCACCTGAAGGGACACCTCAAGAAACTCGGACTGGTAGAAAGAGAAGAGTGCAGATTTTGTGAGGAGGCGGACGAAACCTCTATTCATATCCTTACAGAGTGCAGCACTCTAGAGACCCCTAGGATGTGGTTTTTGGAAGCACACCCAATCAAAGAAGGGGAGCTACCCACATTGAAGCTGTCCAGCATCCTGAGATTCCTGGAGGAAATAGGGACTGAAGGACCTGTTCTAGCCGATAAGATAATTTTTATGACTGGGCAGCAGTAGGGGTGCACATTAGATCTACCAGGTCACAGTGTATACTGACTTCCAACTCTACGCCAGGCGCGGATCCAAAAGGGGGGACGATGGGGGCGATGGGGGCGATCGCCCCCCCCCCCCCCCCAAGAGCTCTGAGTTCATTAAAATAGACCCGATTTTGCCTCTTATATTATATATATATATTATATAGTTTATTCAAGAACTAGAGAGAGTAATAAATCATTTTTTACCCTTTATTTTCTTCGCAAACTACCTGAGTTCTTTATTCCGATGTCTTTGGCAAAATCTATTAGACACATATATTTTTCGTAGGAATAGGTTAGAAATTTTATAATCAAAAATACCGGTCTATAATAATGGACTATTTGGATAGGATAACAATAGATATTTGGATGTGCAGCTTAATCCTTGTCATAGACATTGGAAAGAGGATTATTTTATCACTAAGTATTTATAGCATAGAATATTATTTCGGTTAAAAACTTAAAATAAAAAGTTTTTATATTATTTCCTTTATTATGATTTCTTAATAATTCACATACATTAGAAAATATAGATAATTTTCACTTATTTAACACAAATCACAACAGTATTTTTATTATTTTTAATTTTGGCATAGAAACCGTTTTAGGTACATTCAGAATAAAACGTAGTCTTTTTCTCTAGAAATTCTAAGTTATAATTTAAATACTTACAAAATACCCATTGTGAAAAATACAAAAAGTTAAACATATATAAAAAAATAAATTCGTCCATATAATATTAAATTTTTTTTGGAGCTATCGGTCATTTTATTATTAATTAAAAATATTTTTGGGATATTTGACGTTTCGGTTTATTTATTTCTTAAACCATCTGCAGAATTAAAATTAAACACTAAAAAAAGGATTCAAATGTAACTAATTTTTATATGTTACAGAAAATTTAAATAATAAATTGTATTTACGCTGGTAAACACTACGTATCTAATTTGTAATCAAAGTCAGTGAAGCTATCTTCGCTCAAATTGATTATAATTGGTTCCTCTGTCTCACCGATCATGAGATCGAGTTTCCCCATTTCTTTTATTCTTTTATTATTTGGATACTTCCCAATTTTCTGCACTAACTTTATTCAAAAAAATCTTTCAAAAGTTCAGTTAAATTACTAATTTTGTAAGTTGTGTTATTTTTAGCAACTCTACTTTTTACTTGAGAGAGATTTTTCTTCTCCAACGGACATTTTACGGACGATCTATAAGAACAGATTTCCTATCTGATTTTTCCCAGCAAAAATTAAGTTCTCTGAGCAATTTCTAGAGCTCAGTTCTTTTAGTTTCAGGTAAATCCCGATCTTCATTGATTTTAGTTAGAATTTTGTTGACGGTTGGGATCTGCTTCTCATAATAAAATGTATGTACAACTCCTTTGATTACAGCTTGTGTGATCGAATGTAGCTTGGCAGTACTAACAATTCCAGTCATTTTTTTCTCCTTCAGTATTTGGTAGTAGATTTTCCAACTCCTTTTATATTATATCTCAATAGAGCTTTTACCATTGTTGTTGAGATATTGACATCTTAAGGCATCATAAATCTTTATCGTAATAAGTTTTTCGTTGAGGAAAAAATGCCCCTAGTTTAACGATTTTGGAATAAATATAGATGTGGAAGCCATATCTTTTGGGTATCTTACTAATCTCAAATAATATATAAAAACAACCACAAACAAGATAAATCACTAAGGACACACTGTAAGGTGTACTTTGCTCACTGACAGAAATTAAATTGAACTATCAGAAATTTTATTGCTGCAGTAAATTTATAATAGCTTATAATATTTAAATATAATTAGATTTACGGCAGTCCTCAGTTACCTGCGCACTGAAGCAGGTACGTTTGAGGTTTCGGTACAAGTTTTATTACTCTCTCTAGTTCTTGAATAGAGTATAGAAATGTTTGCGACAGCCCTCTCCCCTTCCCAAGAGCTTTGAGTTCAGGAAAATAGAACCGATTCTGCATTTTATATTAGGAATATGTATGCTGCTGACAATCCCCCCCCCCCCCCGCTGACAACCTTGTTTTTTTGGCGATAGCCCCCCACCAAGTGCTTTGAATTCAGGAAAATAGACCCGATTCTGCCTCTTATACTAGGAATGTGTATGCTACTCGCATCCTCCTCCCGGTAGGCAACTTGTTTTTTCTTGTCATCGCCCCCCCCCCTACTCTTCAAGAGCTTGAAATTCATAAAAAATAGACCCAACCCACCCTGCCTTTTACATTTGCTGTTGTCTACAACCCCCGACAACTTGCTTTCGCTTTCGTACTTTTGTGATATCACCGCCCCCCCCCCCCCCCCCCCCAAAGAGAAAGGCTGGATCCGCCCCTGCTCTACGCACATACATATATAAAAAAAAATAGTGTAAATAACTTTTCTATTGGAAAAATATCTATCCCCACGATCATTCTAAGTGAAATTTCAGATCATGTCAGGCAGAGAAAAGGAAAAATATATACAAATAGTTTATTTCCTGCAAATATCGCTCTGGACCTCTCTCCATACGCGTTTCGATTACCTTATGATCTTGTCAGTGGAGCTGTATCGGACCGAGGGCAATATTCTAAAAATAAACTGTTTGTATATATTTTTCCTTTTCTCTGCCTGAAAGGAGAATTACATATATAACAACTATTTAAATACGGTAGTTAGATTTCTTTATTTTTTACTGAAATTTTGATTTTTTTAAAAATTTCTCACTAGTCCAGTGATTCATAGATGTCGTTCGACTGGCGATATTTTTCAGTCTGATATCGAGGTCGATAGGTAGCAGGTTGCAATATCCTACCGACATATGGAATTTATATTTCATATATCTCCTGCAAATGTTGCTCTCGGTCCGATACAGCTCCACTGACGAGATCATAGGTTGGTCGAAACGCGTATGGAGAGAGGACCAGAGCGGTATTTGTAGGAAATAAACTGTTTGTATATATTTTTTTTTTCTCTGTCTGAAAGGAGAATTACATATATAACAACTATTTAAATACGGCAGATAGATTTCTTTATTTATTACTGAAATTTTGATTTTTTTAAAAATCTTTCAGTGTGAAAATTCTAGAAAAATAACTTACCGATTCAATACACCATGCTAAAATATTGGCCAACCTAATATTTTTAGGAGTAAGTTTCTGCGGATCTTCTAACAATTTATACGCTGAGATTAAAATCATTGCACGATGTTGTTTGCCACTTGGTGTATTGTATTCTATCACCTAAAAGAAAGTTTTTTTTTTAAAAACAGTCATATAAATTTGAATTGAATGAATTGAATTTTTATTAACAGTCATATTATTTATTTTTAATAAATGTTGTTGTGGTAAAAATGTCGTTTTATTCTAAAGACATGGTTATTATAACCAGTAATTACTTTCCGAAGTCTGGCGCTAATCTATTTTTAGAAGAAAAATAATTACAGTGAATGTGACTTGTTACAGATTCAGTACAATCCAACATTATATACTACATATAAATATAAGAGGAAAAAATAGTAAAACATCTTCATTTGTTTGAAGTACATTTCATTTTATTTTTCTGTTTTTAGTCGGTACCTTTAAGATTACACACGTTTCTATCATCATAATACGTATATTTATCAAATGAGGCCTTGAAAGCTGTTAACCGTTTCAATTGTTTAAGATATTTTTTGATCTAGAACCAGCTGCTACCTGCGCAGCTGGAGAAGCGCGAAAAAAAATGTGGTTTTCAGACTTATATTGTCTTTGTTTTTTTTTTTGTTTGTTTTTTTGTAACCGAATGTTTTGCCTTGAGGCTACTAGTTTATACAGTGGGCCCGGTAAGTACCTCCTAATTTCTCGGGAGCATACAGGGGAGGTCAAAATACCTCTACTTTGTCATAGAAAAAAAATTCCTATAGTGTTCCTTAACTGAGATACAGAGCCCTAAAGGAGTACCCAGCGATTTACCTTATCGGCTCTGTAAGTTTTGAATCGACTTGTATAATTTAATGAAATTATAATATATAAAGCCTCATTAAACCATACTACAGTAGTTGTTTTAGATCATCGGAGACGTCAGTAACGGACTTGTAGCCACAATCGTTGGTCCTAATTTTTGAGAAGTATCATTTTACAGAGCTGAAAACTGATTTTTTAAATACTTCGGTTATTTCCCTTGAAACAAAAAAAGTTCTTTCAGTTTATTTCGATAAAACTGGCGGTTTTTGAGATAAATCGATTTAAATGCGAAAAAGTCAAAAGTTAAATATATACATATATATATATATATATATATATATATATATATATATATATATATATATATATATATATATATATATGAAATAAAATGCGAGCAGTAAATGCAAACTTCATTCCAACCATATCATTTCCGTGTTAGAGGTTGCACAGTTTGAACAAATTGCTAAGGAACACAATTTATCCTATTCCACCACCATCGTGATGATGGCCTACCTGTACCACCATACCGAGAACAAATAAAAAACCTATACCCAGAATTCCAGGAAAATATTAACAAAGGTTTAAGATACAAAAATAAATTATAAATATATATATATATATATATATATATATATATATATATATATATATATATATATAAAGTAAAATGCAAACAGTAAATGCAAACTTCGTTCCATCATATCCTTTCCGTGTTGGAGGTTGCACAGTTTGAATAGATTGCTACAGAAACACAATCCATCCAATTCCACCACCATCGAGATGATGGCCTACCTGTACCACCATACAGAGGAGAAAGTCAAAATTTACCCTCCCCACCACAGTGATACGGCAGAGGCACATGTTTCGCCTCTACTAGACTGATCAGGGTACCGACATGCACCTGGTTGTTCAAAGGACAGATCAGAAGGAAGCATGCAAATACTGAACGCGGTTTCGCCGACCTCCTGCTTGATGGCGTATACATGTTTATGCGGCTTTCACGGATTCCTCCGTGTGAGTTGCAATAGCAGTGGATACATCCACATTATGCCGTTGTAGTGCTGAAATCACGTTCAGCAAACGTACAACCATTTGCAACTCCGTGAATAAGTAAAGTAAAATGCAAACAGTAAATGCAAACTTCGTTCCATCATATCCTTTCCGTGTTAACACGGAACAACTACAAGTTCGCTCGTAGACGCCATACAGTGAGCTTTGAAAATAGTGAATGAGATTTCACCGAAACGTCAGCTGCCTTACAGTCCTGAGAGGGACTCAGCACATACACGGGATGCCCGAAAACCTTCGATTACACATCACACCCGTGAGAATATCCGACATAACATATACATATATATATATATATATATATATATATATATATATATATATATATATATATATATATATATATATATATATATATATATTGAATAGGAATCGACACAAGATGACCCAATGATCATATTATAAATACTCGACTAGTCTAAACAATTTCAATTAAAATATCTAAGATACAATATAAATTTATTATTTAGATAGTAATAAGTAGTCAGTAGGTATATTAATTAATTAGAGTCATTAATATTTACAAATAATATGGACCAAAGCATAATTAAAAGCTTACATGATTATAAAAATCATATATAATGCTAAATTCATAATGAATTTTTAGACATAATTGTAAAATAAACAATATATAAATATTAATACAATAAGATCATAATATAAATTGATCATAAGAATAATAAGGTACAAACATTAGATGTGATAGTGAAGGTAAAGTGATAATGAAGAGTGAAAATCTTCAAGTAAAATAAAAAACATAACGATCGGTTTTTGCAACAATAATGTTTTGAAAAGGAACAAAAGGTGAACATAGTGTGAAACCAGTCACGAAAAGTACTTTTAAATAATAAATAAGGTTCATTGAATTGTTTTTAATATAAATTAGACAGTTAACAGTAGTATTAAGAAAATAATTTTAATTAAAACAGATAAGAACATAGAATAAATTTAAGAAAATATTTGATATTGACATTAAAATTAGATATTATAACTTAATTTTATGTAGTGGAGTAAAATAAGTTATATTAGAATGTAAGGAAAATTCTAATATTTAATATTTTAATATTAAGAAAACATAATTTAGCATCTTCAAACAATAATTTTCAATAATTAGTTAATTATAGATTTCAATATTTTCATGTCAAACCATTTTGTTTTATAATTTTTAATATTAAAAATTGTTTTAGGAAGGATAAATTATGTATAATTAGATAGGTAAAATAATAGAGTTTAATTTTATAGTATTTATTGTCATGCATATGATTGGATAAATCCAGGAAATGGTAAAATTGGAAAATTTTCATCAATTTTAAAATTCTTGACAGCCATTTTTGTTTGACAAGAATGCCAAGAAAAGGGTGATTTTTCATCAAGTAACCCGATGCCTTCAACTGCTGAGCCAATCAGAATGATTAATTAAGTCAGCTGGAGGCATACTATATAAAGAAAAATCACAAAAATTCGGGGGAGTTGCAAAAAAGTATTGTTACTGAGAGGTGTAAAAGAAAAGTTTCTCCTCAAAACAAATTTTTACATAACCTTAAAATTTTCACGACAAGATCATAAAGCCACGTGCGAGATCTTTTGTTTTTTTTAAGTAAATATTTTTAAAAAGTTATGAAAGTAAATAAATATTAAATAAAGTTTAATTAATCAATATTTTAAAAAAAAAATAATTTAAATTAAATTTAATGTCATTAAGAAATAGCAACTCCAACTAACATCAAGAAAATTTTGTAAAACCCGATTGTGTCAAATAAAAGTTCAAGAAATTATACCTGGCTGGTATAAATACCAACATTTCCTAGAAGTAGACAATTCCTGGACATTTCCAAAAATAATTAAGACAGTGTTTAATAAAGAATATCTACTTACTTGATAGTAGGTATTTTTAAACAATTATCCCAATCCAATTTGATGGTAAAAGAAGACAAGGAAACACAAATATACCTTTTTAATTGTTTATAAATAAACAAACACACAAGAATCAAGGTATTTAAAAATATAATATTATCACATTTATATTAGACATTATAAAATCATTAGAACTAATTTATAATCACTTGTTAAAATTAATAATTCGCACTTTACACATTTTTTTTTTTAATTTTTTAAAATAAATAAAAGTCAAACAAATTTCAACTGAACACGAGACCATCATATTTGACAAACAACACTTGACAGTTAAGTGGAGTGACATTATAATTAACAGTAGAGATAAGGTGCAATTGATTTTTAATTTTAATAAAGCTGATCTAGATAATAGGTACTTCAAAATAATTTTATAAATCGTATTAATATCATTTTGATTTATAATAAATTTATGTTGATTGTTTATACAATTCAGTGGTTTTAATTGGCAGTAGATAAAAGGTAATTTCAACTTATGAGAATCTGAACTCACTTGGGATAGTTTCAAGGGAAGCGAGCTAGTTATATTAAGGGGAAATTAAAAGAGAAAATAGATTTATTAAAATTTTGTAATAATAATATATGTATTTTTAAGTTAATCCGAAGAATAAATACAGTGCTGTTATCTTATCTTAGATAGGATACAGTAACTGGGCGCTCAAGGAAAAATTAAAAATACATATCGTGGTTTAGAATAAAATATAAATAGTAGTATTTTTATTAGAGCAAGAGAAAACTTATTTAATTCACATTCACCAATTTGTCAAATTTTTAAAAAAAAAAAACAAAATATTCAAAATTTTAGTATTCTAATTCCTCTTCGGGCAGTTGCTTGAAGCGTGTGTGGGCGACGAAGATAGACCTCTGACGATATACGTTAGGTCCCGCATCACGTTTTTCAACGCAATATATATATATATATATATATATATATATATATATATATATATATATATATATATATATATTATATTATAAATTTCGATGTTGAAAATCATTGAGGATTTTAACAATAAATAAATAAATTGCGACTTGCGGTTAAATAATTTATCGGCAAATTAGAATAAATAAATAATTATTCGAAAAAGTTAGGATCTTTGCGTTTTCAACAATATTTGGCCACGACAAAGTATTCTTATACGATATTGGTATAACCCTTGAACTCTTATAAAATTAAAAAATTTTTTCAAATTTTTTTCTTAAGTCGTCTTGAGCATCCATGCTTTCTTTCCAGACGCACAACCCCATAGCCCCTTTTTAAATTTCGGCATAAAAGTTTTTCTTTTCCTAAATTTAAGAGCATGGCTCATCTTCCTCAGGTGCCCTCGACAAACATCAAGAAAGGTGAGGCGGCTTGGCTTTTCGCCGGGTCGGGCAGCTATGGTGGGTCTTCTCCGGCACCGCCTGCGCGGTGCCCTACCTTTCAATTTCCGGAACAACGTCCGATGTTCCAAAGTTTCCAAACTAACCCTGTGCGTACGTCATCCTTTGATGCGGAATTTAGGCAATTTCCGGGATTCATTGATGATAGTAGCATAGAGTTTAACCTAACGCCAGCCAACCCAGAAGCATCGGCATTTAGGCTTCACCAAACACAACCAAAAGAGCCAAATCCTGGTTTATGATTAGTTATAAGATTAGTTACTTCGGCTCTAATTGTGTCCTTCTTGTCATCTGGTTCATTACTAATAGCAGATTCAATTGAGGCTATATATTCGGTTATTAGGATATCTTTTTTTTTTGTAACGTCTAATGAGAAATTTGGACCATAGGACAAAACTTCAGTAACTTCAAACGGTATGAGGTTATCAGATATATTTTCGATCCATTTGGACCTGTCATTTTTTGTTTCGTTATAGATCTCATGCTTTTTATGTAATTGGTTTAATTTTTTTTGGTGTCTTTTTTAAATTTTTTTATGCGATTCCTCAAACTTTTTATCTTATAACATTAAGAACCTATCTAATATATTATTTGTTAAGTATCTCTCAGCTGTTTTAATGTTTTCTCTAATGGATGTATTCAAAGAATTAATTGCTTTAGTTGCCTGTGTCATTGATAAGTTTAAAATACTATATTTATCTTTCATAATGATATGATTAAATTTATTTTCAAGGTTTCACGTGCAAAACAAATATGTGAAACATTTAAGTTCAAAAAAGTTGGAAATAGATCTAAATGTTTACATCTAAGTAAAAAAATCCGTCTATTTTTTTGAGCGGCCAGTTTAGTGTATGTTTCTTTGTCCATTGTAAAATATAAAAAATAAAACACACTCGCATTCCATGTATCCTTAGAATAGACGATGTTAAAGGTTGAATTCCGTCAATAATTAATAAACAAAAAAACAAGAGTGTTTTTAAAATTGTACATAAGTTACTGTGTGAATATTTTAATTATAAAAAAATATTTTTAGGAAGGAAAACAAATCAAAAATTTTGAAAATGCTACCATATGTTTGGTATTACCATGTCGTTATCTTGGCAAAACTCAAACAGTCTATCACCACGTTCATTGCTTTCACCCAAGCTATGTTCTCCTATCAAGTCTTATCTACGACCTTTACCAATTTTTGCATTAAAATCACCGAAGATGTATGTGATCTCGTTGGGTTTTAGGCTATTTGCTGTGTTATTTAGTTGTTGGTAAAATACTTCAACGTCTTGGTCATTTTTCTTTTCTGGTGTAGAGGCGTAAATCTGTAAGAAGTTAATATTAAATGAGTGGGCGTTTAATTATAGAATCATTGTCCTGTCGTTGATAGAGACAAAGTTTCTTACAAATTTTTTCAGTTCCGACTTTATGAAAATACCACATCTCCGATCAAGCCTCACTACTTTTCATTTATTCATTCCCCAGACTATCTAATCTAATAATAAGAATACATAAGTTATTTGATAATATAAGATAATTAAAACATAAATAGCTTGTAGCTCTAGAACCATTTTTTTTTCGTTTTTATGGATTTCGGAAATAAACGTAGAATTTGTTTTCGAAGAATAATAATTTTTAAAACTCTTGGATCATATTTTTTTATAAAAAAATTATTTAATGTTTAATTGGATTATAGTGGTTTAGCTAGTTGCTTGTCTTAAAACCTATAATAGCTTCAACTAGTATGTGGACATTAAATATTTATTAATTTTTTGTTTAAATACATTTCATGAAGATAACTTTTTATATCGATTTTATATATCTATTACGAAATCAATGCCGAAATGAAATAAACAACAAATTATGTAATAACTAGTCAAACTAAGACATAATTAGTAAAAAGTTATTTTTATTAATTATTTTTAAATTTATATTATGTACATATTGCTGACAATTCCGAGTCAACGTATGGGAATCTTGGTAACCGTAAAAACGAATTTGATCTCAAATAAATATAGGTAGGTTATTTAGAGAATTTTGTCTATTTCCGAAATATTCAAAAAAAAATCTGAAAAATCATCATCAATTCATTCCATCCATCGTTGGATATAAGCCTCCTTTAAATTTGTCCATTCATTCCTGTCATTTGTTATCTGCATAGAGTTATGTCACGCTATTCGTTTGATGCCAGTCTATCTGTTTTGGGATCTACCTCTGGTCTTTTAGGTTCTTTTAATCTTCATTCGATAATTCATAGCGTTGCCTATTATGTCACTTGAAGTTTACTAACTATGCTCTATTATGCCTATTATGTCACTTGAAGTTTACTAACTATGCTCTTATTTAGTACCCATATATATGAACTTTTTATTAATACGGGTAGTATATATTGATAAAATTCTTTTTACTTTAGTGTTTTTTTTTTATTTAGTTTAGAAATGTTTTGTAGCCTTCCGAATACTAAGCAGGGTAAGAAAATTTTTCTCTCTGGATTTACTTTCAAATTATTTGCTATATGTTTTTGGTTCAAATATATTTACGATTCAATTTGGCATGTTTTTTCGTTTCCCAATAATTTTGGCTATTGTATTCTTCAAGTTCGTTTATTATGGGTCTCGTTTTCTTTAAGTTTACATTTAGACTGATTTCTTTTGATTATAGATTTAGGTCTGTTAACATCTCATTTAGTTATTTTTTACTTTTGGCTCTGAAAGCGACATCGTCAGCAAATCTTACAAGATTTAATTTTTCTCTATCTATTGGCACACCTTCGGCATCTGATCATCATGTTCAAAACATATTTACTAGAGCCAAAGAGAATAGTTTCCAAGATGTCGAATTTTATTGTCTTACTTCTCGATATAATTTGTTTTTTTTTTGTCTTCGATTGTGTTGTTATTTGTGATGTAGCACCCCACCTTTCTAAATCAGCAACCGATGAGTTGCATAGATATTTCCATTAAATGATTTAAGTCACCATCTGGTCTCGATATATTTTGATCATATGTTGAGTATTTCCTTGCACTAATTGATACAGACATTTTTTGAGAGTTTGTCAAATTATGGGAGGTCCAGTGCAAACATAGCTTCTTCAGGGTTAAATATTCATGCAATATACTATATACGCTAGTGTAACTTGTGTTCAGGCATGCCTCAATCTCACAGTATATCACATGATGATCGTCCATTATCAATTCACTTCATGGCTATATAGAAAATTAAGTTCATCGATGCTCTCGTGTTAAGACAAAACATATCGAAGGTTATGAAAAATACTCATATGAAATGGTAGCATAAAAATAACAACATAATTATCAAAAATCTAAAATGAAATAAAAAAAATTATCCGATATAGCATGAAAGAAAATTGTTAAGATTAGTTACTACTATATATAAAGCCAATATATCATTTTATGGTAAATAGTACGTTTAACTTGAGTTTTTGAATATACATACTTTAGCAAATCTGTCCATAAGGTCAGGTAATTCTCGGTTTGATTCGTCAATAGTCAACTCCCTTACGAAATTTGGAAAAATTGCGTTAAAATCTCTGGATTGTTCTTTGGATATAAAAGTGGTAGACTGACGGGCTGCGTCCACTGTTGATTTAATGGTGGATAAATCTCTGTAAATAAGAAATGTTTAAACGGTTTAAGTTAGAAAATTTAATTTTTGGGCAGTCCATATGGTCAGATTAATTGTAATGATATTTAGGTTTCTTTATCTTAAAAAGGAAAAACGAAACCCTGAGATTATCATTCGTGCTTCTCTCTGACTGTTTGTTAAAGCCAAATTTTCCTCGACTGAATAAAGATATACACCTGAAACGAGACATTGAACAACGCTTACAATGATTACAGCGTTAAAAAAATCTTGACTACGATAACCCCCAAATTATCATACTTAGGCCAGATAAAAGCAACAAATCAATAATTACCAATACGACTGAATATGATACAAAAATGAATATACTTCTTAAGAAAACAAAAATTTGAAGTACTGTGACAGCATTTGATCATAGACTCTTGCAAATTAATCTATAATCATTTTTTCTGCTTCATATTAATTAGTAGCTATTTTGATAACCTATAATTAAATTTTACAGTAATAAAGACACTCTGGGAGTCTGGATGTTCATCTTCTCTCTTGTAGCGTTAGTACCAAACAACTACGGTTATTTAAGCTTACCAAAACCATAACGCAGAACTTCAGGACTCAGACAAGGCTGCTTATTAGTTGGTCAGATGACATCTCTTGTTGTGTACCTATCGCAACAGCGCGCCCGCGAGTTAATTCGCGTGAAGGATTTTGAATAAAATTAAACAAAACAAGTTTCTCAAAACACTTAATCTATTAACAAAAATAAATAGAAAAAAAAACGAACTATTTACAATGAGAAACTTAAACTAATAAATAACAATTACGAAGTAACTTACATAATTGCTCTTATTCGCCGTTCTATTAACAAAAATGTAAAACCCAATTTGGGAAAAAACACGTATAAATAGCTGACTAAAACACTAATAGAAAAAAGAAATAAAATGCGGAAAATAACTATTTATCTTACTTAATCAAACACTATTAAAATCGCGAAATGCTTAACTAAAATAACACAGGATTAATTTCCCAAATTAACTGAAAATCAAAACAAAGACAACCTTCTTTCCCGATTACATTCGTTACGTAGTTTTTCCACGGCACTGGACGGCGGTACCGATTCTAACGACTTCCAGGTTGTAATTTATTTTTAATTAATTTCTAAAAATCAAATTCAACTTTCATACCTTGGAGCCTCCTTTGTTTTAGACCCGTTGGTTCCGACATGCGTGCTTTTCCACCAATAGAACGTACTTTCGCGATGCACCCCCGCCCACGAAGGGTAGTTTTCGTTTCCGAACGTCTGTAAGTTTTCGGTCCCCTGATTCATAGATGCCATAAGTCATCCATGTGTCGAATTTAATTTAATTTAGTATTATAACTGAGCAGAGCTCAAAACTAATGATTATTTTACACAAATGTAATCGGTAACTATCCTACATGTATACTAAAAGATCATGTAAGAACCCATGGAAAAAAACCCCTAGGTTTTTAACCATTTTTACGTTTTCTTATTCTTATTTTCGTCAATTGGGGAAAAAATGGGTAACTGACGCGAACTTTGTACATAATAACAAAAAATACTAATATTGCATTTTAGTAATCTTATTTAAATATTCTTTTGTTTTCTTATGTTGAAAAAATTTACTGAGTTTAAGTAAAAGAAAGCTCTCTTACAGTCGGCCACATGTGGTAATCACTTTAGCACTTAACCTTAGACCCCTAACGATGTGAATTTTAAGACTATTAAGTTACTTTGAGAGATTTATATTAAAACCTTCGAGAGGGAAGAACCATTTAGATATTGTGTCACATAAAATTGAGTGAGATTATGTTTTTATTTTAGAAAAAATTAACTACCCCAAAAGTAATAAAACTAAGCTTAAGTTTAAGTATGTTAATTGAATTATATTCCCTGATACATGACTATTTTTGGCTAGATATGAGATGTACTATTCAACGGTCTAAATCCTTATACAGACGGACTCAAGTAAATTCTTCCATTTAGTAGAATTTTATTTAGAGTTAATAAATGTTAAAATAATTAAAAATCACAATGAACTTTTGTTCCCTTACAGTACTACCCCAACCTATGCCCAAGAAAATAGGAATAAATGTTCTAATTGGATGGTTTAAGAAAAAGAAAAAACAAAAAATATCCACATATGTATATATATATATATATATATATATATATATATATATATATATATATATATATATATATAAATATAAATAATTAAATCTACAGTGATATTATAAATTAATTGCCATTTAAATATTTCTTGCTTTTTTGATCGGTTTCGTTTCCTTTTTAATAATTTCTTTTCTATAAGAAGACACAAAACATAATCCAAACACAAGACAATTTTTTAGTTTATCAGTACTATCACACTTAATCTGTTTTCTTTAATATTTATTAACACTTATTATATTACAATAAGTTAGTAACATTATATTACTACATTACCTGATACTATTATGCTGCATCTGCTTCGGCAATGGTCTATAATCAATGTTTTTCCAACTGAGCTGTAAATGAGTGTGACTATATGTTCTAAATAGTGAACCAATATTATTTTTTGTCAATGTTTTACTAGTACCCCTCCGTATATTTCTCATTCGCTCATAACAGGAGCAGTTTAGGTAGAATTTCATTGAAAACATTTTTTTTTGTTAATTGAGCTTATTTTCTAATGAAAAGGATTGCAAAGGATATTAAAATGTCGGAAAAGATAATATATAGAATGAAATTTCTCGTATTTTAAATTTCAAAAAGGCCAGAAGAGATATGCCAGCAGGTAATAAATTAAATTTTTTCAAATGATAATTAAATCACTGTCTACACACATGAGTAGTATCAACTGTACCAAAGATATTAAATATTTTCCACTTATAAATAAGAAAACAACAAAAAAATGTTGTTTACTTTGAAAGCAAAATATTTTGTTAGAGCAAAACATTTTATCCTTTAATTATTGTAAGTTGTTAAGTAATACGAATAATATAGCAAAAAACGTGGACAAAGTTCAAAACTAATTCAAATCACAATTCGAATCTTGAACATTGAGTATATATTTTATTCTAATTGAGAATTTCAAATTCTCATTACATTCGGAAGCAACCAATAATTACCGATCAGATGCCTATAGATCACCGCCTGCCATCCGCATAGTACACGATGTTCGAATAATGACCCTGATTTGTCTCGGTGTGAATTTAACCGTTTTGATTTTGAGTATTTTGATACTTTTTTTGTTAGAAGTGTAAGGACTGATAATCTGGAGGCGACATTAACTTCTTGGGGTTTATCCCAATAATTAACTTAAATATTGAAAAACTAGTGAAGTAATGCTTGCTACATTTGGTCGCTTAGTGGTTTACATTTAAGAATCATAAAATGACGAACGACGATATTTAGGTATTTATTTTTACGTCGTTCAAGCTTACAATTAGTTTTCAAATTAGGTTATTAGTGACATATTATGTACGTATCGGTAAAATAAAATATTCTACTCGAATAACGAATTCACTAACATAGTCTAACTTTAAAACCGGTGTAGATTGACAGTAGAGAATTTAAATTGACAAGGGTAACAAAAGTCAAGCAAGTTTTGAACCTTTAAAATACAATTAAAACAATATCATAAGAAAAACAAAACTGGTCCACTAGAAAATCCAGTTCCAAGGCAACTAGATCGGGTCTAAATCTTAAACCTTCTTAGTGAATCTAGCTATTAAATTTTATGGATCTTGCTATCTTTTTTATAGGTTAAACAATAAAATTATTGTAAGCCCGAGAATAAGCAAAGCGTTTTGAGAGTAAATTTCAAAAGGTTAATAATATAAAGTAAATGCAAAACTTAAGAGACATATTCTGAATGAACTATGTGACTCCGCCAGAACATAAAGTTTGACATAAAGCTTTATAATGCTGGAAAGTAAAATGGAAGTGAGAACAAGAAACACTTACTACATTTACAGTAAAATATTTTTTTGATCCCTGTTATGTGATCTGAAAGCTACTATTTTGGCAACCATATTCCTTTCTTATGTAATTTAAAATTTAATTTGTGAATAGCATAAAAGTATTGCATAACCAATATCTAGTATGTTTTACAGCATCAAACTATATATTTATTTTTTTAATTTTGTTTTTAACAGGATCTGATTAACTAAAATGTGGTCGGACTTGCATTGTCTTTATTTTTATTTATTTTTACGACGTTTCGATTAGGTTGTATCTCTAATCGTTATCAAGTATAAACTGAGTGTTTTGTCTTAAGATTACGAGCTTATGTAAGGACTGTGTCCATTGAAGCGCAAAGTTTCGCTTCACTCTACACACCTCAATGATTTGATGTTACAAAGTAGTGGTTGCCAAAGATTAGGTATCTCAACACTCGGTTTTTTTTTTTTTTTTTTTATATATTCTCGGGTCCGTCCTAAAGCCGGACGGACCCGAGAATATATAAAAAAAAAAAAAAAAAAAAAAAAAAAAAACCGAGTGTTGAGATACCTAATCTTTGGCAACCACTACTTTGTAACATCAAATCATTGAGGTGTGTAGAGTGAAGCGAAACTTTGCGCTTCAATGGACACTGTCCTTACATAAGCTCGTATCCATATATATTGCCGCAGCCTCAAATTATTTTAATTGGTGTTGTTTATCCTAGGAGTGTTCTGCAATACCTAATCTCAACGTTTCCCCTTTTTGTGTATGAGTTTTATGTTCCTTATTTCTTACTTCTAGTGGTCGTTTGGTCTCTCCAATATACATTTCACCACACTCACATGGAACTTTGTAAACACATTCTTTCTTATCAGTACTTTTTGGTTTTGTTTTTGTTAAATAAGCTCTACTCGTAAGTGTATTTCCTGATTTAAAGGCTGTTTTTATATTATAACTACTGAAAATTCGTCTTATTTTCTCCGAAGTTCCCTTAATGTACGGAAATGTGAAGAAGAAATGTGTTTCTTGCTGTCCAGTGTGCGTTGTTTTAAAGTTATTTATAACATCGTCAATTAGTTTCAAAGGATAACCATTCTGTTGTAAATCGAACTTAATATTTGATGATACTACTTTATCAGATCGAACTACGTTACCACTGGACGGGGTGATGGATCTTTTGGAGTGTTGCCTGTGTAGTGCTTACTTTCAAGTAAAGGACAGGTTCTACGCTCAGGACGGAGGGCTTCCGATGGGTTCTTCACTCTCTGCAGTCGTCGCCAATATATATGGAATGGTTCGAAACTCATGCCACAGAAACGGCAACAGTAAAACCAAAAGTCTGGTTGAGATTTGTCGATGATACCTTCATCGTATGGAAGGGCAATGATCAAGAACTTAATGATTTCTTGAAATATCTAAATAACATTCGATCTACAATTAAGTTTACCATGGAAAAAGAGATAAATGATCAATTGCTTTTCCTAGATGTCATGGTGAATCGTTCAAACTTCAGTATACAGAAAGCCAACACATACTGGACAATATCTTAATCATAGTTCTAATCATTCTGTTGTAACAAAACGGGAAATTATAAACAACCTCTATAATCGCGCTATATCTATTTACAATAATGCCAATTCATTGGAAAAAGAGGTAGCAAATATTAAATCCGATTTACAACAGAATGGTTATCCTTTGAAACTAATTGACGACGTTGTAAATAACTTTAGAACAACGAACACTGGACAGCAAGAAACACACTCCTTCTTCACAATTCCGTACATTAAGGGAACTTCGGAGAAAATAAGACGAGTTGCCAGTACTTATAACATAAAAACAGCCTTTAAATCAGGAAATACACTTACGAATAGAGCGCATTTAACAAAAACAAAAGCAAAAAGTACCGATAAGAAAGAATGTGTTTACAAAGTTCCGTGTGAGTGTGGTTAAATGTATATTGGAGAAACCAAACGACCAATTGATTGACTTTGGTATCCATTACGGAAAAGGCACTGTATGTGAGAGGAAAGTAAGGTTAGGAAGATATTTTTGAAACATCTAGCAATAAATTAGGTAAATAATAATACACAATAATTGTTTTATTGTAACAACGAAAAATTTACTACAAAGAGCAAAGTAGAGACAATTGGCCCCTCCATCCGAAAGGCACAAAACAAGACATAACACTAAAATAAATTAACAATAAATATATAATAAACATACATTTTTACAAGGCTGAAATGTATAAAATTATATACCATTATTTATAATTTTACTTACTACCCTTTGATATTTCATACCCAAATAACACTTAAATTTAAAAGAGAGAATGCAACACGCGTATCTCATTTATCAGAAACCATTTAGTTTCTATTAGCTTAGCAATAACTTCCTTTTAATGACTTTTATGCCTCCCGTAAAGCCACACACAGGAGTAAATTGAATTATGTGTGCATCTAAACTCAATAGACCACAGTCCATCAATTAAGTTAAAAAGCTAGCAATAGAATCATAAGTCATTTTTAAAGATTTTAATTGTACAGAATTTTATAATAAAATAGTTTATGCGTTCAGAAACCCTAAGATCAACAAGACAAGATTTTTTTTGAGATTTAAGTAATATAAAATTTCAGAGAATTTATTGCAAGGTATACAAGGAGAAGAGAACAGGTCCCAAAACTGATCAATTAGCAATGTCACGTAATAAATCATTCAATCACAGTAACTCTCCATTTAAGCTAATTCACTACCGTCAAATTACCTTTAATTATATCATTAAAACTTTTCCGAAAACCCAGCTACTTTAAAATAGTCATCAGCCATTTAGAGTGATCTATCAGGACCAGTGCTATGGACCACGCATACGTGTTAACAAATTTAGAGAAATCAGGAGAGAGAACCCAAAATCAACAAATCCACAACAGTACTTAGATATTATTGAGGTATGGTTTTCTGAAAAGGCCTTATAAAGGAAATAGTTATATCTACTAAACTGTAATAAACGAGATAGCATTATGTAGAACCCACGGTGTGTAATTTAATGTTCTCTTTTAAAAAGCTGTTCCACAATTTTGCAGAACATGTCTTGCAGTGGACTTTTCGGGATTTTTTGGATATGCGCTTTGATGGTGTTAAAGCTCTCCTCTTCATAGGAGGAGTACGAGAATGGAAGGCAAAGGTCTTCGTAGAGCTGATGGATGGTTGCAATGGATTCTGGTTCCGGTCTGTAAAAAAATATACAAATAAACCTAAATTGTTAAGAACTAAAATGAATGGATAAAAAAAATAAAGAAAGTAACAGTTATTCAAACAAGATTATATTGGTTTTTAAAAATCTGTCTTTTTCACTTCAACCTTGGGAACTCAGTTCTTCTATTTGCTTATATTTGATGGTGCATTTGATATGCCAGTGACATCAACAACTGTCATTTTAAAATTTTCTAAATGTAACAACCTATATATTATTAGTTATTTTAAATCTCCAACATATTTAGAATATTGACAATTAAAGTTATAAGAATATAGACCCTTTTATTAGAATAATAAAAGATAACAATTTTAATTAGGAATACTTAACTAAATGTTGGAATTGTTTTCTTTCAGCCGCGAGACAGTGTTCAAGCCGTTCTGAAAAATGGCTTATATATATGTATATATATATATATATATATATATATATATATATATATATATATATATATATATATATATACATCTAGACATGTAAATTTCTCTGGCGGAGCTGCAGAAGTAGACAAAGCATTTCTATATAAAAATAAATTAAAATTTGCGTACAAGTATTTGAAAAGACTTTGGATCTGACTGTTTATTAGTATAATTATTTTTTTAAGGTCGGTGATCACAAATCTAAGGTTAAGATTTGAAAATTAAATATTGCGGATCCAAAATGGCGGACAATCAAGGTTGCTGATCACGAATCTGAAGTCAATTCGAGAACTAAAGATGTAAGATGGCGATACAAGATGGCAATCAAAATGTTCCACATTTGTTTTGTTGACAAAATATGATGAAAATTGGTCTCAGATGGTTCTCGGCGTTATTAATCTTAAATCCGAGGTTAAAATTTTAAAATTGTAAATAGCAGATCGAAGATCGCGGTCAGAATGGCTGATATTTAAAATTTAGATAATATTTGTTTCTGAATTAAATATTATCAATAATTTTTCTTTTTAAATATGAGTTTGTGTTTTCCTAAATATTGAACGTAAATTAGGTCGAATAAGCATTCAAAAATTATAACCAATTAAATTTGTAATAAGTTGATTTAAACATTTTTAGATGTTGTGACGTGAATAAATGGTTCAGTAGAAGAAAAAATGATTTTTGACTATTTTTCAAGTACCTTTTACTAACTCGTAAGTTAATCTTGGTACTGCAGCAGTTAATCAAAAGTTTCGCTACAATAAAGAGCAATTTTCGACTATTTGTGGGTGACTTCTACTAATTTGTAGTCAAATCTCATTTCTTTGAAAGTAAAAATCTTTTCCTAGAGACAAAACTTACTTTCACTGATTTAAATATGGCAAAAAGTCAAGTATATTAACTGTTTTGTTACAAAATTATAATGATTTCGATGATTCGACGATGTTTTTAGTTCAATTAAAAATATGTTTAATCTAGTTGCAGATTAATGACCATCCTTAAGTCCTTATAACTCTGAACAAAATCAATGTATCGAGTTCTTAAACCTCTTAAATTAATGACCTTAATCTATACCTCATCCACCATCAACAATCTTAAAATCCACGTAAATGATGCTCATCTTGTTTCGTTGATTAAATCATCTTTCGAATTTTTCGGCTGCTATCTTGTATGTTCAAATTTTGACATTGGATTCTAGATAAGCAACGCCGGAAAACTTCTAGGACGCGTTCTCATCATGTTTTGTCAATATAATCAAATTTCGAACATTTTAACCGCTATCTTGTATTCGCCATCTTTAATTTTTAAATTTTGACCTCAGATTTGGGATTAGAGACCTCAAAAACTTTTTCAGACTTTGTGCTTTGCCAACGTAATTAAATTTCATCTTAGATACGCCATCTTGAATTTTCAAGACCTTGTAAACATTATTATACTAAGAAACAGTCATATCTATAACGTTTTCAAATACTTGCACAAAATTGTATTTATTTTTAAATAGTATATATGCATTATCCACTGGTACAGCACCGCCATCTTTAATTTGTCAAAATCGCCACATTTCATTTGAAGTAGACGTTTCACGAAAAATTTTAAACGCAAAATGAATTATTTATGCCAAAAATTGAAACGGATAGAAGATGGCTAATTTGACAGGGAATGCCCCTTATGTATATACAGGGTGCCCGGGAAAATGTATGATATATCCCGGATATGAAATACTTGAAAGGAATATTACAAATTCATACAACTTTTTTCATATAGACTTCCTCTTTGAATATATGGGATCCCAATAAGTTTTTTACATATAATTATTGAACCACTAGGTATATCTCAATTTATTTTTAATATGACATTTACCAGGTAAGACCCTTCAAATTACTATCTAAGAAAGTGTTTTGAATTACTTACAGCTACAGGGAGGGACTAGCTGATACTTATAACCCCTGTATGATAAGAACTTTAGACAATGTTTTTACATACCTTAAACTATTGACCAAAAATTAAGTACTCTTCGTTCATGTCGCTAATCCTAACCGTTTTCGAAAAAAACGTCATTTTATTTACATTTTTGACTTTTGAAAATTTCTTCAATTCAATTTTTAATCTTATTTTTTTAAGACCTCGTGTTATTGTTTATCAAAATATTATAAAAATCTAATATAGTAGCCTCTTTTCAACAAGGAATCCAACTCAAATTAAATAAAAAAAGACTTCCTTATAAGAAAAATTGATAATTATTTTAGGACCTGCAAATGTCATTTTTGACATAACAAAAAGTTGACACATACTTCCGGTATAATCGGAAGTACCACCATCTTGAAAATGGGTTGCACCCATCGACATTAGTATACTATAAAATTTTCCTAAATATAGTTTTCCATATATAGATCGAACTGATTCCCGTTGTGACAGCCTGTATATAATTTTTATAAATCCTACCTTCCATAATGTTCCTCCAAGGTTTTTCGTTGGTTTGGAGTAGCCTTCTGAAGTGCCGTAACTACCAGCCAGGAGCATTTACCATTTTTAATGTCACTATTTAAATTAGCAGTTACTGCTAGATCACCAAAACAGTCTAAATACTCATTCTGCAAAAGAGAACAAAATGGGTGTGATTATTCAGAGATGTCACTTTGTTTTAAAGTAAAGGTTTTTAATTGATTAAATAATATATTCATATTACGTCTAAGAAGATCGTTTATTCATCACAAAAAATCAAATATTTGGCTTCTTCATGTATTCAGCATTATGGACTAAACAGAAATATTGTTTGAAGCATTTTTAACAAACGTAAAATTATCATTATTCGTAATATAGAATAATTTAAATACCTATCTCGACAAGAACAAGACCTACTATCGTCACTATAATTTTCCTGTAAATTTTAGGCAAATCTCTGGAATTATTTTGTAGTTTTACTAATTTCTGGAATTTTCTACAAAATCTCCAAAATAATTCAATGTAGAATTTTCGAAATAATTGTTGTGTAGAAACATTTCAAGTGATGACTGTGTAATTTATCTGGAAGGATTGCTCTATAATCGAATTTAAAAATAGATTTTAAAAAAACTATAAAAAATTTACCTTAATTTGCTGAAATTGGCCCACTTCATTTAGAATAGTCTCAGCCTGCTTGAACTGTCCTTCGTTATACTTGCCAACCAAATGCATCACCATAGCTGCTGGTGCTTGGAGTAGAGGGTAAGTGGTCTTGTATTTGACAAGGGAATTATATCTACAAAAGAATTAAAACATTTTTAATTTTAGCAACACAAATGAAGTATGATTTGTCATTTTTAAAATTAGAAGTTTGACATCTTGTATTTCGGAAACAATCAACTTTTAGACTAAGGAAAATTGTGCTAAATCCCTTTATTTTAGCCTCATTTTTACAGACCTTTTGGAGGCACCCTGTATATCAATACGTAATCCATTGAGGTAACGATAACAAGAAAAATTTAATTATGATAACGTCGCCTCTCGATCACTGTTCTTCATTTGCATATAAGTGGACTTGCAGAATCAATATGTTTAATTAGGTCCACAATTCGAATATAGTTTTCTTACCTGTCCATTGTGAACAATTCTAGCTTTGGTTTTCCATTTTGTCCTACATTCAGGATTTCTAAACTATTACCAAGAGTAGATTTGTAAACGCTATCGTGAGTTAATTCCAATAGCGGTACATAAGCTGGGCGACCGCTAAAATGCCTGCAAAAATAAAACAAAATAAATTAATATTTTTGTATATGTTTTTATATGATTTATTTTCTATTAAATGCTTCAGAAACATAAATGTTTATGATGAATTTTACGCATCTAAAAGTAGTCTTTTTAGTCATGCTCATGTGAATTCGGGTTACTTGGGTGTACACGGAACTGAGGAAGATGAGGTCCACGATTAAACCATATGATTGCCTTAGAAAAGAAAGAGTTGTGAATTGTTGTGAGACTGTTGACAGAATACTGCCACCTGATAGATTATCTTCATAAGATTGGTGTCTCGACGTGTAGATAGTGTCTGGAGGAGGATGAAACCGATGACCGTGTCTTCAAAAATTGCTCAGCTCAACGAACTGAGGCAGAGATATTTTGAAGATTCAATTTTGTCACCTGAAGCCGATAGATAGGTTTATTAATCAACGAGGCCACTTGGATTCGCAAAGGTAATCGACCTCAAACAACCTGCAGCTATGGTGCGATGTAAAGAGCCTAAGGAGACCTAGGAGTTAATGATCAAGTATTTAGACCTTTTGTTCAATCATTCATTCTTTCAATTACTGCCTAAAGCGAAAAATTCCACGAGCAAATTTATGCAACTGATCAAACAGTGTGAGTTGGAGACATAACATTTCTGCAATGATGACTTCAAATATATATATATTCTTAAATATTGTAATACTGCAACAAATCAAAACTTCCATTTGAAGTTCTGGAATAAGAGTTTTTATTTCAGGGCTAAAGCAATTTTGAAAAATTTTGATATCATTTGCAATTGCGTCAAAATCTGAAAATAAAGACTCGAAATTACTTTCAAAGTACTCAAAGCCTCAATTATGAAGTCCACAGAAAATTGTGTCTTAGCTTGCTAACTGAATGTCTGATATGAAACGTTTTTTGTTCAATTGATTCAATAAGGTTTCTCAAAATTCGAGAAGAATTTTCAAAATAAGTTTTGGTTCAAAACAATTTAATATTTAAATAAAAAGAAAATATAAAGTAAATCAACAGTGCCACCAGCCTAAACAACGGTCCCATCTTCAGCTGCTCCTTTTGACGACTAAATAGCATATAATATATGCATGTATTGCCGTTTACTAATTGTAAAAATTGTAATAATAAAGGCATTTTTAAGGTAAGGTTTTTCAGTTGAGATTGAAACAAAATAATTTTTTGTCGAAATGAAATTTGAGTGTATACATTAGGCAAGAATATTTCGATATAGTAATAGCTTGGAGTTTAATAAAATGCCTTTGGGATTTAGTAGAGTTAGTGTCACCTTAAGGCTAAAAAATTTCATACTCTAAAATCGAGTTTTAGCCTGTAAAAATTTTGGGCCTACGAATTTAGTCGCGAGTCCATTCCTGACCTTCCTCGTAATATTAAAGGTTGTTTAAGACTTGAATTGGTAAATATTTATCGGTTATACAACATGCCGAAATTTCATTAAAATATACAACTCTGCTCAAACTCTACAGCCTTAAAGGTGAAAAACTGGATACCCCTCTTAGGCCTCATATATTCGTTATGGGGGCACCTTAGAAAAAATAATTATATCAAATACTAGTTTGACACCTTCCGTACAGTGTTGAAAATTTGACACATAGATACCAAGCACCCTGCCTAGTATATAGATCGACTTGGGTCATCAATTTTAGGGTTATATAATGTTATTTTGTACGAAGTGTCACGGTTAAAAATTTATCTTAAATTTACTATGGTTAATTTGGTTAATTTTACCTTCTTTTGGCTAATATTCACGTTTTGGGCAGCACTATATCATTGTTATTAAGCATTTCTCATTTCTCCTTCGTATAACAGCCTAATATTCGTTGCATTTTTGAGTCCTATCGCTTTTCGAGCCATTCCAAATTCCCTTGCAAATTTTCTTCCCAACTTAATTATTTTTTTTTTATCTTTCAGAAATTTGCCTATAAGAATACAGCCTAATTAAAATTCTTTCAGAACTTTAATTTTTAGGTCAGCAACTCTAAGTCACTGTTTAGGTTGTTTATATTCAAATAGAATGTTATTATTTACCTTTTTATAAGATATTCCTTTTTTTGTGCTGATCGTTTCAATTAAATTGTTACATTTATCCATTTTAGTTACAGTTTCCCGAATTTTTATTTGTAGTATTTTCTAGGACTTGTTTACCTTTTGTTGGGGTTATGTGACCTTTTCATTTGACGTTTAGGCAATGTGCATTCTTTTAAGCCGTTGCTTGTTGGGTTGCTATTTCCGTGGTAATTTTTGGGAGCAAATTTGGGTGAATAACTAATACCGTGTTGTTAATGGCTGAGGGAAAATTTTTATTTTCTATTTTAGGGATCAACAATGAAGTCCTATTTAATTTTGAGTCGGAAATGTCAACGACTTATTAGTTAGCAATGCCGTTTGAGTCCATTATTTTGAGCTGTCATTTCTTTTGTGGAATTGCTACTGGTTTAAGGTCCCTTTTGTCTCGCGCCCTATGTTGAGGGAAAAAGAAGCTCGTACAGCGCAGGTTTTGGGTTTTCTATAAAATGGCGAGAATTTAACTGTAGATCCTACTTTTTCCTGTGAAATTTTGCATTTCGGAGCCGAGAAATTTCCATCGAAATCCGCAGGATGGCGGCAACAAATCAGGATGGCAGATTTAACACCGTGTTGTTAATGGCTGAGGGAAAATTCTTATTTTCTATTTTTGGAATCAACAATGAAGTCCTATTTAATTTTTCGGCTTCGAAATGCAAAATTTCACAGGAAAAAGTAGGATTTACAGTTAAATTCTTGCCATTTTATAGAAAACCCGAAACCTGCGCTGCGAATATTAGGCTGTTATACGAAGGAGAAATGAGAAATGCTTAATAACAATGATATAGCGCTGCCCAAAACGTGAATATTAGCCAAAAGAAGGTAAAATTAACCATAGTAAATTTAAGATAAATTTTTAATCGTGACAGAAGCATTCCCTTATTTTATCAACAAAAAGTAAACTTACTTCTTAAGTAGAAAATAAATAGAATTCTCGAGCATTACTGCGTCATTTATCGCACTCAAACCGATTTCTGGTTGAAGGTACCAACAGGATTTTCCATTTCTAGTTTGAGAATTCTTCATAATATCGTCTATAATTTCCAAGAAGACCTGTACCTGAAACAAAAATAAATCGCTTTAGATATGCAGCAGTCATCATTAAAATATTCCAATATCATGATCAAAATAAAAAAATCTGATCTGACATTTTAGGTATCGTTGAATTATATAAAAATGGGACTTCATCTAGATCTTTAATTTCGTCTTTAGTGAAGTCTTAGCGGCTATATTAGCGGCGAGCGGCTTGAATGCTTTTTTTTATAAAATAGCATTGTGGCTTCAATAATTGATTCAAAAAATTGCTGTTTAAGGAAAACTCCCACAAGCTATATAGATTAAAACTGTTTTATCGAATTTCAAAAATCAAAAGTCCGTTAATGAGCATTTTAATCGACTTCTTAAAGAAGGAGGTTCTCAATTCGTCTACTATGTATTTTTTTTATGTTTATACACCAATTACTCCGGAACGGCTGCACCGATTTGAATGAAATTTTTTACGTTATAGTCAGAAAGCTGCTGCGGTAGTCCCATATTTTTTTTGGACGAAATTGGTGCAGTAATATCCAAGATAGCGCTGACAATTTGGTGGCCAAAAAAATTAATTTTGTCCGATTTTCTCCAAAATAGGTACGGGGGAATTTTTGGGGTCGTACACAACGAATCTGCAATTATTTTTAAAAAATTCAATATGGCGGATCCAATATGGCGAACAAAAAATAAATTTTGTCCGATTTTCTCCAAAATTGGTACGAGGAAGTACATAACTAATCTAAAATTATTTTTCAAAACTTCAATATGGCGAATCCAATATGGCGGATGAAAAAATTAATTTTGTCTGATTTTCTTCAAAATTGGTACGGGGGAGTTTTCGGGGTCGCACATAACGAATCTTATTTTACTTTTAAAAAATTCAATATGGCAGATAAAATATTAAATTTGTCCGATATTTTGAAAATTGATATAGGAGAGTTTTTGGGATCCCACATTACAAATCTGAAATTATTTAAAAAAAAAATTAAACATGGCGGATTCAAGATGGCGGATTAAAAATTCTTCATCTTCCGATTTTTTCTAAAATCAGTATTGAGGTATTTTTGTTAGGGTTTATTATGAATTTAAGATATTTTTTGAAAAATCATTCTGGCAGATTCAATACGGTGTCCTAAAAATTTTACATTTATTGTTACTTCTTGAGGGTGTAAATTATGAAGTTAAAAGTATTTTTTCAGGATTTAATATGACGAATCCAATGTAGCGGATTAAAAATTTTGCATTTTTCGATTTTGTTCAAAGGTGAGACTGAATCGTTTTTGAGGATGTAAATAGCGAATATAAGTCTAGAAATTTTAAATATCCGGACTTCATCCAAAATTGGTACTACGAGGCTTTAAAGTGTTTTGATTTAGATTAAATTAAGTCTGAAAATAATTTTTTTGTAATTAAATATCGCGGATGCAATATGGTGCGTTGAAAATTTTACCTTATTCGCATTTATTCAGATTTTGTATTAGGGGCTTTTCGGGGTCGTGTACTACGAATATGAAGTTAAGTTTTTACAACTATTAGGCTGACAAGATACAATATGAAATACATAAAATTTTATATATTCCAGCTTTATATTGTGGGGTTCTTGAGGCGTATACAAACTCAATATGCAGTATCAAATATATCGAGCTAAGAAATTTACATATCAGGTTGTTTAAATATCGATATTGGAAGGTTTTGGGCCTACATTACCAATCTAAAATCAATATGAAATTTAAGATACTGGATATACTATGACAGACTAAATATTTATTTGACACAATTTTACTTGTATTTGGAGAACACTAAGAACCAAAGAATTTTTAATGGTTCATTATAGGGTGATTTACAACTTTGGATAATATGGGTACTTTTTTGCCACCCTGGAGTCATTGCGAGGTACACTAATCTAGATTAATACTTGGTTCAAATAATTTATGGATATCATAATGAATTTTCAAACTAAAAATAAAAATAAAATTTTTATAAAAAAATTGAACCGACTTCTAAAAGTGCGCTAAAAAGTGAAAAATAACTATAAATTTTTTTATGAAATTGAACTTTTTGAAGCCGGCGTCAAATGATTTGTAAATGAAATAAATAACTACTAATATATACAAATTATGGTAAGAAAGTAATTACAAATAAAGCATTTTTAATCTGTTTATGCGAGTCACATTTTGTCAGGTATTAGTTTGGCGCAGACTTCAAAAAGTTCATTTTCTTATGAAAATTTATAGTTATTTTTCACTTTTTAGCGCACTTTTAGAAGTCGGTTCAATTTTTTTATAAAAATTTTATTTTATAAAATAGCACTGTGGCTTCAATAATTGATTTAAAAAATTGCTGTTTTGGAAAAACTTCTACAAGCTATACAGATAAAAACTGTTTTCATTTGAAACTCGAAAAGCATGGACTCCACGTTTCTAACTGTTTTGATTTTGCTGTAACCAAAAATGCTATAGCAATTTTTCCTACGTCATTGGTGTAACTTAAGATTAGGAAATAAAACGATTTAAGGAAAATCATGGTCGAGCTGAAATTGACCAAGTTATCGAGAGTTGAACATAAAAAATGCATTGACTTTCATTGAATCAAAAAAGTAATTTTTCATTTCTTTTTCTCAGAAAACCCAAAAGTTCCACAGACAAATTTCCGAGACCAAAGTTGTGCGAAGTAATAATAAATTTATAAGATAGTATTTTTTATTTTTTATATTTTGCATATTATTTTTTTTTCCGCGTTAGTGAATCAGGTAACGTGTTTCCCTCCTCTGCAATAGTAGGGTTAGCTCGGGCGAATTAAAAGGAGCAATCACAAATACAATTAAATAACAATCTTTTTTCGGTATATTTGTAATATTGCATAAATTGTAGAGGGCTTTTTTGTTAACCGAATTTTTATATTTTAATCTGGAGCTTATTTCGAAAATTTAAGTGACAAATAAATTATATTGAATAATTTCTTACTTTGGATATATATTTTTTTAATTTTCTACTCTAATGAGATAGATTGTCGTAATTCTGTGCTTTTTCTGCTTTTTTCTTAATATATATGACTTGTTTTATAATAACAACTTTTTATAACAAATAAGCAGCTTAACTACTAATTAATATTTGAAAAATTATTGGATAATTTATAAAACTGGCCTTAAAAAATATAATTTTAATCCATATTATTGATTAAATAAAGGTATTTGTTGCATGTTAAATTATAATTACGGTCTGAAACAAAAAAAAAATGGTTGAAGTACAAGATACAACGATTGACTGTAGAAGATTTTAATTTTTTCTTGTTTTATTTTAAACAACAAAACAATTTGGACAGCAGTGGAGTGAATGCAAAGATCTTTGGTGTACATGGATAGTTTTCTTTTAGTCTTTTCATTTCATATTTTATAGTTGCAATCCATAACTGAATATGTGTATGGTCGTTTATGTTCTAATTTAATAAATGAAAAAATAAGTTAACCGAATTTTGAATTTTTGTGGCTTCTTAAAGAAGATATAAATCATAGGCTCCCATTTTTCCTGCATCACCGCTCCCTTTGCAGGAAAAAATAAATTCAACTCCCCCATCCTTCATAATAGATGTATCCAATATTAAACTATCATTTTAAATATGAAAACATCATCAAATTCAATAGAAAATTGTTTTAATCAAATGTTTAAGGCTGGTGGAGTTTTAATAATTTCTTAATATTGGGTTCCAATTATGACAACTGCCAAAAATCGCCACGCTGTGATCTGTTTTCTAAAGCCAGAAATCTTGGTATCCATTTTCGAATTTTACTTTATGTTTTTTGTTAGTTGTGAGTCTATCATTTCTTCAAAATTTCAAATGAACACTCTTCATTCTCAGCAGAAGACGTAATATCTGCACCACATGACATCAGGCCAAGCAAGGCCATAAGACCAGATTCCTTAGCAATACTATGGAACCAAGCTATAACGGCTTTTTTTTCTTCTACGCCTGTTTCATTTAAATTAAATTTCACATCACCTTACAACTAAATAAATAAATAATTATTCATTTATAGGAAAATCCGTTAATCCATATTTCAAATATGCAATACTGTACTGTTGGTATTTTTTTTAGATTCATACATAATGAAAAATACATTTTCCCACAGTTTTAATAAATTTACTTATCAATTATTCAAGTAGCCGGAACTATCTATGGCAGGGTTTCCCAAAGTGTGCGGCGTGGTGCACTCGGACTTTTTGCTAAAACTGGCATATTTGTGAGATATATTTGATAAACTGAATGACGATTCTATCTCTGTAAAGCGATAACATGCACATCTTAAAACTATTGGAGAAAATTGCGGCATTTAGAAGAAAACTACAGTCGTGGGTAAGAAAAATTAATGAAGATGGTGGCCAGATTCTTTCTCACATTTGTATAAATACGCGTCCTCTAATGAGCTCGTTGTCTCTCAAGACTTACTGTCACTTTTCATAAAACACCTTTCGAAGCTCTCTGAAGGGTTTGTAAAATACTTTGCGGAAAAAAATGTCGAGAAATTTTCATGGACCCAAGATCCTTTCCATGCTCAAACTCTACCAAAATTCACTTTGCAAGAAATACAGAGTCTCTTGCGACAAGAGCCTATCCAATTTTTCCGATTTCGTGGAGTTTTGGATAACCGTCAAAAATGAATATCTTACTGAAAGTTTAAAAGCTATAAGAGTTCTCATTTCCTATTTATGTGAGACTGGATTTTCACCCGTAGCTGTAAGAAAGAGTAAATATCGCTTAATAGCAAGAAATGAGAGTGACAGTGTCAAGCCGTATCCCTCGCTTTGAAAAATGTATAGAAATCACCTGTGTTATTGACTTTTTTTCCTATTTTTCTTTAATAATAATATATTCATGCCCCTCAGTTCAACATATATGTGCCTCAGATTTTAGTTATTTTCAATTCTGTGCTTGGTCATTAGTGTCAATATACAGTCGTGTTCAATTAAGTGTTGTGGTTTGCTACTACGTAGTAGGCAGGTTGTCAGGAACCAACCTTGTATGACACATTGTTGAACATGACTAGGGCGAAGTGACAAAATACTGATAAGTATATTGACAAACTAAAATTGAAAATGATATAAAAATTCCTTACCAGTTCATTACACCATCCTAAAGTGTTAACTGCTTTAATATTTTCTGCAGTAAGGTTCTTTGGATCTTCTAGCAATTGGTACATTGAAGTTAGAATCGTTCCGCAAATTACTTTCTCAGTTGGTGCGTTGTAATGCAATACCTAAAAGAAAGTTTTGAGGAACATTAAGGAATAGAACATTTAGGTTAAAATTTATGCATATTTAACAAGACTGTCATTACTGGAATATAAATAAAATAAAAATAATTTTATAGGCTGTGATTAAATTTTAAAAAATTTGCATTTTCTTCTTCAGATCGTTAAAGACTACGAGCTTATATAGAGACTGTGTCCATTGAAGTGCAAAGTTTCGCTTCACTGTACACATCCCAGTGATTTAATGTTACAAAGTACTGGTTGCCAGAGATTAGATATCTCAACACTCGGTTTCCTAAAGTTTCCATTATTGTTTTTAATGTAAGCTGCTTCTATAAATTTTCTTTTTTTCATGTTGAGTTCCTTATAAATGGCCGCAGCCTCAAACCGTCAAAACTGATGATACTAGTTTATCAGATCGAACCACGTGTCACAGGACAGGGTGATGGATTTTTTGGAGTGTTACCTGCTTAGTGCTTACTTTTAAGTAAAGGACAAGTTCTACGCTCAGGATGGGTTCTTCACTCTCTCCAGTCATCACCAATATATATTTGGAATGGTTCGAAACTCATGCCATAGAAACGGCAACAGTAAAACCGAAAGTCTGGTTGAGATATGTCGATGATACCTTCATCGTATGGAAGGACAATGATCAAGAACTGAATGATTTCTTGAAACATCTAAATACCATTCGACCTACAATTAAGTTTACCATGGAAAAAGAGACGAATGATCAATTGCCCTTCCTAGATGCCATGGTGAACCGTTCAAACGAAAACTTCAGTATACAGAAAGCCAACACATACTGGACAATATCTTAATCATAGTCCTAATTATTATGTTGTAACAAAACGGGGAATTATACGCAATCTCTATAATCGCGCTATAACTATATGCAATAATGCCGATTCATTGGAAAAAGAGGTGGAAAATATTAAATCCGATTTACAATAGAATGGTTATCCTTTAAAACTAATTGACGATGTCATAAATAACTTTGGAACAACGAATACTGGACAGCAAGAAACACATTCCTTCTTAAAAATTCCATAAGGGAACTTCGGAGAAAATAAGATGGATTGCCAATAGTTATAATATAATAAATCAGAAAATATACTTAGAGCTCATTTAATAAAAACCAAACCAAAAACTACCGATAAGAAAGAATGTGTTTACAAAGTGTGAGTGTGGTGAAATGTATATTGGAGGAGCCAAACGACCACTAGAAGATAGAATTAAGGGACATAAAACTCATACACAAAAAGGGGAAACGTCGAGATCAGGTATTGCAGAACACTCCTTGGATAAACAACACCATATAAAATGGTCAGGCTGCGGCAATATATATTGAACTCAATATGAAAAAAAGAAAATTTATAGAAGCAGCTTACATTAAAAACAATAATGGAATCTTCAGTAAACCGAGTGTTGAGATATCTAATCTTTGGCAACCACTACTGTGTAACATCAAATCATTGAGGTGTGTAAAATGAAGGGAAACTTTGTGCTTCAGTAGACACAGTCCCTATATAAGCTCGTAGTCTTAAGACAAAACTTTCAATTTATAATTGATGACAATTAGAGATACAACCTAATCGAAACATCGTCAAAATAAATAAAAATAAAGACAATGTAAGTCCGACAACCACATTTTAGTCAATATTCAACACTGTCTACAACCTTCAAACAAAAGTTGATGAAGTTTCACTTTGGTTCTAACTCCATATGCATAGAGTGGAGCTAAAAAGAAAAAAAAGCAAAGTTCAAAGAAAACGAGTGCCTGTTTTGAATCTCCATTCTACCATAAGGGGTTAGGGGTAGTCAGTAAGGTGGAAAAATTAGTATTATAAATTTTTTTTTGACTTAGTTTAATTTATTTTATAAATCAAATAAAAAAAAGTTATTATATTATATTCTAGCTTTATTTGATAAAAATTTTAAAAAGAAATATTTATTGTAGACGAAGTTATCGCCATATTTATTGAACCCCATCCCACAAGTCGTGCTTTGCTGTGACCATCATAACATTTTTCTGGTTAATCCAAAATCAATCAAAAAAAATCATTAGTTTAGTAGTTAATCTAATGCCTGGTCGAAACTTTTTTTGAAAACAAACAAAATGTGTGGACTTTCAAGGAAAAAAGCAAAAGCAAAAGAAGATTTCTGTCGACGCTGCGCTTATAGAGCATAAAATTCATAAATTTTAGCTGTATGTGTTCAATCCGCTTAATATGCATTATATTACAAGGGCTCCAAATAGCGCAGCAATATTCTAGGTGGCTACGCACTAGTCAATAATATGAAGATTTGAAAACTTCGATACTTGAAAAATCCCTGCAGTGTCTCATTATAAATTCTGCCATTTTGTAGGACTTTGTTAAAATATAATTAATGTGGCTATTAAATCGTAATTCGGTGTCAAAAATAACGCCTAGTTTATCGATTAAGAAAAATATAGTCAAGAGGGCATTAGAAATGATGTAAGGATGTAAAATTGGAGATTTCTTCTTAGAATATAAAATGATCTTAAATTTTGAGTTGTTGAGTTACAGCTGGTTTTCCATGCATCATTCCATTAATTTGTTAATTTCAGATTGTAGAAGCTGGCAATCATCAGTATTGTTTGCTCTCTTAAATACCTTCAAGTCGTCAGCATAGAAGAGAAATTGGCAGTTTTCAAATACAGTGTGAAGATCATTTATAAAGATGAGAAAGAAGATAGGTCCAAGGTGCCACCGTTGAGATACACCGGATGTTACATTTATCAGTTTAGAGAAAGTATTATTGAATTTAACTACTTGTGCTCGATTGGTGAGATAAGTAGAAATCCACAATAGTAGAGGTCTGTAACATCGAATGAGTATAGTTTGTTGAGCAATATAGAGTGACCTACTACTACTAAATAGATTGGTTTGGCACGAGGGTCCTGGCAGAAAACCACGTTGATGTTCTGATAAAATTCTATGGAAATTTAATAATAATTGATCAACGATTATGGATTCAAAAACCCATAGAGCCATGATCAGATATCAGGCGATAGTTACCAATATCTTGTCTGTCACCACCCTTATGAATTGCTGTGACATAGGCGTTTTCCATATGCTAGGAAACTGGCCAGAATTCAATGAGAGCTGATAAAGATAGCTAAGCAGCAACGCTAAAGTTGGACTACAATTTTTTATGAGAACTGGGGGAATTTCATCGGGTCCAGCACTCTTACTCTCGGTCAGCTCATCTATAAAGAAACTTAAATACCTTAATCCTGGAATCACGACTGAGCTGGAATATTCATACTGAGGCTCGAGCTAAGAAGGTCATATGTGCTTTCTGTGCTTATAAGAGTAACTTTTGGTGTATATGGAGACTAACACCAAAAGTGATATACTAGATATACACCATGGTGATCCATCCTATGATTACGTAATCCGCTATTATATGGTGGCCTAGTGCAACAAATAATTTTAAGATGAGGACTTTGAAAGGCGTCTAAACTTTATCATATGATAATTTTTTATGCTCTATATTGATTACGATGGGGCTATTTTTAGAAGATGTGGATCCGTAATTAGATACAATATGCTACAGCAAACCTATTTAGGGTAAGAGAGGTGTAATATTGATCTATTAATGCTTTATGTGGTATTAGTCATAATAGAATTATTGGGTCCCCTTTTTTGATAAACCATTAAATGGCGAAAGTTATCTAAATTTTTTGCAAGAGGAGCTACTCCAACTAGTTGAAGAGTTCAATAGGAATGTGGTTGGAACAAGATAGTGCCCCTCCACACTGCCATTGGGAATTTCATGTGTTTTTGGACTAACGCTTTACACATAAATGGACTGAGCATGGGAGTTCCATTCAGTGGCCACCAAGGTCTTGCGACAACTGTCCGTTACATGTCATCTTGAAGGATTATATAAAAGATAGGGTGTTTTGTTAATCCACCCACAATAGTGGGAGATATGTGAAACAGGATTAGGGATATTTGAGGAACAATTATGCCATTAATGTCATTCAAGGTCCGAAAAGATGTGAGAAATAGAATAAATATATGCATTCAGCAAGGAGGCATTTATTCAGAAGAAAAAGTAATTAATTATTAGCTTTTAATAAGTATTTAAATTATCCTTTCTAGTTTTCTATTTTTTCTTAATAAATGAATTTAAAAATGTTCTCTGTTTATATAAAAAGTAAAAATTTCCCTTGTTTTGTTATAAAGTTAATTTATTGTTCATTACATTAATTAACAAAAAAGATATTGTTTTTCATTATATTTATTTATACAGTATTTGTATATGTGTTTTTTTTTGTTCTCCATGGTTACTACAAGAATGGAAGAAAAATTCATCAGCAATAATAACAAAAATTAAATTAATCGAACTATCTTAAAAATATGAAGTTTTGGTACAGGATATATTAGGTACAAATTGTAGAATTTTTACTAGTTTATTAAATAAAAAAGTAATGTATTTTAATCAAAAATCTTCCGAATTTCGACGAATGTTTTGATCACCCTGTAGCCACCATTTAGAAGAAATCGTTTCTATTTAGCATCGGTTTTTCTTGAACATATTGTCGCAAAATTAAGAGAAATATTTATAATTTAAATGAGTGCAAGAAAATGTGACTTTCTTCTTAAATACAAGTACCTCAAAAACCATCAAGCATAAGAAATAAAATTGATATATTAATCACAGTTATTAAAGTAAAAAAAATATTATAATTTTCTAAAAAGGTAAGTTTAGAATGTACTGGAACTTTAACCGGCTACTTTCAAGGGTAACTTCAAATCAAAATTTTGGTATTACTGTAGATTTTTCGTAAAAAACTTAATCCTGTATTAAGTACTTAATAGGTTTTATTTTGTTATTATGTATAATAACTTCAACGAGTATATTGAGCTTAATAATTTAAATAAATTAATGCAGGTTTAAAATATATAATACGATAGTATTATGTAACAAATATAAATAACAAATAATAACAGTTCTAATTAAATATCTTTAAAAAGAAGTGAACTTACGTCAGAAGATATTTTTACTAATCCAACCAAATAACAAGTTTTTGTAAATGCAACTATTAAAAACCCAAAAACTAGATCATAAATAGCGTTTTGTACAAGACGAACATATGCCTTTTTTACTTTACACATACCTCAGAAAATCTACGCATGACATCGGGTAATTCTTGGCTCGATTCATCTTCAGTCAACTCCTTGACGATATCTGGGAATACTGCCATAAATTTCTTTGATTGTTCATTGGACGCCAAGGAAATAAACGGAGTAGATTTGGTTAGAGTTTGTTGGGTAGTGGACAAAGCTCTGTAAATAAATGAAAATAAGGGGTGTGTTAAAAGCGTTGTAATTTAAAAAATATCATCATTTTTGAACAATCACAGGACCAGATATTAAATACAGTTTTTAGGATTTTTTATGTCAATAAAATTTTTATAAAAAAATTGAACCGACTTCTAAAAGTGCCCTTAAAAGTGAAAAATAACTATAAATTTTTATATGATAAATTTTTGAAGTCGGCGCCAAACTAATACCTGACAAAATGTGATTCTCATAAACAGATTAAAAATACTTTATTTGTAATTTTATTTATAAATAATTTGGCGCCGACTTCAGAAATTTCAATTTTATGTAAAAATTTATAGTTATTTTTCACTTCTTAGTGCAGTTTTAGAAGTCGGTTCAATTTTTTTGTATAAAAATTTTATTTTTCGATTTTTAGTTTTAAATTCATTATGACATCCATAAATTATTTGCTAATCGAGATTAGTATAACTCGCAATGACTTCAAGGTGGCAAAAAAGTACCATTTTATTCAAAGTTGTCAATCACCATTCAACCACTAAAAATTCTTTGATTCTTAGTGTGCTCCAAATACCAGCGAAATTGTGTCAAGCAAATATTTAGTCTATCTTAAATTTCAAATTAATTTTCGATTGGTAATATTGGACCTAAAATTTTCCAATGTCGATAGAAGAAGAACTCGAGACATCAATTTTAGCCCGATATATTTTATACTGCATATTGAGTTTCTATACGCCCCAAGAACCCCGCAATATCAATTTAAGACAAAATAGGAAAATGTAAAATTTTCAGTCTCTCATATTGTGTTTTACCAACTTAATAGTAATAAAAAATTAACTTCATATTCGTAATGCACAATCCCGAAAACCCCCTAATACCAAATCTGGAAAAATGCGATAAAGGTAAAATTTTCAACCTACCATATTGGATTATATTCACTATTTACATCCTCAAAAACGATTCAGTCCCACCTTAGACCAAAATCGAAAAATGTAAAATTTTTGGTCTGCTATATTGGATTCGCCATATTGAATCCTGAAAAAATTCTTTTAAATTCATAGTTTACACCCTCAAGAATCCCCTATATCAGTTTTGGAGAAAACCGAAAAATGTAAAATTTTTAGGACGCCATATTGAATCCGCCAGATTGAATTTTTCAAAAAGTATTCTCAATTCGTAATTAACACTAACAAAAATCCCCCAATACTGATTTTAGACAAAATCGAGAGATGCAGAATCTTTAATCCGCCATCTTGGATCCGCCATTCCCCCATACCAATTTTGGAAAAAATCGGACCAAATAAATTTTTTTGGCCGCCATATTGTCAGCGCCATCTTGGATTTTACTGTACAAAATTTCGTCCAAAAAAATATGGGACCACTGCAGTAACTTCCTGAACATAACGTAAAAAATTTCATTCAAATCGGTGTAGCCGTTCCGGAGTAATCAGTGTACATACATAAAAAAATACATAGTCGACGAATTGAGAACCTCCTTCTTTTAGAATCCGATTAAAAAAGAAAAATGTCACCCTTATGAGTCTTTCTATACATCATAATTAAATTTCCTTGGATTGACTAAAGCTATCAAGCCAAAATTTGACATAATAAAATATTTACAAACTCTCATTTAACCCAATAATTCGAATTTTAATACGTTTTTAACACATCACTCAATAAATTCTCGATCTGACCCATAAATGACACACCTGTTGACATACTTATAATTTTTGGATAGTACTGACCTTCAAATGATACCTGTCAAAATTTCATGACATTTCAACCATTAGTTGATAAGTGACAGTGGTTTTAGTGAAACAATTTTTATTATTTTCAAAACAATTGATAAAAAGGAATTTCGTATATTGATCAAAACTTGTTTTTTTTTATGGGAAAAGAACTGTTGAAGCTAAACAGTGGCTTGATAAGCATTACGCACATTTTTTACCAGGTAAATCAACTATTATTGATTGATATACTGAATTTAAGCGCAGCCATGCAAACACCGATGATGCTGAATACTCCGGTCGCCCTAGATCGTGGGTTGTTCCAGAAAACATAAAAAAAGTCCACAAAATAGTTCTGGATTATCATAAAGTGAAGTTGAGTGAAATAGCTGACAACTTCAGGATATCGGAAGGTAGTGTGCTTATAATTTTACAGTAAGATTTAAGCATCGGTAAGTTGCTTTCGAAGCGGGTGCCGGGTTGCTCACACCAAACCAAAAACAGCAAGGCGTCGACGACTCAGAGAGGTATTTGGAGCTATTCAAGCGAGAAAAAATGATTTCTTGCAGTGGTATATAACAACTAATGAAATATGGAACCACTACTATACACATGAATCAAGAAGATCGTCAGCTGAGTGAACATCAGCCAGTGAAAATCGTCCAAAGCGACCAAAAAATGAAAAGTCAGAAAGCAAGGTTATGGCATCGGTATTTTGGGATCCGCATGGTATTTTATTCATTGACTATCTTGAGAAAGGTAAAATTATCTTTACCGAGTATTACATGGCATTATTGGATCGATTGAGTGTAGAAATCAAGAAAAACGGTCTCACGTGAAAAAGAAATAAGTGTTCTTTCACCAAAACAATGTCACCGTGTCACAAGTCGAAGAAAATTAATCAGTTTTGCTTCGAGATGCTTCTCTACCCACTAAACTCTCCAGATCTGCCCTCCAGCGATTATTGGCTTTTTGAATACCTCAAAAACACACCTTAAAGTCACTTAAAAATAGAAAAAGCCTTGGACCAGACGAGATCACTAATGAGATGCTTAAATACGGAGAGAAAAAGCTATGGAATGAAATATTAACCCTATTCAAGAATATCATAGAAGAACAAAAAATACCGAATGAATGGAAGAGTAGTGTAACAATACTCATCTTTAAAAAAGGACAGAAAACGCACCCAGAAAATTATCTAGTAATAACATTGTTTGATAACATTTTCAAAGCATTCACAAAAACTATACTGGAAGAAATTACCAAAATCATAAGTATACGAGAAGGATAACAAGGTTCCAGAAAGAACAGATCCACTATTGACGCAATATTTATTGTCAAACAAATAACTGAAAGATCCCTAGAATTCAATAAACCTGCGTACATGTGCTTCGTCGATATGACCAAGGCCTTTTTTGACAGAGTACGCTTAAAGGACGTCTTAGAAATAATGAGAACAAAAAGTCTAAACCATAGGCTAATTAACCTAATATACGCTATTAACATCCAGTGCAAAACAAAAATCGGAGTAGGACATATAATAATGGAAGACATATACATATATATATATATATATATATATATATATATATATATATATATATATATATATATATATATATATATTCTTGGGTATAGGTTTTTCCATTAGAGAAACAAAGGATAACAATTTTTTTTCTGATGTTTAGCTCTACATAGTGAGTGTATACACACAAAACTACTTTCAAGATGTAAGATAAATATACCTGGCTCTTTTGAAGAAGCTCACTATGTAGAGCGAAACGTCAGAAAAAAAAATTGTTGTCCGTTGTTTCTCTAATGGAAAAACCTATACCCAAGAAAATATTAGAAAAAAATATAACAAAAGGTTTAAGATACAAAAATAAATTATATATATATATATATATATATATATATATATATATATATATATATATATATATATATATATATATATATATATATAACACAGAAATTAGACAGGGCGATTCGCTCAGCCCCTTCATATTTAATCTAATAATGGATAAAATAATAGAAAATTTTCCCAGAACAGCTGGATACAAAATGGGAAATACACTCTTCTATACTGTCTGCTATGCGGACGATGCTGTTCTTATTGCAGACTCTGAACATAACCTCCAAAGACTACTGCACTCTTTTAATACTGAAGCGAAAGAATTAAATATGCTCAACAACACCGAGAATATCAAATGCTTAGTAACATCCAAAGAACCAATACAGTGCTAGTTGGAAATCGACTCCAAAATTGTCGAACAGGTAAATCACTTCAAGTAACTGAGAGAAGAAATAACGAGCCTTGGAAACCTTTTTAACGAAGTAACAGAGCAAACAATGAAAGCGGCTAGAATTTCTGGATGCCTAAAAGAAATTGTCTGGAAGAACAAATACCTTAATACCGAAAGCAAAACTAAGATATATAAAACGTCATCCCATCATAACATACGCGGCAGAAACAAGAACCGATACAGGCAGAACTCTACAAATGATGAAAACAGTCGAAATGAAAACGTTAAGAAGTATACAAGGCAAAACTCTACACGACAGAATACGGAATGAAGATATCAGAAAACAATACGGGATACAGGACATAGGAAGATGGGTTAGATAAAGGCGAAGATTCTGGAACAAACATATAGGGAGAATGGAGGACGGTAGACTCGTTAAAAGCGCAAAAATGAATAACCCAGTAGGAAAAAGATTACAGGGAAGACCACCAAGACGATGGCGAGAATGCAGGACCTCATCTTCTGGGGAAGACGTGATGGCAATGAATAGGCAATAACCTACTAGCATGGTTAACTGTGTTAGAAAGAAGAAGAAGAAGAAGAAGCAGCAGAAGAAAAACATGCTCCAAGGAAAAAAATTTGGCTCAAATGGAGAAAGCGAGGCCTATTTTGAGAGCAAAGATAAATCGTTCTAAAAAATGGTATCGAAGCAGCGTTACAATGAATGTATTGCGTTTCTTAGTTAGACTGGAAACTTATTGAGTGATTAAATAATCGACTTTTAAAAAAATAAGGTTCTAAATTCGTATGTTGATCGCTTACTCTGGGACGGCAGCACCGATTTGAATGAAATTTGTTGCATTATGTTCAGGAAGTTACTGCGGTAGTACCATATTATTTTGACCGAAAATGGTTGAGTAAAATTAGAAATGACGCTGAAATATAGTGGACAAAAAATTAATATTGTTCGTATTTCTTTAAAATTGATATGGGGGAGATTTGGAGGTCGTACATAACGAATTTAAATTTGTTTTTAAGAAACACAATATGACTAATCCAATATGGCTGAATAATTAAATTAATATGAACTACTGTCCGACGCCTCTAAGTATCTAGAAGTTTACGGGATATACAGCAGACATACCGTCACCGGACAAAATAGAAAATATCCACACAGAACCCAATTTGATATCTGGTATATCTGAAATGAAAGTTCCATCGATAATAATTTTGCTTAATTAATATGTTTCCATTGAGAGCTAGATGTAAGAAAAACTAAATAAACTAAAGCTCTTCCCAAAAGAATTTCACATTTGTTTTATTATCTTGAATGTTCTTATCATATCACCAATATTGTTTATTAAATCAATTCAGTTTTAAAATAATATTTTTTCCCTAATATGTATTTAATATCTACATTAATTAAATTTTATAATTAAATTACCTGGTGTTACTATGCTGCATCTGCTTCATCCAGCTCACATTAACATTTTGTTTGCCATTGAATTCCAAATTAGTGTGTTGCAATTTATTGCCTTGTGCCCTAGATATGGCATAACTATTTCTATACGTCGACGTTCTACTAATGCCCCTACGAATATCTCTCATTAATACATTACACGAATTGTTGCGGTATAATTTCATGGAAATCATTTTTTTATGTATTGAGATTATTTTCAGATAAGTAAAATTTCAGAGAATCTTAAGATGTCTAAATTATCAATATCTTGAATGTATCCGTCTTCAATTTATCACCTGAAACCCCAGAATAATCGAAAACGGTAGGCAGTGGGCAATAAATGCAATTATTTTAAACGATAATAAACTAGTGTCTATGAACACGACACTCAACTAATTATCTCAATTCCGTCAAAGATTTCCGGTTATAAAGAGGAAAACAAGAACAGATTGAAAACAAGTATCTGTCCTCTACGTAGTTAAGCAATTTTTTAAAGTTAATTTTTTTCCTATCATGGTATTAGGATTTGTTTAATTATTATATAATTTAGAAAATACTAGACGTAATTAACATTTTTTTTATTGATTGAGTAACAAGTAATAAAACTATTTTGTTACTAAATAAAAGTTTCAATATAATCTCAATCCAACATTTTTGAAGAATTGGAACAAGTGGTAGCCCATTTTGAAAATTCACTAGTTTTGTCTGATTTTCTTCAAAATTGGTATGGGGGAATTTTTGGGGTCGTACACAACGAATCTGAAATTATTTTAAAAAAAATTAATATGGCGGATCCAATATGGCGGACAAAAAAATTTAATTTTGTCTGATTTTCTCCAAAATTGGTATGGAGGAGTTTTCGGGGTCGCACATAACGAATCTGAAATTATTTAAAAAAAATTCAATATGGCGTATCCAAGATGGCTGATTAAAAATTCTACATCTCCCGATTTTGTGTAAAATCAGTATTGGGGTATTTTTGTTAGTGTTAATTATGAATTTAAAATATTTTTTAAAAATTTAATCTGGCAGATTCAATATGGTATCCTACATTTTTCGATTTTCTCCCAAACTGATATAGGGGGTCTTGAGGATGTAAATTATGAATTTAAAAGTATTTTTTTCAGGATTCAATATGGTAAATCCAAGATAGCGGACTAAAAATCTTACATTTTTAGATTTTGTTCAAAGGTGGGACTGAATCGCTTTTGAGGATGTAAATAGCGAATATGTATAGAAATTTTTAATTTGCCGGATTTTATCCAAAATTGGTACTAGGGGCTTTGAAAGGTTTAGATTTAGATTAGATTAAGAATTAAAATAATTTTTTTGCAATTCAACATAGCGGATGCAATATAGTGGGTTGAAAAATTTTACCTTATTCGCATTTTTTCAGATTTGGTATTAGAGAGTTTTTGGGGTCGTGTATTACGAATATGAAGTTAATTTTTTACAACTATTAGGTTGATAAGATACAATATGAGGGACAGAAAATTTTATATATTCCGATTTTGTCTAAAATTGATATTGTGGGGTTCTTGAGACGTATACAAACTCAATATGCAGTATAAAATATATCGAGTTAAGAAATTTACATCTCAGGTTCTTGAAACACCGATATTGGAAGGTTTTGGGGCCTATGTTACCAATCTAAAATTAATTTGAAATTTAAGATAGTGGATTTAATATGACATACTAAATATTTGTTTGACACAATTTTACTGGTTTTACTCTAAGAACCAAAGAATTTTTAGTGGTTCATTTTAGGGTGATTTACAACTTTGAATAAAATGGGTACTTTTTTGCCACCTTGGAGTCATTGCGAGGTACACTAATCTCGATTAGTACTTAGTTCAAATAATTTATGGATATCATAATGAATTCTAAAACTAAAAATAGAAAAATAAAATTTTTATAAAAAAATTGAATCGACTTCTAAAAGTGCGCTAAAAGGTGAAAAATAACTATAAATTTTCATATAATTGAACTTTTTGAAGTCGGCGCCAAATTATTTGTAAATGAAGTAAATAACTACTAATATATACAAATTATGGTAAGAAAGCAATCACAACTAAAATATTTTTAATCTGTTTATGCAAATCATATTTTTACAGGTATTAGTTTAAGTTACGATCATTTTCGTCAATTTGTTATTGTAAAAGGACCAGAAAACCCTCAAAATCGACCATGTTTTTGCATATCAATTATTTATTGCAAAAATGCAAAACTTTTTTTGTACTTTTTTATTTTTAAAGGAAAGCCCTCGTCATTCCGAAAAAAATAATATTTTATAATAGTAAACAGGATAATTTGTTGCTGAGATATTGCTATTTGTTTGTCTCAAGACGCAAAATAATGATTGCTATAACATTTTTTTGGGAAAACATTTTGACCTCTACAAAGGCTCAGTCTTTTCGTCAAGGCCTAAATTTTCATATCTTATAAGGGGCAAATGAAAAAAATCATTTTCAACCTCTTAAATATCGCTTTAAAAAAGGGAGTGTTTTTCATAAAAAACAATAGAGCTTCAAGATGGTTTTGAAAAAAAAAATTTTTTTGGACCAACAAGAGCCGAGTTAAGATTTTTTTTTTTAAATCGCAGACCTTTTGTTTATAAAGGTTAAGAAACAAGTGCATTTGATGCTTGGAGAGTTATATTTTCAAAATCTATGATCAGATTTTACAAAGCGTGCATAAAGAACAGATGTAGATGGAGAATTATATACAGATGGAATTTACGTCACTATATTTACCTATGACTTGGACTAATTGATATTTATTTAAAAGTTCATGTAATTGGGCAGAAAAATCTATACGCAATATGCCTTGTAGTTAGTTAGTTAGTTAATTTAATGATTAAAGGCGCGTCGGTATCTCAGACCATTTAGAGCCTTCTATATTGTTGTTGATTGTATTAAATTTTATTATAGAGACCAATGTGCCTCAAGAAATACAGTATGTGTTTGGCCTTAGTCAGTTCAAAAGACATAACTGTCACAAAATTATTAGAGGTGAGTTACCTCTCTCTAGCATTTCTGTAAGAGGGACAGTCAGATATTGTGTTTTACAGTTAAGGGAGAATGACAGGGTAGACATTGAGAGGGATCCTCGTTTTTTAGAAGAAAAGAATGAATCATTCTGCAGTGTCCAATAACAATTCTCTTCCATACAACATTTTCTCTTCTGGATAGTTGGGGAAAGTGATAGGTCTCTGAGAAGTTTATTTTAATATAAGAGAGTTTATTTGGGTTTTCAAGGGATTCCGAGCGAATCTGCACAATGTTACGAATGATGTTATCCGACATTCCGCTCTTCTTATAAAATACGTCATATCTGTTAAATCTAGGTCTTTCCTTTTGGCTCATGATAAAATCCTTAACCCTTCTAATTTCCCGGCTCTTTCAAATGTCACATTGGGTGATAATGATAGAGCCTCTGCATTTATAGCCTTCCATAACATAACCATTCCCAATACCACCCCCATCCTGCCTCAGATCTTCTCCCCCTGGGATCTTCCCCCCTTTGAAATCAACTTTGATTTTCTTCAGTATGATAAGAACAATACCATACCCTCCATCATTAAACAACACTTCCTTGGCCTAATTAATTCAAAGTTCAAAACTTTCAAACTATCTTTTACCGATGGTTCCAAATTGGATCAAGGTGTAGGCTCAGCTGCCGTAACGAGTTTTTCATGCAACAAGTCAAGGTTAAATCCCCTTTCATCCATTTTTTCAGCTGAGTTATTTGCCATCAAGCCATGCATCAGAGAAATAATTAAACACTCCTCCACCCTCAAACATATAATCATTTGAGATTCCCTCAGCTGCCTGAGATCGATCCAAGCCATCAACACATCCCACCCCCTCATGAATCAAATTCTCGACCTTCTTAAAATGGGATCCCAACGTAATCTGTACATAGCCTTTATGTGGGTCTCAAGCAGCATAGATGGAAATGAATTGGCCGGAACTCACCTTAAGTCTGCAATCCTTGAAGGCATCCCTTTCCTTCCTTTACTTAACCCTAAAGAATTCTATAGAATATGCCTCGTAATTTTTTCATTTCACATAATCTAAAATTTAACATTTTTAACCAATTTTGCCCAATTAAGGGTGGTTCTTCATTTCTAATAACATAAGTTTTTAAAACATGATTTGTTTGGTTTATTAGCCTATTTCGTGAATTTCGTATTAGAAAGTTTATGGTAATATAATGCTCTAGGAAAAGTTTCAAGGTGAACATCTATTTCAATTTTCAGAAATTATTTATTAAAGTTAAGAACATTCAGTAACATAATGAGTCCCAGTTAAATAAAAGTTTTGGCATTAAAAATCTAATATCTTGAGAATAAAAAAAAATAAGCAAGTTTATCTTATCTCATTTTAAAGCTTAGATCACGTAAAAAACCAAAAAATATCAGTGATATAAAAAATTGTTAAATTCACCCCTTAGGGAAGGTAAAACTACCCCCATGAAAGAAAAATAATTATAAAATATCTGATAAAAATTGTGTTCATGAGTCATAATTTAAGCTGATCATTAAGTAGCAATTTCTTTATATTTATAATTTGTTTTTAGTGACGTTCATCTTTTTCTTGGGGAGAAAACAACTCCTAAAAGTCAAAAACGCCTAAAAATATTTATAATAATAATAAAAAAATTATTTCCAACGTTATAGTTTAGATTTGAACGTTTTTTTTTCTTCAATTATTTATTTCGATTATATTTTACCACATAAAAAGTTTAGACGTGATTTACTAACAGGAACTCACCCTTAGCTCAAAAATAGGGATGAGATTAGAATTCTCATTTTTTTATTTCAGACCCTGTATGTTAGACTGGATGTGATTTACTAACAGGAACACACAGGAACAAAAAAAATTAGGGGTAAAATTAAAATCTTACTTTTTATTTCCGAGCCTGTACATTAGAGTGAATGGTATTTCTTCTTTAATTATTTATTTCCATGATATTCGAACGCACATTAGATTGGTCGAGGAGGCACTCAACATTGGTCAGCCCGATTTCCGGAACTAAATCCTTTGGATTTTTGCATCTGGGGTTTCCTTAAGTCTTTGGTTTATGCATCTCCTGTTGAATATATGAAGAATAATATATATTCCAGAATTATTTCAACGAATACGCTCTTCAATGAGACGAAGATCGGATACTGGCATTATAACTGAGGGTGGTCATTTTCAACATTTGATGTTATTTATGTTATTAATATTTTGTGACTGTTTCTTGAGAAAAAACTATCGTCTTTTAGAGGAGAACCTAAGAGACAAAAAAGTTTTACAATACAATGGGAAAACTAACTTAGTAATCAAATCGAGTCAGGGGCTCTTGGAAAAAAAGTTTGAGAGTGTAAATTTTACAGACCCGGAAAAAGTACCACTTTATATATTATTTCAGATAACATTTTTTTTTGTGAGAACTGTAAAAAGCTAAATAATAGATATTTTGTTTAGGTTCTAAGCAATATTAAGCTATGGCTGTTATCTGAAAATAATTTTTATTGTATAGACTATAACAAACAGTTCTTCTTTTTCCTATTTTTTGCTACTTACGATATAGAGCAATGTTTTGTATTTGACTTAAAGAAAATAATTTTATCCGAATTAGTTATTGTCTTTCAAAATTATTTATTTTGTTTTTAGAATATATAATACATTATTTATTACAAAACAAAAACTTTTAAATATAATGCATAGTTCTGTGGAAAATAGTTTCAAGCAACAATATATGTTTTTGATGAAAGAGCTAGAAAGATGGACAAGTTGTCATGGCGAGAATCTAAAAAAGAAATTGAGTAGTTTTAAGTTTGAATAAAAGTCAATATGGGTAAAAGCGAGTAGAATAAAAGAAAAATTTAATAAATGTAATGAAGAGTGGCTTGAGACATTAATTTGATTTAATAAAAAGTTTTACATTATTTTGATCACTATATCAAGTGGATTTCACATAGATGCTGAAAAGTACAGGGTGAGTCAACGATTGGATGAAGTAAGTTTGTGCCTTTTCGGTGAAATTAACAAAAAAACTATATTTATTGTTTGATACAGTTTATTTTTACGCAGATTTTAAAAATATTTAGGACTCTACAGGGTGAGCCAAAAAACTAGGACAGCATAAAGTTAGAACACCCTATATACGAATCGTATTTTGGATTTAGCTTATAATTTTAAATCTTTTTTATTAAGGGTTTACTATAACAAAACTTTATAGTTTCTGAGATAATTAAGTTTAAAGAAAAAAAGTCACATTTTCAAGCATCAATTCAATCCTAAATAACGTTTTCAATTTTATGACAAATATATTCAAATTTGGAATTTAGCAAGGCCAAGGACAAGTTAACATAATTTTTACCTAATATTTGCAATAAAAGCTACAGGGTGTTGAACACATCGGCTCAAATTTGAACAAGTTTAAATGAATAAATATCTTTTTTTTTAAATGGTACACCCTGTATATTTTCATGTTATTTGATAGAGTAATAAAAACCCTAAAAGTTTTGTTCAATATATCCTATACCTATTTATAATAGTTTTTGAGATATTTCAGTTTTTCTTATTTTCCATACTTTTTTACAGAAATAGTCTTCATTATCATAGTAGCCATGTAAAATAATAAAAAGAAACTACAAAAACAAACAGAATGTGGTTAAATATGATGAAATACATTATTCGTTATATTACAACGGCAATAGTTTAATTAAACATAATGTGAAAAAATTAACACAACAATAACGACAAGGCAAATACATATTTACTTTTATACTAAATTGAAACAAAAAAATTACCTATTAAATACTGAGATTAATTATTTTTTTTTAATAAGTGTTCAAATAAACAACCCTCTTGTGCAATGCACAAATTTAATCTTTTTTGCAGATTTTCTCGGACCCTGGACAAAATTAGTGGCGTTATTGTTCTACAGGTATCCCTAATCCTGTTTCGCATATCTTCCACTGTTGTTGGTGGATTAACATACACCTTATTTTTAATATAACCCCATAGGAAGAAATCTAATGGGGTGATGTCGCAAGACCTTGGTGGCCACTCAATGAAACCCCCACGTCCAATCCATTTTTGCGGATATCGTTGGTCCAAAAACGCACGAACTTCACGATGGTAATGCGGAGGCGCACCATCGTGCTGGAACCACATACTGTCGAGCTCATCCCCCATAATCAACAGTACCAGAAGAATCAAATCTTTGCATTAAGTTTTGAAAAGTATGGGTATTAGGCTGGCGTCGATCAGGATACTTCATTTTGTAAATACTTTGAGCAAGAAGGCAATTTTTTTGAGCCTCTCCTATTGTATAAATCATATCTATTAACTCATTCTTTGGAAAATTCATTTTACAATATAAGATGAATGCAAAAAAAAACCAAAAGAAGCGATTGCGGTTATAAATTTGACATACAGAAAAATGTTCTTTTACATTGTTTTTGCCATGGCTACTATGATAATGAAGACTATTTCTGTAAAAAAGTATGGAAAATAAGAAAAACTGAAATATCTCAAAAACTATTATAAATAGGTATAGAATATATTGAACAAAACTTTTAGGGTTTTTATTACTCTATTAAATAACATGAAAATATACAGGGTGTACCATTTAAAAAAAAAAGATATTTATTCATTTAAACTTGTTTAAATTTGAGCCGATGTGTTCAACACCCTGTAGAATTTATTGCAAATATTAGGTAAAAATTATGTTAACTTGTCCTTGGCCTTGCCAAATTCCAAATTTGAATATATTTGTCACAAAATCGAAAACGTTATTTAGGATTGAATTGATGCTTGAAAATGTGACTTTTTTTCTTTAAACTTAATTATCTCAGAAACTATAAAGTTTTGTTATAGTAAACCCTTAATAAAAAAGATTTAAAATTATAAGCTAAATCGAAAATACGATTCGTATATAGGGTGTTCTATTTAAAAAAATACAACTTTATGCTGTCCTAGTTTTTTGGCTCACCCTGTAGAGTCCTAAATATTTTTTAAATCTGCGTAAAAATAAACTATATCAAACAATAAATATAGTTTCTTTGTAAATTTCACCAAAAAGGCACAAACTTACTTCATCCAATCGTTGACTCACCCTGTACAGGGTATTTGCACTTGATACTACTAGATATTTCATTTCTTTATACCCATAGTACAACATGTCACCTACTCTGCATAAGTATTTGATTCATGGACCGGAAATAATATCCTTTGCACTCCTCCCTATCGGACAATTAACAGAAGAATCAGAGGAGGTAAGAAATAAGGACTTTAAGCGCCATAGAGGGCATAATTCGAGAAAATATAGCAGATAAAAGTCCAACAGTGATATTTTTAATTTCTTTTTACTGAGCTCTGATCCGGTAATCACCAGTAAGCAAAAACCAGTCAAAAACAAAGTTAGAAATATTCCTAAAGAAGATTTTAGTGTAACTTTTTCTCTTTCCTGGCAACACGAAACTGAGCGCTGACAGCGTCCTCTACTACTTCTCATTTTGTAATGGCGTCCGGCAAGTGCATTCATTTTTAGAGAAAAAAAAACGTTTGTGTAAGTGTTTCATATAAATTTTGACGTGTGTAGCTAATGAAATTACTCAGTGAAAATGTAAGTTACGATTTTGCTATATTTTTTATTGATTAGGTCTGTAATCACCGCTTAAACCATAGAGTTGCGAACGTATTATGTTTAGAGGTTATTTTGTGACAAATATTTATTTTTCAAATCTCTTTCGGTTCAGTAAATTGTACCACCAACAGTTGTTTTATTTGTACTGGTACAATTTACCTAACTTGGTGCAATATTTATTATTTTGTATTTTTCCAGATGAATGATGACCAAAAAAAAGTATTATAAATGGAAGGAGGAGGATTTGGAAAGGGCATTGTTGGCTTTGGAAAAGAAGAAGATGACCTTGAACCGGATATCTGCAACTTATTCTATTTCAAAAGCAACTATTTTACATCATGCCAGAAAGCGAAATAAGTTTGCCAATGATTTAAGTATCCATAAAGGGAGACTCACTACTTTTGATATGCTAGTCAAACACATTCTTGACTTAGAAAAGAATTTGTTTGGACTGACAATCAGTGACGTTCGGAAATTCTCATTTGATATAACAGAAAAACATCATATCTCTCACAAATTTAATTAAAATAGAAAAATGGCTAGCAAAGTTGGGTTTTACGCTTTTAAAGGCCGACATCCAGAACTGAGCATAAGCACATCAATAAATAGAATAAAAGGTTTTAATAGATACAATGTTTATGGTTTCTATGATCTATTAGAAAAGATAATTGATGAAAATGGCCTAACAGCTGTAAGTATATTTAATGTAGATGAAAGCGGATTTTCCACAGTCGAAAAGAATCCGCAAAAAATAGTTGGCCTAAAAGGTAAAAAACAGGTTGGCGCAATCACAAGTGGAGAAAGGGGGGTTAATACAACTGCATTTTGCTGAGCTAGTGCCGCGGGACAATTTGTGCCACCAATGCTTATTTTCAAAAGAATGAGACAAAACCCAGAGTTGGGCAATGACGCACCTGAGGGTGGTGTTGTTGCCATTTCAGAATCTGGCTACATAAATTCTGCCCTGTTTGTCGAATGGATTAAGCATTTTAGTAGTGTAGTCAAACCATCTCCTACAAACAAAGTTTTGCTTCTGCTCGATGGTCATACAACACACTCAAAAAATCTGGAAGCGTTAACCTTGGCCAAAGATAATGGGATCATAATGCTCCAACTGCCGGGGCACACTACTCCGGACGTTTTTTTTCAAGCCAATGAACACATATTACATACAAACCGTGGAAAAATGGCTAAGAACAAATCCTGGTCGCCAAGTTACTCAATATAAAGTAGCTAGTTTATTTTCGGAAGCTTACGGACGAGGTGCAGTGATTGGTACAATTTGTAATGGATTTAAGACATCTAGTGTGTGGCCAGTGAAGAGAAATGTCTTCCCAGAACATTTGTTCGAAGCTGCTAACAATATGGACGCTGATAGTTCCAAAACTCTAAACAATGAAAGTACATCGATTTTGCAGGATTCTACGACTTTGATAACAAATAATGATCAGGAAAAAAGCAGCATAACTCAGACAGAAAAAAGTGTTGAACGAACAGAAGACAACATTATCAAAGGAAAGGAAAACTCCTCAGCATCATCATCACTAAACCAACAACCATCGACTTCAGGATTGAACACTAAAAATATTAGGAAATCGTTAAACTTTTTGTGCCTTATACCCAAAAGTAAGCAATACAAAAAAAATACTATTCAGAAAGCAGTTGAAATTACATCAAGCCCTTATAAAAATAAATTGGAAGAATCAGTTGCAGCTAAACGAGTAAAAACCACAGGGAAATTAAAGAAGATACCCGGAACTACTATTAATAAATAAAGAAAAAGCAAAAAATATTAAAAACGAAGAACGAAAGAAAAAGATTATTAAAACTCAGAAGAGAAATAGATCTTCTTCTACAAGCAGTGAAGATGTTGTTTTAGAAAAAGTTAGGAAGGCGCAAGTGAATGTAGGAAAAACTAAAGCAATGAAAAAAGGACAAGCACAAAATAATAGAAACGTACTTAAAAAGAAAAAGATAAGGAAAACTCAGAAAAGACAAAGATCTTCATCGACGAGCAGCGATGACTGTAGGAATGTAGTTCTAGAGCTGACAGACGACAATGATAATGATGATGACGAGGAAGATGTTTGTGCAATATATGAGATCCACTACTTTGACAAAACTGGGCCAAACGTTGACTGGATACTGCGTTCGTTGTCATAGATGGGTTCACGAAACCTGTACATCGAATCCCGATATTTGCGATAATTGTTTAAACTAAAACAACAGAGTAAAAGAAAATAAAGAATTTGATCTCAGTACATTAGTAGATAAATAATTGATGACTGACGAAATAATATTCTTAAGTAAAAGTGATTTATTCCATTTTCATATACCATTTAATTTTAGAAAGAAAGTATTTAAGTTTGATAAATGTTAATTTTTTTTACACTTTAATACGTTTGTTTTTTTTTTGGCATATTATGATTGATTCCATTGAAGAAATATTTAATTTTTGTTAGCACTTTTTCATTAATAATAAAATTATAATCAATAAATTTTGTGTATCATTAAAAATTAAGTGAAATTTCATGACAATTCGTTACTCTATTATTACACTTATCATTTTTTAGGCAAAACAAAAACAATCAGAAACCACGGCCAGACTGATTTGTCTACAGACACGGGAAACACCGCATTCGAAAGAAAAGGCTTCACGCTACACAGCGGTGGATGGTTTGCCTTTGACGCATGCGTACTTTTTCTGTAGAAGCATCAATTTCATTATTCTATAGTCACACTTTGTATTGGGAGCTCTGAAAATAATAACTGGAAATTAAAAGAAAAGAGTAATACTTTAAAAATTTTATTTCACCCTTAACGGGAAAATAAAAACTATAATGACAAAAATCTTATTAAAATCCAAAAAGTTGCAATTTTAAAGCCAATAAAATTCTGTACTAAAATTATTGTAAAGTCTAAAATTATATAATAAAAATATTGTTTTTTTACAAACACTATTAAAAGTAAGCTTTCTAAAATACCATTTTAGTATTAACAGTGACATTTTATTTCACTAGAGGAATTATTTTTAATATTATTGTTGAAAATAAAATGACAGACGCTAGTAATATTTTAAATAAACTGTCACTAGTTTTTGGAAATATACTTTCCTTTTTTTACCTACATATACAAAGTGTTTATAGAAAAAAAATTGTATGATACATGTATTAAAAGTCTTTGTATTATGTTCCCTTACGCTCGTTTCAAAATATTCCCCGTTCACAAACCCGTTTTAACCCATATATCCAAAAATAAATATTTCGAAAAGGTTATATAAAACTATTAAAAAGATCTATTCACTTGCTAATCTAAAAAAGTAACCTTGCACCTATTTTACGCTACAAAAATTATATAACATAAATAATAACAAAAACTTGAATGTCAAACAGCTGATAATAACTAGTACTAATATCCATGTGTTTATAGTCTTATTTTGTTTTCAGTTGCCTTATTTTAAATAAAAAGTTTCTAGAAGATCTCTATGCTTAAATATACGAGTATAGTTGGACCGCAACTAATAAAATCTAAATTAAACTTACTTGTATAAGGCGTAACAATACTATACTAAAAACTTCATTAATAAGGGAGTACTAGATTCACAAATTTAATGAATATATCAAATGTTAATAAGACATGTCATTTTCTTTTAAATACCAGAAACTATACTATTGGGACCTTATAGTAGATACAAATTTTACTTTAATTATATATAATTGTAAACTTAAATAAATCATTCAAAAACTACAAAATTCGAACAAATTTTAATGGTTTTCTTTAACCCCAGTTCAATCTGATTAAATATTTTGGATTTTCATGTAATAATTTGATGTTTTCAGTTGAATCAGAAATAAAAATAATCATTTACAGTTGCAATTGATCCAAAACTGCTGAATTTTGGCCATTTGTATTTCATGAAAAATTTTGAATAGGATTTTTAAATTGTAAAATTTAAATATTATTACATTAAAAAAAAATTAATTTCGTTTTATTGAGCCAAATTATTTCTAGAATAATGGCAATTTTGCCCAGTAAGTCCTAAAAACAACACCGTTTAAGTTGTCATCAAAAAAGTATGGATCTGCTTTAGATTTCCAATTCTTTTACCGCATATATTAACAGACTATCTGCATGATTCACAGTTCTAAATAAATTGGAAATTTCATGACAGTAAATATGGATTCATCTGAAACAAAGCACAAAATCAAAGACATTTTTATCATTACCCGATTTTCTTAGAATCTATAAATAAATTTGAGTCATTGGTCGAATCGATTTCCAAAAGTTTCCGATGTATTTAAATTTTATAATTAAATCATTCTAAATTCGTCTTACATACAATATTATGTAACAAAATGAACGCATCTCTGAGAAACCAATTTCAAAATGACTCATTTCAATGCTCAGTGCCCATCGTTTTCATTATGCCTTTTTAGTTTTAAATAAACTGTTATTATTAAGATTGGTATACCGCTATATCATCTTTAACATTTAAAAATATTTTTGAAATCTGTGATTTTAGTGATTTGATTCGGAGCTCATAATCTGCCTAATTAAATGGAAGGTTCCTACAGAGTTTCATGAAACTTTCTTTAAAAAGTGCTAAAAAGCGAAAAATAATTCTATACATAGGTAGTATCTTTTTTGTGTTAGTACTAGTCTGGCACTGACCTCAAAAATTTTGTTAACAGATAAAAAATTATTGAATTATTTTTCGCTTTTTAGCAGCTATTTTTAAAAAGTTTTAAATTTTTTATTTATCGAACTTATCGCGATATCCATAATTTGTCTTAATAGCTTGGTACTAATTGAGATGCGGAATATACCTCGTATTTATTTTAGCCATAATCATTGTAAACCACATTAAGATTCAGTTTCATAGTCAATGGTAACATCACATGGTGAACTAACCATAATTTTTTAAGGTTAGGTATTTTCCAAATAAAAACAGAAGGTTGGTTCCGAAACCATAGATACAATTTTATTTGTCAATATTGATGCTCGAATATTATGAAAATAGGTTTAAATCCTTAATTAAAAAAAAGAAGACGAAATGTTACTTTTTATAACCAACCTCAATGGCATAGCTTATGTTGGCATTGATGCAAGAGCCAATCATTAAGTTTTACTAATTAAAAAGAAGATGGTCTCCATAATTATACTCCAAAACAGAATCATTTTTCTGTGGCGGATTTTCAGTCACTGCAAAATCAGAGGGAAGGACATTGCTGACCAGATTGCTATTGCAGCTCGCTTAGATCCTCTTTTAAATTTGAAATTGAGCTGTAAAGAGTTTTTTCTTAAATTAAAGAATAATATATTTGGAGTGAGAGATGGAAGAAGGTTGGTCTTCTCAAAGGTTCTGACAATATTTTTTATTTTGATGCTCCACAAACTCAACCTTGGTTTCATAATCTTCAGCTTGGAAGAAAAGAAATTACAGCTTTCTGTAGACTGTAGAAGTAATCATTGTAAGTATCTGGTTCATTTGGGCTAAATCAACGAACTGCAAATATGGGGTGAAAGGAGAGCATTTTCGATTGTGCTCTGAATTGAAGAAATTCAAGTCTTGTCTGAAGTTTTCATAAATTGTAAATTCCCAGCTTCCCCTCATATTAACACTATCCTTTTTCAGTCTAATTTGCTAAAATCGTATCTCGCATTTTAGATGCGTGTGGTTTGAAACTGTAGTTTCAAAATCTTTGTAGTCTATTCATTCTTATTTAGAAACCCTGGAGAGATGATATTTTCCAGATCCTCTTCGTTGAGGCATCCTTTCGGAAAGGTTAATTATGCCAAGACTCACCGAGAAGCTGGCCAAATTACAACAGTTGTAGTGGCCATAAGAGATAATACAAAAAACTCTAGGACGACTCCCGTTCTGGTCATTAAACTGCCAATATATAGTCGGTGCGGTCTTGCAAAAAGCAACAAATGACGTAGTTTGGTCGTTTGGGGACGAAAGCGATCTAAATGTAAGGTATAAGGAGGGAAAGCTTGTTGCCGAGGGAGTTCAAAAGTGCTTAGGGGAAAGTTGGTGCTAGGTTGCGTGCTCTACGGAGATTGAGGCGATTTTTGCCCCATAAATCGTTCCCTCATGCAGTGAAACTGAATTTTTATATCTGTGGCGGACGGTTAACTCCGCATCTGATAATTCAAGCAAAAAATCGATTTAAAATATGTAAATGTCTGTCACACATGTGACAAGTAATCTTCTTATTATTGTAGACCATATATGTGATTAAAAATCTTGATTGGATGATAAAAATGTCCAGGCTTTTAGATGAAGCATCCTTCAGGATGTTTCACTATCTCACAAACCCGGTTATGTGTAAAATTTATGACCGATAGCGGGGAAAAGAGGGTATAAACGCGGAACAGGAGAAAGAGAAGTTGGCTAAATTGCCTTAGTCACAGAAGAAATATAATAAACTCATAGCTAAAGAACACTATATTTTCTGCAGGTTAAAAAAAAATAAATTCGCAAGATTTTCTTTTTTATAAAGCTGAATGATTTGTGTTAATTTTACAATAATGGAAAAAGTAAAAAAGGACCTGCGAATTTCTCTAAAGAAGCCGTAATTTTTCTCATATCTTTTGTGGACATATATAATAACACCATTTGACGTAATTGATTTAAATCTGCAAAAATTTTTTATTTCTATTCTTCGTCACTACTCTTTCTTATTCTAGGTTATTCATACACTACATCATAGACATAAAATTATATAAAGTGCGGAGTTGACTCACGCTTCCAAAGAGGCAGAGTTTTTCGATCTGTAGTACCTTTCTTTCGAATGGCGGAGCCTAAATACCATACCCCTGTCACCTGACTACCATTGGAAACGGTTTGTCTTTTTCTAAGCGTGAGCCAACTTGCTTCTATAAGATGCGCATGTATATATTTAACTTTTATGGCTATCCAATATATATATATATATATATATATATATATATATATATACATCGACAAACAAAAAAGGGGAAACAAAATAATGAGGTTTTGTTTTTTTCTTTAAATAAGTAACTACATGATCATCCATAATAAATTCAACTCATGATTAATTCCGGAGTTTTTGGTAAATAACCAACGCTTCTGTCCTAACCTTTAAGTAATCAGGCATTGTGAAACTGGGCTTGAAAATAGTAACGAAAACCGTTTTGATCTCGAGATCCTCTCCGGTATCAATTTTGAAACACAAAGTAAAAATTTAGTCGGTAATATTGAATTTTAAAAATAACCTTTTGGTTATATTTACAATCTCAAAGCTCCCTAATATTAATTTCTGCACAATTAGAAAAACGTAAAATTTTTAACTGACCATAGTCAATCCGGCAAAGACCATTTTCATTTTAAATGGGTATTTTGCTCTTGAAACCTCCGATATCAATTTTGGTTAGCTACATTGTATTTAAATAATTAATTTACTAAACTCTCCTCACCAATATTAATTAATATTAAGTTTTTTGTCCATCTTACTGTTTACTTAGATTTTACGAAACAATTTCGAATAAAATGATGGTATATGAGACTACTGTATATTAAAATAAATAAAGCGAAAATATATTGGCCATTTCGTAGAGAAATTACAAACCAATCAATCCCAACCAGAATTTACAAAAACATCAGACAGATAGCCCACTATTTTTGGACCATCTTATTGGCACTGACCACTCTCTGATTGTTCTACAAACGATGCTTATAGTAGTTAAATTGAGGACAACTTAATTTTCTCCCATATGAAAATAAATTTCCAATCAGTGGTCGACTGTACGAGTCTGTGATGTTTACGAAATCGCCGGAGACCTGACATAATATTGAACGCCATTAATTAAATTTAAATAAAATTGCATTTAATAAAGTTCAAAGTTTTTACATCATCCGCCTGCGGCTATAGTAGTTGTTGAATGATTGTGGCTGTCCGAGTTTAAATTACATTCATTAGGTTTTCTATGTATAAGCACAAAATATAAATGAAAATATAGCCAAAGTACTGAACAGGAATGACATACATTATTAGTGACAGGCCTGAGTGACTCTGGTATATATAACTCTTATCGGTTGGTATTACGGTAGTATAAAATTTAGTTCTAGATTTCACATTTCCTTCGCTATTTTATTTAATATTAATTTACATTAAAACTATCAACAAATTCAAACCACTGCAATAAAATAATAATGTCTGCGATTTTGCTTCAATAGAACTCCATAATAATTTACTGACCTAGGGAAATGTTATCTTTATGTTACTGGTCTGTCAAGTCGACGACTTCTCTCAGTACTTTGAGTATACATGCTTAACACTGTTAATTAATTTAAAAGAGATTGATTCAATTGAAAATTATGAACTAAGAATAGTTAAAAAAATAAAATATATTATTCCGGGACACCAAAAAGTGCATATATATTTTGCCGCTTTGCGAAAAAATCATTATGAAGGAAGGTATAGAGATTTTAAAGTTGAGCCTAAAACTTTTGCAGTGAAGATAAATTAAAGCCATTTTTTGGTTCAAAAATATATATTTTTATGATTAATTGACGTAATTCATTTTTTTTGTGATCTAGGTCATAATAGTCAAAATCTTTCAAAAAAAAAAAAGAAATTACAACCCGACAAATTATTAAAATTAACAAAATGTTTTTCGAAAAAAAAAAACAAACGCGATTTTCTCAAAAATTACATCTTTTTTTTTTGATGAATTTGTTTCGAGGGTTCATAGGAATAAGACAGGGACAGACCCTTTTCAATGTAATCATGGACGAAATCATTGATGAGGTAAAAAGCACAAATATTGGGACACAACACCGTTCAGATTATATGCTTTGCAGACGATGTTGCCTTGACAGCAGATAGCGAGGACAACTTACAAAGAATGATTTTCCATCTTAATCGAACAGCCAAACAGTATAATATGAAGATATCTGTGGAGAAAACCATAGCAATGGTAATAGCAAAAGAACCGGTAAGATCCAAAAAAAAAATTAAAAAAATAATGGTTGATGACAAACATTATCGAACAGGATGGGAAGTTTAAATATCTGGGAGCACATATAACAAGTAACAGGGCAGTAACGGAAGCAGTACGCACACAAGCCAACAAAGCGGCCATGATATCAAGCCAACTAAGAGACATAATCTGGAACAATAAACATATGACGGTTGAGAGCAAAGCAAGAATTTACAAGGTCTGTGTAAGACCGATACTGGCCTACGGCGCTAGAACAAGAAATGAAACAACAAAGACAAAACTAATTATGAGAACCACAGAAATGAAAACGCTGAGAATGATCACGAGAACAAGTTTCAGAGATAGAATAAGAAACGCAAAAATACACGAGGACAGCGGAGTGGGGGATGCTGTGAAGTGGGTTCGAAACCCTCGTAGGCAGTGGAGAGATCACGTGGAACGAATGGACGATGACAGACTAGCAAAAACCGTGATGAGAGAGAAACCAAACACCAAACGGCCGCCTGGACGGCCCCCCAAAAGATGGAGAGACAGCTGGATTTCGACGTCAAACGAAGATCGATGAGGCATTGTGTAGATAACAGAACTTGGTTCTACCTAGAAGAAGAAGAAGAAGGTTGTTTATTATATGCTTCTTCAATTATAATTACTTTCATGGGTGCTAAAATGCAGAAACAGGAGAACCAACAATTTTTTTTCAAAGGCCGATGCCATTTCAAACCCTGCAATGAGATTATTTCAAAAATAATGCTAGAGGTCATTATAGAAACCAAGAAGGTGTACACGTATTTTGCCGTTTTGCGAAAAAACAATTTTTAAAGTTGAGATTAATGCTTTTCCAGTGAAGAAAAATACAGCCATTGTTTGATTAGAAGTTTTATATTTTTATAAATAATCGACGTAATTTAATTTTCTCTTTTGAATGAGATCACATAAGTCATAAATTCGAGAAAAAAATTTGAAAGCCGAAAAATTTTCAAAATTAACAAAATGGCGATCGTTTCTCGAAACAAAATGAAGAATTTTTTTTGCGGTTGCCTATTGTATGCTTCATTATATCGCTGTCATTTTTGTAATTTTTTTATAAAATTTATTTACCAAAAAAGGTATAGTTGTCAATTGTCAAAAAAGTAGATTAGTACGAGCAAATATTTTCTCATATTATTTCATTTTTTTTTAATAATTGTACGAGTGCTTTTTTGGTAAATAAGTTATATAAAAAAATTACAAAAATGATAAATATATAATAAAGCATATAACAGGCATCCGTAAAAAAGTTTATTGATTTTGATTGGAGGAAAGGCCGCCAATTTATTAATTTAAAAAATTTTCCGGCTTTCAAATTTTTCTGTTGAAGTCTATGATTCATGTGACGTTAATCAAAAGAGAAACCTAAATTACGTCGATTAGCCAACATAAAATTGTAAATAAAACAATGACCACATTTTTCTTCACCACAATAGCACAAATTCAACTTTAAAATGTCAATAATTTTTTGAAAAGTATTTTTTCGCAAAAAGGCATAATATATGTACACTTTTTTGATTTCTACAATTTTATATTTCCGGGAGGAAGTTTTTTTTTTAAATAATCTTACTACATGATTTTAAATGGAATCCGTCACTAAAAAAAGAAAAAAAATATTGTGTCTCCTACTTGTATTTTAGCACTCATGAAAAGAATTGTTATTAAAGAAGCATATAACAAGGAACCCTCGAAAAAAACTCATCAACAAAAATGTAGTTTTTGAGAAGATCGCATTTGTTTTTTTTTTTCGAAAAACGGCTGTCATTTGGTTAATTTCTTCCATCATACCCTAGATTTAAACAACAATAGATTCGTTTGAAGGTTGTTTATGGATGGTGGGAGAGACGCTTTTTTGATGTTTGACAGACATAAACATGTTTACTCATCTTTTCTTTCAGTTTAATTGTTTGTCGTGACTTTTTTCGGTGTTTTTAAGTGTTAGAAATTACTGTAAATGCGAAGTTTACAATTAATATTAATAAAAAGAGGATTTAAAAACTTATTTTTATCAGTAAATATTGTTAGATATTGTTTACATATTGAAAATAATAATAACAATAATTTAGGCAACCATACATTCATACTTTGTTTTTAGAATTGACGTACCGATGATACTCATTTAAATAATGCAATTAGAAAAGGATAGCATAAAGTCGGCATGTCTGTGCCAAGAAATTAAATATCTACTGTTTATCAACACTTTTTCAAATATAAATAAAAATATTATTACGTTATTCAGCGTTCAAACAACCGGGACCTAGTTCTGACGTTATGCTACTTCTGCGGTTTTCTCGCACAACGGCAAAATACGTGTACAATTTTTTAGGTTCTTGAATAATATATTTCAGAGAAAAATATTTTATTTTTTTATAATTTTCACTGTATGGTTTTGAATGGAGTCAGTCAAGAAATAAACTTTATCTTAAGGTAATAACAGTAAGGAAACACAGCTGAAAAGTGATCCCAAACCATAAGACCATATTATAGCATTAAGATATAAAACTCTTAAGAGAGTGTTTTTAAAAGACATAATAAAAAAAATACACTTCTGCTAGAGCAAGAAGTAACATTTAAAATCTGAAATTTTCATCGAGGTAGTATCGTGTCTTCTTACTGCGTAACTTAACACTCTCTGTTATAAATCTGTCCCACCATTTTCAACAGCAGGTTGTGAAGGGGACCCTTCGGGATTTGTTGAATATGCTTCTTAATATTATTGAAACTCTCTTCTTCATAGGTGTAGTACAGATTTGGAATGTCGAGATCTCTGTAGAGGCTACGAATGGTTTCAGCGGAATCTGGTTCAGGTCTATAAAAAAATTCAATAAATAAACAAAGTATTAAGAACTAAAAGCCTATATGAACTTCGCTTTATTAAGTTAAATGCTGAATATAGATAACCTTTGGTGCAAAACTGAACAAATATTTTCAAAAATTATAATAACTAGTATATTTTATTTGGTTTTTAATTTCGTAGCATCATATTCATTACTACACTTAATAAGGGTGGGATTCTATTGTTCTAACGCATTCGCACATTTGAACCTGTTATTAATATGAATCAGTTTTGTACCCCAATTTGCAATAAGAACATACTTATCGCTTTTCTTCGATTGAATAAATTATGGGTTGCATAATCACATATATCACTACGGTAATTTTATTCTTTTAATATAGGTAATATTTATTGTGTAATATACATAAAATTTAACTTAGAAAAAGGAAGGTGAGCCAGTAAGTGAAACAGATTTTATTAATACTTTCAAGCACGATGGAAGTAATATTAAGCTTTGGAGATATATGACGGCTTATTAGCTGGGTCCTATTCATTAAGTAGTTGGAAATATGATAAAGAAATGTATTTAGATATTTTCATAAACGATTTGATTGAAACTGTAGATAATATGCCTCATCTATAAATGGAGTTACTTTTCAGTGGGACAATGGTCGAAAACACATAGCCAAAATAGTAAAGAACTGGCTTAATTCTCAGGCCTTTCAAATATGAAAGTGGACGGCACCAAGTCCACCGTCCTGGTCAAACGTATTGTAAGATTAAAATCAAGAAGAATGGGATAAAATTCCACTAGACTACTGTGAGAATCTTATAAAAAGTATGATAAAACGATTACAAGCCATTAAAAAAAAGAACAACCCTAGAGTAACATTGGCGTATTGCAGTTGTTTCCTGTAAATGTTGCTGTGGTCGAAATGCGTATGGAGAAAGGACCAGAGTAATATTGGCTGGAAATAAAGTGTTTGTATATATTCTTTCCTTTTCTCTGTCTGAAAGGATAATTATTACCTGTTTGTATTTGGCATTAGTAACTTTTGAGTGTTTCGCATAAAAGACGATTTATCTCGAAAACCGCCAGTTTTATCGAAATAAATTAAGAATACCTTTTTTGAAGAAAAATGACCAACGTATTTAAACAATTAGTTTTCAGCTTATTAAACATTCAAATCGATTCAAAACTTATAGCATATAAGGTAAATCGTTGGGTATCCATTTAAGGCTCTGTATCTTCGTTAAGGGGCACAGGAATTTTTTTCTATGACAAATTAGGGTTATTTTGATCTCCCCTTTATGTTTCCGAGAAACTAGACGGTACTTACCGGACACCCTATATATATATATATATATATATATATATATATATATATATATATATATATATATATATATATATATATATATATGAAGTACAATGCGAACAGTGATTGCAAACTTCGCTCCATCATATCCTTTCCGTGTTGGAGGTTGCACAGTTTGGATGGATTGCTACAAACACAATTCATCCTATTCCACCACCATCGAGATGGTGGCCTACCTGTACCACCACACCGAGAAGAAAGTAAAAACTTACCCTCTCTGCTACAGTGATACGGCAGAGGTACATGTTTCGTCTCTTACTAGACTCATCAGGGTACCGACATGCACCTGTCTGTGCAAAGGACAGATCGGAAAGAAGCATGCAACACTGAACGCGGCTTCGCCGATCTCCCGCCGGATGGCTTATATACGTTTATGCGGCTTTCACGGATTCCTCCGTGTGAGATACAATAGCAGTGGTTATAGCCACAATCACTGTTCGCATTGTACTTCATTTACATGCGGAGATGCATTTAGTTGTACGTTTGCTGAATGTGATTTCAGCACTACAACGGCATAATGTGGCTATAACCACTGCTATTGGAATCCGTGAAAGCCGCATAAACGTATATATATATATATATATATATATATATATATATATATATATATATATATATATATATATATATGTATCTGTGTGGGGTTGTTAGTCCTCCATCGGGCGCCTCCCCAGGTGGCGGATAGGGGAACGCCTCTCAGATATGAGTGGTACCGAGGAAATCAAATACTCGGGGCGGACCAAAACTAACTAACACAGCAGGGTCTGACCTAGAGTGGGCGGCTGCGAACAGCGTCGGTACTCATGTTAGAGTCGGCTGACATAAAAGCTAGGAAAGCAAGGGGAAACTACCTAGCTAATTACATCCCCAGGATAATGACAATGGATCAAGTCTACTTAGGAACGGCTTTCAGTCCCGGGCACCTCTTAAGTGAGGAGAGGGTGCTAAGAATCCCCCGGTTACCCGATAAATTTACACTAAAACGCGACAAAAAGATTGGTACATGGAATGTACGAAGTCTATTCCAAGCCGGCAAGGTAAATAATGTAATTAAGGAGATGCGACGACTCAACATAGATATTCTTGGATGCAGCGAAGTTAGATGGCCTAACGCAGGCCACTATGAAAGAGACAATCACACGGTATACTACTGCGGAGATATAACAACAAGAAACAAAAACGGAGTAGCTATTATAGTCAACAAGGAAGTTAACAGTTGTGTACTCAGTTTTATAGGCATATCGGATAGAGTTGCGCTACTTAAAATTAATGCCAAACCATTTAATATGAATATTGTACAAGCATATGCTCCAACCTCGGAAAGCTCAGAGCAGGAAATAGAAATTTTCTATGAATAGCTAAAAGAAGCCCTTAAACACACCAAAAAACAAGAAATCAATGTCCTGCTGGGAGACTTTAACGCTAAAGTAAGCAAGGGAGTAGTAGATAATATTGTAGGCCAATTTGGACTGGGCAAAAGAAATGATAGAGGGGATCGTCTTATTCAGTTCTGCCAAGAAATGGACAGTGCGATAATGAACACCTTTTTTCAGTTACCGCCTCGAAGACTTTACACATGGAAGTCTCCAGCTGATTGTCCCCAAAAAGTGATAAGAAACCAGATAGACTATATCATCATAAACAAAAGATTTCAGAATTCCGTAAAATCCGCAAAAGCATATCCGGGAGCGGATGTCCATTCAGACCATAATCTTTTGCTGAGCCGGATTAAACTACACATGAAAAAGATCTGGAAAGGAAAATTCCAAAAACGACCGGACAGTCAGAGGTTGAAAGATAACACCACAAGAGACGAAGTCAAAGAGGAATTAAACAACAAAATAACGAGCATAGCCACGGATATTAACAAGGAGAATATAAATGTGGATGATATGTGGAAGAAGATAAAAAATGTCTGTAATTCAATAGTGGATAATAAACTAAAAGCAGGAAAAAATATAAAGAAACATCCGTGGATGACAGAAGAAATATTAGAACTCATGGAAGAGCGAAGAAAATACAGACATAAAAATGAAAGAAGGTACAAAGACATAAACAAAGTTATTAACAATAGGATCAAGAGAGCAAAAGAGTTGTGGCTACAAAACGAATGTAAAGAAATCGAATCCTTAGAACAAAAACATGACATTTTTAACTTGCATAAGAAAATCAAGGCCCTAACCAGAGGAAACAACTCATGCAGCAATAATTCAGTACTGGACAAACACAACAATCTGTTGTACGAGAATGAAAAAATACTTGAAAGATGGGAGGAATATATGGGAGAATTATTCGATGAAGAACAGCAGACAGAAATAGATGTCCTTGGATTTTCCGGACCAGAAATAACACTCAGCGAAGTAACATATACAATAAAACGACTAAAAAACAATAAGTCACCTGGGCCGGATAATATACAATCAGAAATACTAAAACTATTTGAAGATGACCAACTTAAACTCCTAACAAGTCTACTTAATAAAATTTACGAAACTGGCGAATTGCCTGGAGATTGGCTAATTTCCACCTTCATTCCTCTTCCTAAGAAAACAAATGCTACCAGATGCTCTGATTACAGAATTATAAGCTTAATGAGCTATGCGCTGAAAATCCTTCTCAGTATCATTCACTCTCGAATATATAGAAAACTTGAAGAAAACGTTAGCAATGTTCAGTTTGGCTTTAGAAATGGACTTGGAACACGAGAAGCTCTATTTTCTATTCAAATTTTGATACAAAGAGCTCGGGACGTAAACTGCAATGTCTATGCATGTTTTATCGATTTCGAGAAAGCATTCGACAAAGTGCAACATCACAAACTGCTTCAAATATTAAATCAATTTGGTATCGATGACAAGGATTTACGCCTTATTAGAAACCTTTACTCACAGCAAAGGGCGACTGTACGTGTAGGCAACGAAACATCACAAGAATTTACAATAAAACGGGAAGTTCGTCAGGGCTATATTTTATCGCCGACGTTATTCAATACGTACTCGGAAATACTGTTCAGGGAAGCTAATATAATGGTGAAAGCATTATTAACTTAAGATATGCAGACGACACAGTTCTGTTGGCCGATAATGCAGAGGATCTGCAAACACTAATAGACCGCGTAGTGGAAGCCTGTGGAAGATACGGCATGAAATTAAACTGTAAAAAGACAAAAATCCTTATAGTAAGCAAAAATGACGAAATACACCACCAATTTAGAGCAAATAATGAAACTTTGGAAACTGTCGACAAAGTTACGTATCTAGGATGCAGTCTGAACAGAGAATGGGACCACTCACAGGAGATTAGATGCCGCATAGAGAAGGCGAGAGCTGTCTTCAACCGCCTCAGAAAGATCTTGTGCAATATGCACCTGAACATTGATATAAGAACACGAGTCTTGAGATGTTATGTATTTTCATATGGAGTGGAAGCCTGGACTTTGACAGAAACAACATCTAAACGATTGGAAGCCTTCGAAATGTGGTGTTACCGCCGCATGCTCAGAATTTCATACATCCATCATGTCACAAATAACACCGTATGAAAAAAGACCCAGAAATTATGCGCAATGTGAAAATCAGAAAGATATCATACTTAGGGCATGTAATGCGCAATGAGAAATACCAACTAATTCAGTTAATGTTGCAAGGTAAGATAGAGGGTAAAAGAACTCAGGGTCGCCGACGAACATCATGGCTGAGGAATATCAGACAATGGACAGGAATGACGACGGTACATTTATTTAGAACAGCTGTCAATAAGGTCATATGGGTCAATGTGATTGCCAACATCCACAGAGGATAGGCACCAACAGAAAAAGAAGATGTATATATATATATATATATATATATATATATATATATATATATATATATATATATATATATATATGGGAGATTCTCTGCCAACAGAAAACCCCCTGCCCAAAATTGATTTGGGCATGTAACGTTGCAAATAAAAGCGTATTGAATTATGAAAGGGCATGATGGCGAACCATTACGGAGACTGCAAGCCTATGACGTTTACCCGTGATATAATAAAAGAACAAATAATTTTTTTTTGTATAATTTTCATGGGTGAACATGAATCTAACATTTTTTATGTCTCTAACCTCGAAATAGCCCACAAAAAACAATTTTTAATATCTTACGCTTACTCAAGGCATCATCGATCAACGAAAAGAACCTAGTTTTGTGTATTTTCGATCGCTCAACATGAACTTTATTTTGCACGAAAAAGGCTAATGTTGTTCCTAACCTCAAAAAAGGTAAAAAGCAGTTTTTCATGTTTCACGTTCATCCAAGTCATCAGAAAACTTTACAAAAAGCATATTTCATTTTTCATTACTTAACTTGACTATAACCTACTTTTAGCGTTACTCAAAAACAACGACGTGGACACAGTATGTGCTTGATTAAAGTGAATCCACTTGCCTTTTACTTTTGGGGTGCTTGATTAAGGTAAGTTAGTCCCTTGCCTTTTAATTTTTGTGTTGCCCAATTTGAGTAAATCGCGTAGCAGAGTCACATATGGTTAGCATTACACAATAACTTTGACGTCACAGCTTGAAAATAATGGCTTTTTAATATTTCTGATACAGGTTTTGCCAACTTGCCACATTATTAATGTAAAAATAATTATTTCGTCATTATATTTAAATTTCTTTTTAAATTCAAAATATTTTCCATTCTAAATTTTTAATCTTTATATTAAATATATTTCATTAAGAAAGAGAAATAATTATTAAAATGATTCATTTTTATTTCGATTTGAGGGCAGAAGGGAGTATGAACGAAGTCATTTGAAGCCGATCGCCTCTGAGAATCCAAGTAGCCTCGTTAGTTAAACTTGCCTAACTGCTTCCGACAACAAATCTGTATCTCCAAAATTTCTCTGTCTCGGTCCGCTGGGTGCTCTCTAAAAACATGGTCAACAGTTTCATCCTCCTTCAAACACCATCTGTACGTCGGGTCGTCTTCGACATCGATTCCATGAAGAGGGCACCTCAGGTGATAATGTCCTATCAACAATTCCACCACAATTCGCAGGTCTTTCCTTCCCATAGAGAGAAGCTCCTTAGTACGCCGTGCACTAGGTCGTTATATGGTCCTTAACACACCTCATTCCAGAAGCTCCCCTCCACGATTCAATAAATTTGCTTTCCAGCAACTATTTTAATTCCCTTTTGCCAATAGCAATTGGAACAGGTAGTATTGGTTAGGGTCCATATGGTTCAGTTGCGGAATCCAACTTTGCCAGACGGCCAGCTTCCTCATTCCCGCGTATGCTCGAGTCCCTCGGGACCCATACGACTCTGACTGTGCAGCCGTTCCTTGTCATACCATTCAGTACGTCCTTGCACTTAGACACGAGTCGCGAAGTTACGACACAGTGCCAACATCGCAGCATTACTGTCTGAGAATATATTTATTATCCTATTCCTGTCTATATCCCTTTCACAGAGATGGGCACACTGCAGAATAACATAAATTTCCGCTATGAAGATTGTCGCACGTTGTTCGAGAGGGTAGTACTCTATGACTCCTGTGCTTCTGCCTAACACTCCAGCTCCAGCTCTTTCATCTTGTCTAGATCCATCAGTATAACACCAGGATCCATTTTTTGGAAGATTTTGCTCTCTCTCTCAATCCTCTCCACTTGGTAGAAATATCTCCAGGGAGCGGTTGGGTTTTAAATGCGGCGTCATGTAATCTGTCTGCATGGGGAATGATGAACACCTCTCTACCGCGCTTTCCAAGACAACGTAGTAGCCTCCCGTTTCAATTCCTAGATACCCTAGACAAGTGAGACGATAAACAGTCTTCAGGGCCTCATTCTCTATGTAAAGGTGAAGAGGAGGCAGGTTCACGACAGGAGGAAGTAAAAACAGAAACTCTTATCAATAAAATATTTTAGTTAATAATTGTTTTGTAAATATTATATAAGCGCGTGATCACTTTTTTATAAAATCGTACTTATAGTTTCAGCACTTTTTTGCAGCCTACCTTCCATAATGTTCCTCCATGATTTTTCGTTGTGCTGGGGTCGCCCTCTGAAGTGCTTCAACTGCCAACCACGTGCATTTACCAACTTCGATATCAGTGCCTTTTTTGCCAGTTGCTCCTGCATCGCCAAAACAGTCTAAGAAATCATTCTGCAAAAAAGAAAAAAGTGAATATCGATAAACATTCAGAGATGGATTTTTACCCGAGTTTGAAAAGTTGGAAAAGTTACTTTGTATCGCATATCTAAAGCATCATAACTTTTTTACTAAATTTTTAATTACAAATTCTTTTCTGGATATCCCTTATTCAAAAAAGTTATATCTAGTAAGTGTCGCTTCGGGCAGCTATTCCTGAGGGAATCGTATTTAAATGTTTTATTGTGTAGGAGACTTACCCCTTCACATTTTATTCAGGCAAATAATAACAAATATTTACATAGTAATGAGCTAACAATGATAATAATATAATATTGAACTAGCAAAGAACGACAGGAATAATACACAAAGTCAAGATATTAACCGAAAAATTTTATTAATTTAATTTTTTAAATGTTCTATGTTATTTCCGTTTTCATATATACAAAAATTAGTTCCACGGAGAAAGTTGAACTGTGCCTTTTTCAAAAGCTCTGCAACTAAGCACAAAATGTTTAGTGAATTTTGTGAGAGGTGAGAGACGCCGATCTATCGATTTTGAAAATCGATCTGTAAGGATTTGTTGGCCTGCATTCGGAGCGACGGCAGAGACTGGATGAGTCGGGTAGTCACTGGAGATTAGATCTGGATATTTGAGTATGACACCGAGACCCGTAAATAAAGTCAGCAGTGGGTGGAAACGGGTGGGGAGCGACTAACAAAAGCGAGGATGTCCCAGTCGCGACTGAAGATAATGTTAACTTTTTTTCGATATCCGATTCATCGTAAATATGTTTCTGCAGGACAGACAGTGACTGGGCAGTTCTATGTTGACGTCCTGGAAGACTGCGGGCACGCGTTTTATGTGTGCGACTCGAACTCTCCGAGAACGGCTGGATCTTGCACCACGACAACACGCCTGCCCATTGCTCGTTCATTGTACAAGAGTTTCTGGCAGAAAAAAGGTATTCCAACGTTGTCGCATCTCAAGGGAACTCATCATGGCGACATACAGAAGGTTAAATAAGCTGTAACCGCGGTGTTGAATGAGTTAACTTCAAAGTATTACCAAGGGTGCTTCCAATCGTGGGAGTAACGTTAGAATCATTGTGTAGAGTTAGAGGGAGACTATGGTGAAGGTCGATAATAAAATTTTACCCGAAACTTAATTTGCTTGTTTTTTTATTGACAAATGCCCGAAATTTAATTGCCACACCTTGTACATGGGTCTGGTTCGGTGGTTTAACGCTCTAAAGTACAATTCATAATATAAAAATTTTATAATTTTACCTCAACTTGGTAGAAGTGGCCTAAATCAAAAATAACAGTTTCAGCTTGTCTGTGTTGTTCTTCGTCGAATATCCCGACCAAATACATTGCTGCAGCTGTAGGTATGTGGAAAGTATAGTATGCAGTTTTGTATTTGGCAAGTGCATTGAATCTGAAAAAAAAATCGTTATATTTAACTTTATTAAAAAATGATTTAAATACTTTTTTAGTATGATGCAGTTTAACTATTGTTTAAATGCAGTTTATTATAAGAAATTATTACGGCAATATTCTCCATTTTAGCCAAAAAATTTCGGGATTGGTAATGAAAATCGTAGAAAACATGCTTCGTCACAAATGAAATCTGATCGTATCCCAGGCGAAGATGGTAAATCTAAAGAAATGTTGGTATTCGGAGGGTCTGCAAAGTTACATTTAATGAATATTCTTTTCCATAATAACTGGCAAAACGCCCGAGTGCTTATACTGTACAAAAAAGACGACAAATTAGACATCGGAAATTATCGCCCCGTAAGTCTTCTACCGCATTCGTACAAATTGCCTACAAAGACTATAACTAATAGACTAACACACAAATTTGACTCCTGTCAACCTCCAGAACAACCTGGGTTTCGAAAGGGCTTTAGTACAATAGAGCAGATACAGAACATAAAATTACTAATTGAAAAATGCACCGAATATAAGCATTTATTGATTATAGCAAGGCTTTAGACTCTGTCGATCTATGGGCATATTTCAAGCAATGAACAATGCAAGGAATGACTCCAAATACAGAAATCTTCTGAAATATATTTACGATAAGGCCACACTACAAGTAAAGATAACAGAGGACCTAGAAATACAGAAGATAAATATTGGTAGAGGGGTGCGACAGCGAGATACGATTTCCTCTAAACTCTTTACTTTAACACTGGAAGATCTCTTTAAAGAACTAAACTGGGAACATAAGGGCATCAGCATCGATGGTAGATATCTCAGCCATTTATATTTCGCATGGTATTGATAAGTAAAGATTTAGACCAGCTATAGGAAATGCTCCCTGAGTAGAAAATTGCTTCAGAGAAAGTTGGATTAAGCATGAATTTAGCAAAAACTAAAATAATGTCTCCAAAAGATACGCCAGTTTATGTAGGAAACAAAGAAATACAAAGAGTCGAGGAATATGTATATTTAGGCCATCTAATTAAACTTGGAAAAAAAAACTAAGAAGCAGGAATATATATAAGAATTAGAATGTTATGGAGAGCCGTCGGAAGATTGGGATACGCTGTTAAAAACCCCAATATTCCCATTAATTTGAAAAGAAGAGTATTTGACTCATGTGTTCTCCCAGTAATAACCTATAGAATGGAGACAACTACATTAACAGTTAAAGCAGTCAATAAACTGCGTACTATACAGCGAGCAATAGAAAGAATCATGCTGGGAATATCACTACGTGACCGAAAAAGAAACGAGGAAGTTAGAAAATGCACGAAAGTGGAAGATGTGATAAAACACATTGCTACTTTGAAATCGACCTGGGTGGACAAAACATAAATTACAATGGAGACCTAGGTCGTCAAAAAAAAGTATCGGAAGACCCCCAAAAAGGTGGATAGACGCATAAAAAAGAAAATAGGTAGAAACTGGCACCGGATTGCAAAAAATAAGTTGGAATGGAAGAGATTAGGGGAGGCCTATGTTCAGGAGTGGAACTAGAGAGAGACAGATAGAGAGAGCATGAAAATCGAAGTCAAGTCTTATTAGAGACGAGACAAAAAATTGCGTTATTCTTGTCTGGTCTCGAAGGCGGTATTTACCAATCAACTTATTTAAATGCAAGTAGTCCACACAATTGTGAGAAGGCATATAATTTATTACTTTTTTACTGACTTTAGAGGAGAAAGAATTTCTTAGTTCGAATTCTAAAAACTTTTTTGTTCAGAAAGTTAGCGTGGCAGTCTTAAATAATTTGTAGTAAAATCGGCTCAGCAAAACCCAAAATAGTTCTTGAAATATGACTCGCAAGGAAGGTATACCAACTCGATGCCTCCGATTTCAATAATTTTTTAATATGTTGTAGGCCGCGATAAAATAAGAGACAAAAGATTTTTTTAATAGGGCGTAAACACATTAAGAGGTTGAAATCTGTCCCCAAATTGCGTATTACTTCTGATGTTAATCTTGCAACTAACTGATGTAGTTTCTACCATAAGGATTGCAACCCCTATTTTTTACATTGAAAAACCTACTTTTTTTGTGTGTTTGGATAAATAAAATTCAAAATGAGTTAAAGAAATTTAGAAAAAATATATACGTTCATTGAAAACAAAAATAAAGTCGTCCACTTCTAGATTATTTTCTTAAACCACCCTTAAACGAAAAATTACTCCTCAAAAAAAGTTTGTCAGTATGCTTCAGCTTCTGACCGATATTTTGCAAATAATCAAATTGTATATTATTTCTAACGCAAAACTTCACTATCTGATGCAATTTGAACCGTAAGGGTTGCAACTCTTCTTAAACTAATATACTATTTGGTTGTTGGCAAAATATTAATTAGAACCTGAAACATATTAAGGAACCTTTTTTGGGGGATGAAATTTTTGTTCTGTTTCTGGATGTTTACAAAAAATTATCCTGAAAAGATCAACTTCATTTCTATTTTCTTTCAATAAAACTAATTGTTTATACCATTTGTAGTTCATTTCAGATTTTTTTATAGAAATAAACACAACTGTGTTCGAATTAATAAAATAAAAATTGATTTTTGAACCTTTACGGTTCAAATTGCACCCCATAGTTTAGTTTTGCTTTACAGTGGTACTAAAATGCAAAAATAGTGAAAATATTTAAATGTCATTATGGCGAATGTTATATATGGGCTCCACGTACTTCAATACATTTTATTATTCTTCGAATTTTTCCCGCTGCACTGCAAATAATATTTTGGCATTACTCCGGACTTCGTTAGAATGATGTGCTATTCTCGCTGGTAGTTCTCCTCGAATATTTACTGGTGTTAAATAAGCTACTTCTTTTAGATGTCCGCAGAAGTAAAAGTCTAAGGGATTTAGATCTGGAGACCTTGATGGCTATAAGACAGGTCCACCTCGACCTATTAATTGAGGGTCAAGGGTTAGTTAAGGGTTGACGTACGGTTAAAATGAAGTGGAGCACCATCAAGCATGTAAAGGGTGTTTATTATAAAGGTATAAAACTTTAAGTTGGCAACACTTTTTTAACTGGCGGCCATTTTGTCAGCTCTCAAGTGATTTATGTTTAGTTTGGTTTTGCATTTCAACATGAATAGACTGACGCCTGAACAACGCTTCCAAATTGTGCAAATTTATTTTGAAAATCATGGTTCTGTTCGAAATACGTATGGCGCACTACGTCCATTTTATGGTCAACATAATCGTCCATCAGAGCAATTAGTTCGATTAACTATGGAACGTTTTCGCACCACGTTTACTCTAAATGATAATACGCATCCACAGAGACGTCGTACAGTGCGTACAGAACAAGTCATTGCTGCTGTAGGGCGTAGCGTAGAGGAAGACCCGCCATCGTGCACAGGAATTGGATATGTGTCCATTCACTTTATGGAAGATTTTGCAGAAAGATCTTGGTTTGCGTGCTTACAAAATCCAACTCGTGCAAGAATTGAAGCCACACGATCACCTAGCAAGGCGTAGATTCGGTGAATAGGCCCAAAACAAGATTGCCGTTGATCCCGATTTTCATAAGCGAATTTTGTTTAGGGATTAAGCTCACTTTTGTTTGAATGGATACGTCAATAAACAAAACTGCCGTATTTGGAGTGATGATAATCCTCAAGTGTATGTTGAGACACCGTTACATCCAGAAAAACTGGCTTTTTGGTGTGCTTTAAGGGCTGGTGGAATCATTGGTCCATACTTCTTTAAAAACGGTGCTGGTCAGAATGTTACAGTCAATGGTGACCGCTATAGAGCCATGATTACTGACATTTTCGTTAATCAATTGAACAACCATGATGTGCAGGAGCTGTGGTTTCAACAAGACGACGCAACATGTCACACAGCTCGTGTCACAATTGATTTATTGAAGGAAACGTTTGGTAACCGCATAGTTTTACGTTTCGGACCCGTGAATTGGCCTTCAAGATCGTGCGACTTAACGCCGCAAGACTATTTTCTGTGGGAATATGTGAAGTCGCTAGTCTACGCCGATAAGCCCGAAACGATTGATCACTTGGAGGACAACATTCGCCCCGTTATTGCCGATATACGGCCACAAATGTTGGAAAAAGTCATTGAAAATTGGACCTCCAGATTAGACTACGTCCGAGCCAGCCGTGGCGGTCATATGCCAGAAGTCATATTTAAATTATAATGCCAGAAAGTTATCTTTCGAATAAAGTAAATTTCATGTCAATTTAAAAAATTCATCTTTGTCTTATCCCATTTAAAAGTTCTATACCTCTATAAAAAACACCCTTTACTACATTTGCAATTTTCTATCAAGAAGTACGTCTTCCAATAAATAATTTAAATTCTGCTGCAAAAATTGTAAATAAGGTTATTTCCATTTAACTTTTGTTGGTGTTTGTTTTGTAAAACCGGCCTCTTCAGTAAACAAAATAAGGTAAAAAAAATTTAGATTCAGGTTATGTTGCTGTATAAAGCAGTTGGAGTATTGAAGTCTTGCGGGATAATTATCCGGAAAACGGTGTTTAGGTGAACTAACAGTTCTGTTAGAGTTTCATGTACAATACATTTTGTAACATTGTTTGTGTCGTGAGGTTTCTTATGCTGTTTGAAGGATTGTCAGCAGTATCTTGCAAGTTTTGTTCCTCTACGTGAGGGTCTCGTGCTCTCCTGGTACGGCACTCACCGCTACTTTGCTGCAAAAATGACCCTGAATAAAACATGTAAAAAATTTATTCGTTAACTCTAACAATTATTTTCTAATCATCTTTTATCTGTTTCCATTAGGCTTCAACTAACTCTTTGAAAAGTTTATGGACTTGACAATGTTCGAGCTGGAAATCTTCCAGTATAAAGTCTTCTTGCTCTCGAAGAATTTGACAACGTTTCACCATAAATTAAATGCATATCAGCATACTCTGCGTAAGAATATTCTTCCTTCTTCTTCTTCTTCTTCTTCTAGGTAGAACCAAGTTCTGTTATCTATACAATGCCTCATTGATCCTCGTTTGAGGTCGAAATCCAGCTGTCTCTCCATCTTTCGGGGGGCCGTCCAGGCGGCCGTTTGGTGTTTGGTTTCTCTCTCATCACGGTTTTTGCTAGTCTGTCAGCGTCCATTAGTTCCACGTAATCTCTCTACTGCCTACGACGGCTTCGAACCCACTTCACAACATCCCCCACTCCGCTATCCTCGCGTATTTTTGCGTTTCTTATTCTATCTCTTAAACTTGTCCCCGTGATCATTCTCAGCGTTTTCATTTCTGTGGTTCTCATAATTTGTTTTGTCTTTGTTGTTTCATTTCTTGTTTCTGCGCCGTAGGTCAGTATCGGTCTTACACAGACTTTGTAAATTATTGCTTTGCTCTCAACCGTCATATATTTATTGTTCCATATTATGTCTCTTAGTTGGCCTGATATCATGGTCGCTTTGTTGGCTTGTGTGCGTACTTCTTCCGTTACTGCCCTGTTACTTGTTATATGTGCTCCCAGGTATTTAAACTTCCCAACCTGTTCGATAATTATATATATATATATATATATATATATATATATATATATATATATATATATATATATATTATATATTGTCATCAACCATTAGTTTGAATCTTACCGGTTCTTTTGCTATTACCATTGCTTTGATTTTCTCCACAGATATCTTCATACTATACTGTTTGGCTGTTCGATTGAGATGGAAAAGCATTCTTTGTAAGTTGTCTTCGCTATCTGCTGTCAAAGCAACATTGTCTGCAAAGCATATAATCTGAACGGTGTTGTGTCCCATTGGGTACCCAATATTTGTGCTATTTACCTCATCAATGATTTCGTCCATGATTACATTGAAAAGTGTTGGATTTAGGCTATCACCCTGTCTTATTCCTATGGATAGTGGGATTTCCACTGTTAGAGTGTTATTTGTTTTAATTACCATGGTGTTTTTGGAATTCAGTTCGTATATTGTGCGTATGATTGCTTCGTCTACTTGTTTTCTTCGCAGTAATTCTGTTATGTGTTCCAGTTTGACTCGGTCGAACGCTTGTGTAAAGTCCACAAAACAAATGAACAGCGGTTTATCGTATTCGATAGATTTTTCAACCCGCTGTCTGATAATAAATATACCGTCGATAGTAGAGCGGTTATTCCGGAAGCCCTGCTGTTCTTCGCACGCCCCTAACTTGTCTACGATCCATTGTGACAGTATTTTGGTTAACAATTTGGCTGAATTGTTCAGTAGGCTGATTCCCCTGTAGTTTTCGGGTTGTTTCTTTGATCCTCTTTTGTGGATCGGAATTGTGATGCTTTTCCGCCATTCGTTGGGTACTGACGTGCAGAGTATTTTTTGAAGTAGAACAGTGAGCTCTGTGACAAGGCTGGGGCCTCCGTACTTTAGCATCTCATTCGTAATTTGGTCGGTACCAGGTGATTTTCTGTTTTTTAATTTCTTAATTGTCAGGTGCATCTCTGCTTCACATCTGTTAGTTCTGTGATTTCTTGTTGGTTTTCGTCTACGTTGTTTTCTGTAGCTGGTGCCTGGAGTAAGTCCTTAAAATGGCTGACCCATTGTTGACTGTCGATTGGACTTAGTTGAACGTATTCATTGATTGTTTTTTTTTCTGTTCCTCAGCATGTTCCATATTTTCTTTTGTCCTCCATATAGGTCGTGTTCCCTGTCTTTTGAATACTTTTCCCAGTATTCTTTCTTTAGTTGAGCTATTTGACTGTTGATTCTGTTTCTCACCGTTTTGTACTCTTCGAAATGGTTTATTGTTTTGTGCTGTCGGTATTTTGTAAATGCTTGTCGTTTTTCTTTTGCTAGTATTTTCACCTCTTCTGTGTACCATGGTTTTGTATTGCTTCGCTTGTTCGTGCTAACTGTTCGTGTTCCGATAGCCTCCCTGGCGCTCTCTTGTATATTTATTTTCAGTTTTTCCCAGGCTTTCTCCACTCCGTCATTTTCTAGGATTGTATTAGCTTTTATTTTCTCCGAGAGTCTCTGCTGATACAATACTTTTGTGCTATCTTTAGCGAATCATTCGGTATTGTATTTAATAAATATATGTTTCTGTTTGTGTGTTCTGTTTATACTTTGTTGGGACCGGTATTTACATAATACTAGTCGGAATATTCTTCCATTTTTTAAAATTATTTTTACTTGAAGGCGGTTTTGGCAAGTTTTATCAATAGTAATTCATTATGTAGGTGTTAACAAAAACAACCTGTTTGTGTTTAGCATTAGTAACTGTTGACAGTTTCTCATAAAAACCAATTTATCTCGAAGACCGCCAGTTTTATCGAAATAAATTAAGAGTTCCTTTTTTTAAGAAGAATAACCAGAGTATTTAAAAAATCAGTTTTTAGCTCTGCACAAAGATACCTATCAAAAATTAGGCTCAACGAGTGTGATTGCAAGTCCATTCTTGAGTTCCCTGATGATCTAAAACATCTACTATAGTATGTTTTAATAAGTCTTTATAAAATATTAGAATTTCATTAAATTATAAAAGACGGTTCAAAACTTATATCCGATAAGGTAAATCGCTGGGTACCGTTTAGGGCTCTGTATCTCCGCTAAGGGGCACTTTAGGAATTTTTTACGAAAATAAAAATAGTAGGTACTTACTAGACACCCTGTATAAATAGATAAATAATAAAGGTAACAATACTAGGAAAATATTCAGAAAATTATTTACGTGGGTGTTTATACTCGATAATAAAATACATTTAATAAATATGATTATATCCCTTCGACTTGCTCTATAAGTTTTTTTTATGTGAAAATTTAAAAAGAAATCAAATCAAAAAGCTAAAAAAATAATGATTTTTTTGATTAAATCAATGATTTTTGATTTTTTATTAAATCGGAACCGACGCAACTCTGCTGCAAGCAATTTAAATATTTAAAATAACCAGATTTCCATGTCACTGCCTATTTTTAAATTGATGACCTACAATTTGTTGTGGAAAATTCTATTTAATATTTCCTAATTCATATATCTAATAGTAACAGTATTAAGATTAATTTAAAAATATGTTAATATATAATTATTTGTCATTGATACCAAGTATGACCTCAAATGTGTGTCAAAACTTTCACCTAAACATTGTATATTTTCAACTAATACAAAGTGTAATTGGTGTAGTTTCTGATAATCGATGAGATTTGGATTGCATAACTTTGATGCATTATTCAATAAGACCTATGATTCGAATATTTTTTTCTTACTTGTTCATTGTAAATGTTTCCAGACTTGGTTTTCTATTAGGCTCTACATACATGATGTCTAAACTTTGACCTTGACTAGTATTGTAAATAACTTTGTGGAATAATTCCATTAGAAAGACGTATGCTGGATGATCTCTAAAATATCTGCAAAAATTGATAAAAGTAAATTAGTGTTTTCATTTGCTTTATGGTTGTGATAAGTCAAACATGTTAAATTTCCATTTGTATTTTTTGATGGTATAACCTGTTTCATTGCACGGCAGTTTCTTCAGGTACTGTGTACAATATTGTTGTGCTATGACTTTTTAAGTTAGCAATTACAAAAACAAGAACGTCATGTTTATGTCTAACCATTGAGTCTTTACATTTTATGGTTTTACAATTTAGGAAATTCCAGTGAATTTTATTATACTTTGACAACGACACTTTTATTTAAAAGTGGTGCAGTTAAAGAGAGCTATTTAAATCTATTTTATTTTTTAATAATACATTCTTATTTTTTAGTTTGTTTATATCGAGCGATTCAAGAAGATTTAATTTGGATATTTAGCTTTTATGTGCAAAATTTTGAAATCCTGACTCTTTTAGATGGTTGGTGTAAATCGAATTATTATTTACCGTTTATAAAGATACTAAAATGTTCTTTGGGAAATGTGTGAAAAAGGAACCACTATGTTTTATACCACTAAATTTATTAAGAAAACAGCGACTGCAGTTTCAACTCACAGAGTCATTTTCAAACTGAATTATAAAGATAGACTAAGTATTCAATACAGAAATATGAGAAAATTTAGTAATAAATAAAAACTACCTGAGAAATTACATTATTACAAAAGGGAGGTACTAAATTTTGGGAACTAATTATTATTTGGCGACAACAAATAACGGGGAAAACCCAAGTTCTGTCTAGTCATTAAGCAAATATACATTTTTATTTTTACTATGTTTATATATTTCTAAAGATTCAAGAATATTTAACTTTTGGCCCTTTGTTGAATAATGTAATATGTCAGTGTTGCCTAAATCAGGAAAACTGTGGCTGTGTTCTAAGCAATGGTTGGCAAAGCTCGAGTCTGTTTTTTGTAGTCTATATGATCGGTGATGTTCTGAAAAGCGAGTTTTAAAGCTTCTACCACTTTGTCCAATGTACAAGCTTTCACACTCTGAACATTTTAACTTATAAACTCCTGATTTATCAAATTTATTAATTTTATCTTTGTAAAGGATAGTGGATAGATTGTGTTGAGATTTAAAGGCTACTTTTATGTTGTGTTTAGAAAGAATATTAGCTATGTTTTCTTATAGGGTACCACAGTATGACAAAGATATATAATATGAACTATCTTTATCATTTTTTATTTTAGGATATATTGAATTAAAGCTAGTTGTTTTTGTTTTTTAGTTATTAATTTCTTTATGGTTTGTTGGGAGAAATTGTTTGATATTGCAATCCTTTCAATGATATTTAGTTCCTCTTGAAGATCTTCTTGCTAGGAGAGGGCTAAGAGGAGAAGAGCAGACATTTTCATGTCAAACTTAGAAAACAAAATTCTTAATTCCCCTTTAAGCAAAAACCATATTTAATTTTGGTACAGATATGTAGATGATGTTCTAGCATATTTTAAAGGCACTACTAGCTTTCAATTCATTAATAATTGCCATCCAAAAATTCAATTTACTCTGGAAACTGAAAATAACCATAAAATAAATTTTCTTGATCTCACCAAATCTCACCTCAATAATCAGTGTAATTTTAAAATTTTTAGAAAACCAACGTTTACAGGTAAGACTATATCTAATGATTCTTTTCACCCCTTACAACACAAAATGGCTGCATACAATTCAATGATACATAGAGCATTCTCTTTGCCTCTCTCTGAAGAAGATCTTCAAAAAAAACTAAATATCATTGAAAGGATTGCAATATCAAACAATTTCTCCCAACAAACCATAAAGAAATTAATAACTAAAAAACAACAACAACTAGCTTTTAATTCAATATATCCTAAAATGAAAAATGATAAAGATAGTTCATCTTATATATCTTTGTAATACTGTGGTACCCTATCAGAAAACATAGCTAATACTCTTTCCAAACACAACATAAAAGTAGCCTTTAAATCTCAACACAATCTGTCCACTATCCTTTACAATGCTAAAGATAAAATTAATAAATTTCATAAATCAGGAGTTTATAAGTTAAAATGTTCAGAGTGTGATAGCTTGTATATTGGACAAAGTGGTAGAAGCTTTAAAACTTGCTTTTCAGAAAACCACCGATCATATAGACTACAAAAAACAGACTCGAACTTTCCCAACCATTGCTTAGAACACAGCCACAGTTTTCCTGATTTAGGCAACACTGACATATTACATTATTCAGCAAAGGGCCAAAAGTTAAATATTCTTGAATCTTTAGAAATATATAAACATAGTAAAAATAAAAATATAAACTTCCTTAATGACCAGACAGAACTATGGTTTTTCCCGTTATTTGTTGTCGCCAAATAATAATTAGTTCCCAAAATTTAGTACTTCCCCTTTGTAATAATGTAATTTCTCAGGTAGTTTTTATTTATTATTAAATTTTCTCATGTTTCTGTATTGAATACTTAGTCTACCTTTGTAATTCAGTTTGAAAATGACTCTGTGAGTTGAAACTGCAGTCACTGTTTTCTTAATAAATTTACTGGTATAAAACATAGTAGTTCCTTTTTCACACATTTCCCGAAGATGATTAACTACAACATAGTAACGGCTACCAGCAACAACTTTCTATAATGTTCTTTGATTATTTTTGAAAAATTTCTACAAGATTGACCTACACAGGTTTTTGGACAGTTCCCACAAGTTAGCTTACTGTCCAAAAACCTACGTATGCCAATGACTTAGAAGTTTTCCAAAACCGAGGAACATTTTAATTGCTTTATAAACGACAAAAATAATTCGAATAATGTTAACCATTTAATAGAGCCAAATCACAGTTTTAGCCAGGATTTCAAAATTTAACCCATCTAAGCTAAAGGATACAAATATAATCTTCTTGAATCCTTCGAAATAAACAAACAAAAAATGTATTATTAAATAATTAAATGGATTTAAATCACTCCTTTATTAAACATATTTTAAGCAAAAGTAGCGTTTGTCGAAGTAAATTATATTTCATCGTAATTTTCTAAATTTTAAAACCATAAAATTTTAGGACTAATAGTTAGACAAACATCACGTTCTGCCTATCAGGCACTTGTCACAAGAGTAGAAAACGTGGTGCTGGGTGGACGATCTGTCTTAGGTACCTTTATCGATATCGAGGGGGCATTCGACAACACGTCTTACGATTTGATATGCAATGCTCTACAACTGCGAGGCTCTAAACTGACAATAGTGGCATAGATCAGAGTAATGTTAACTCAGAGAATAATATGTGCTGAGCTTAACAATGTAACTATTAAAGCACTGTCAAGTAGGGGCTGCCCACAGGGAGGAGTGATATCGCCTTTGCTGTGGAGCCTTGTGGTGGACAGCCTGTTGAGTGAACGGAATGATGCCGGTTTGTATATACAGACCTATGCTGATGACCTGGTCATTTTGTGCCCTGGTCGCGATATCCGGGACCAGGAGGGACCAATAATGCGAGCCCTTCGGATCGCAGAACAATGGTGCTATAGGGAAGGGCTTGAAATAAACCTGGACAAGGCCGAGGTGGTACTCTTTACAAAAAAAAATAGGAAAACAAGGAGGACTTTTCAATTTAAGAAGACAGTTAAATACCTGCGAGTAATTCGGGACTTACAACTGAGCTAGAATGATCATAATAAAGCTCGAACCAAGAAAGCAGTATGTTCTTTGTGGGCTTTTAAACGAGCCTTTGGGTGCACATGGAGACTGATATCTAAAGTGTTATTTTGTATATACATTATGGTAATCCACCCCATGATAATGTACGCCGCTGTATGGTGGCGTAGCACAACAAAGCACACACATTATTCAACTTGACAAAGTTCAAAAAATGGCTTGTATGGGAATATTGAGTGCGATAAGGACTGCTCCCACTAGGACTCTTGAAGTCCTGGTGAACCTGCCTCCTCTTCACTCATACATAGAGAACGAGGCCCTGAAGACTGTCTATCGTCTCAGTTGCCTAGGACATCTTGGAATTGGAACAGGCGGCTACTAAGGTGTATGGGAAGGCGCGGCGGAAGAGGGGTCCATTACTCCCCATGCGGACAGATTACATGACGCAGCTTTTAAAACCCAACCTCTCTCTGGAGATATTTTTGCCAAGTAGAGAGGATTGGGAGGGAGAGCAGAATCTTCCGAAAAATGGATCCTGGTGGTATACTGATGGATCTTTACAGGATAAAAGAGCTGGAGTCGGAGTATTTGGCAGGAGCACAGGAGTCAGAGAGTACCCTCTCGGATAATGTGCGACAATATTCACGGCGGAAATTTATGCTATTCTGCAGTGTGCCCATCTCTGTGAGAGGGACATAGACAGGAATAGGGTAATAAATATATGTTCAGACGGTAAGGCTGCGATATTAGTACAGAAGTCCAGTGTCGTAACTTCGAGACTGGTGTCTGAGTGCAAGGACGTACTGAATGGTATGACAAGGTACGGCAGCACAATCAGACTCGTGTGGGCCCCGGGTCACTCGGGCATATGCGAAAATAAGGAGGCAGACCGTCTGGTAAAGTTGGGTTCGGCAATTGAACCGTTTGGATCCCAACCAATACTATCTGTCTCAATTACTATTGGCAAAAGGGAATTAAAATTGTTGCTGAAAAGCAAATTTATTGAATTATGGAGGGGAGTTCCTGGAATGAGGTGTGCTAAGGAATATATAACTGAACCTAGCACACGGCATCTTAAGGAGCTTCTCTCCTTGTGAAGAAAAGAGCCGCGAATTGTGGTTAGATTGTCGACAGGACGTTGTCACCGGAGGGGCCATCTTCATAGAATCGGTGTTGAGGACGACCCGACGTGCAGATGGTGTTTGGAGAAGGATGAAACTGTTGACCATGTTCTCAGAGAGTTTCCAGCACTCAACGGACTGAGACAGAGATATTTCGGAGATACAATTTTGTTACTGGAAGCAGTTAGGCAAGTTTAACTAACGAGGCTGCTTGTATTCGCGAAGGCGATCGACCTCGAATGACCTGCAGCTATGGTGGGCTGTAAAGGGCTTAATAGAGGCCTAGGCATTACATAACAAAAATGTATACAGTACCTGAAGAAGCTGCCGTTTAGTGAAACATCACACCGTGAAAAAATGTAAGTGGAAATTTAAGTAAGGATTAATATATGATTTATTTCCCATTAACTACCTAAGAAACACAAATATCTATGTTATTTCATTCTTGGATTTTATGCAAAATTAATCAAATGTTTTTGACATATTTTAAACTTCATGTCAAAAATGGATTTGCTGGCCTAAATATAACTATCAATTCGTCGTATATGAAAGCCCCTTTTATTTATTGAGGGTTGGATTCCTTCTAGAAGGGGATCTACTTTAGTGGACTGTGTTGATATTTTGATAATAAATAAATACAGGGTGATCGAAAACTACATTAAATATTATCTTGAAAAAATCGTTAAAAGTCAATTTTTTTAAACGTAAACTCTCTATTTTTATAATATTATCTTATTTAGCAATAAAAATAAGGGTGACTTTGAATGAGGTTGTCTACTACAAAAAGTTGTTATTTTTGACATATTGGCGATTTAAAATGTTTGTATTGTAAAAAAGCTAAACGGCTTAGCTATACCGGGAATCAATGGCAGCCGGATTCACTAAAATGATTTAATTTAAAACCATCCTAAACTGACAAGAGCAACAATAAGTCAAGCCAGTTTTAAATCCTAAAAATTCTAGCATAAAAAATTACTTTGTTTTATTATTGAATCAGCATATGTGAAGAACTTTATTTATTTTCGGAATACAAATATTTCTCTTACATATTTCAAGGCTTTATGGTAAGGTTCTTATCTTTAATATCCCTATATAAGCGTTTATTAGTTGACATATATACTATAAATTCTAACAATATCATAAGCAAAACAAAACTGGCCGACAAGAAGATTTATATTTCATGGCAACAAGATCGGGTTGAAGTTTTAAAACTTCTTAGTAAATTGAGCTGTTAAGTTTTGAAGCATTTACCACGTACCACTAAATCCTTATACCATAAGGCTAATAATACTCAAGAGCTGTAGAGTTTAGGATTGTAAGGTTTAAGGTTAACTTTAGGATAAGAGATAGGTTCAAAGGTGTTGGGTTTTGGAGTTTGTGATTCTAGGGCTCAGTTATTTAAAATTTAATAGGTAAGAATTTAAAAGTCCAAGTTTCAAGATTTTAAAGATCATGGATTAAGGTTTAAGGATCTTGAGGTCCGGACAAAACTGGCTGACTATAAGATTTAAATTTCATGGCAACTAGATCGGGTTTAAATCTTTAATCTTCTTAGTAAATCTGGCAGTAAATGTAAAATTTTCACCCTAAACATTTTCGCATCTCCCAGTTAGCTCACCATGGATGGCCGCTCTAATTGAATCTGGAGATAAACTGTCGAGCGCGTTCCTTACCCTTGTCATATAGTCGTCTGTCGTTGTCACAGGATAACAATAAACGATATTTTTTGTATGGTTCCCCATATAAAATAATCTAAGACAGACAAATGAGAAGACTGAAGAGGCTACATAAAAGGTTCATTTCTGCTAATCCACTTGTCATAAAATGCTGCTTTTAAGAAGTTGGTAAATGTAATGGTTCTGTGTGGTGGGGCATCATCGTGTTGGTAAAAAGTTTGTGTTCTTCCAGATGAAAATTGCTTAAATATTAATTGTTTAATTCATCTAGAATATTTAAATATTTTTCTTCTACACAAGTGAATACATAATATAAAATAAGGATATATTTTGCTTAGTATTATTAAAGAAATACCATTTAAGTTTTCTTCGTAAAAATGTAGTTTTACTATTCCATAATTTCTTAAAGCATAAAATATGGTAAATTGACAGGTTTCTTGGAAATTTCGCAATCTTACTGCATGACAATGGATTCTGTTAAAAAGGCCATTTTTCGTAAGTTTTGCTTCGTCAGTCCAAATTATGTTGTCCAACAATCGAGGGTCATCTTGTATCATCGTTAATATAAATTCGCAAAATTGCACTCTTTTCGGTAAATCAGTATCTCTTAGGTGTTGAATCAAATAAGGGATGGGATATTTAATATGTGTTTTTTAACTTTTATTTATTTATTATCAATATATCAATACACTAAATACACACTTTTCTAAAAGAAAACCAACCTCACTTAAATAATAAAGGCGTTCATATGGGATACATCGATGGTTATGTTTAGGCCTGCAAAACCCATTTTTGACATAAAATTTAAAATGTGTTAAAAACAGTTAGAGTTAGGTATAGGAAATTATACATGAAATATGTCTATAATTTTGCAATGTTGCCAAATGTCCAATATAAGCAAGATGTAATTATTGAAAATTTTAATTTGACTGAATTTAAGATTATATAATGCTAATATCGAATGATTGTTCCCTTATAATACTACTAAAGGGTAAACTTACTTTCTAAGTAGAATATAAACGGCACTTTCAAGCAATCCTGCATCATTTATAGCGGTTAAACCTATATTTGGTTGATGGTGCCAACAAGCTTCTCCTCTTCTGGTTTCAGATTCATCAACAATATCATCATAAATTATGAAGCAACCCTGCATCTGAAACGAAAATAAAATCATCATCAAATATGCAATTTTTGACCCCCCCCCCCTCCCATTGTTCGCAATGACATGACCATATTTGTATGACAACATTGAATTTGCCGCTAGTTTCTTTCGTGGAATAACACGGGAATAACATGTGGAATAAGATAATCTTTCTAGCATCGGCGAAAAGGTTTGTATTAAACAATTTGTAGAAAAAATGGCTGAGTAAACGAACAAGCAGAATAAAAAGTTGTTTTGTACTTTTTTATTCCTGAGATGATTTTACATAAGGCTAAGGCTAATTCTATGTGCAAAATTTTTTAGAAAAACTGGAAAACGCGTGAAAAGCCAAGAAAACAGGTTTTTCTAAAAACAGAAAATATGAGTCAAAGTTCGGAAAATTCAGTGAATAAAATATCAGTCATACACAGGGACGAATCCAGCTTCTCTCTTTGGGGGGGGGGGGAGCAGTGATATCACAAAAGTACAGTATGGCAAGCGAAAGCAAGTTGTGGACGAGGGGAGTGGGGACACTAGCAACCTTCCCATATCTAGTCTAAAAGGCAGTTTCGGGTCTATTTTTCTGAATTTGAAGCTCGTGGAGAAGGGGGAGGCGATCACAAGAAAAAACAAGGTACCGACAGGGGAGGATGCGAACAGCATACACATTCCTAGTATGAAAGGCAGAATCGCAAGAAAAACAAGTTTTCGGTGGGGGGCGAGGGAGAGTGCCAGCCGCATACACATTCCTAATATAAAAGGCAGAATCGGTTCCATTTTACCTGAACTCAAAGCTCTTGGGAAGGGGAGGGGCGAACGCAAGCATACACATTCTTATACTATATTCAAGAACTGGAGAGAATAATAAAACTGTTACCGAAACCTCCAACGTACCTGCTCCAGTACCGCATCTAATTATATTTAATTATGTTTTTATATTATAAGATTTTATAAATTTACCGCATCAATAAAATTTCTGAGAGTTCAATTTAATTTCTGTCAATGAGCAAAGTACACCTTACAGTGTGTCCTTAGTGATTTATCTTGTTTGTGCTGGTTTTTATATATTATTTGAGATTAGTGAGATACCCAAAAGATATGGCTTCTACCTCTATATTTATTTCAAAATCGTTAAACCAGAGTATTTTTTCCTCAACGAAAAACTTATTACGATGAATGTTTCTGATGCCTTAAGATATCAATATCTACATAATGTTAAAAGGTCTGTTGAGGTGCGTTCCAACATGACAGGAGTTGGAAAATCTACTATGTATCGAATACTGCAGAAGAAAAAAAGGACTGGAATTGTTAGTACTCCCAAGCCACATTCGATCACAGGCAGACGAAAAACCTCATTGGAAGAAAAGATATAAACTGCAATAAAAGGAGTTATGTTATTATGAGAAGCAGATCACAACCGTTGACAAAATTCTAACTAAAATCTATGAAGATCGGGATTTACCTGAAATTAAAAGCACTGAGCTCGAAAGATTGATCAGAGAACTTAATTTTTGATGGAAAAAACCAAATAGGGAATCTGTTCTTATAGATCATCCGGAAAATGTCTTGTCTGTTGCTAGAAATAACACTACTTACAAAATTAATAATTTAACTAAACTTTTAAGAGATTTTTTTGAATACAGTTACTGCAGAAAATTGGGAAAAATCTATATAATAAAAGAATAAAAGAAAATGTGGAAACTCGATCTCATTTTCGGTGAGATAGAGGAAACAATTATCATTTATTTGAGCGGAAATAGTTTCACTGACTTTGATTACGAATTAGATACGTAATGTTTACCAGTCTAAACACAATTTATTATTTAAATTTTTGTTTTTGTTGCATTTTATTGTTTAATGTTATATATTTCTATTTTAGTGCGTCTCACTCTTTAATTTTATATATATTTAATTCCAATTAGCCGTAATTTTTTTATTTTTTTATTATTGTATTTGTGTTTTTTCTTAAGCGTGTAGAATTAACATGTCTATATTATTTTTTTGGGGCTACCGGATTTTCATATAATAAAGTAAATTAAATTAAGATGTCAGTGCGATAGAAATAAAAATAAGTAGGTCTAATTTTAACTGTAACATATAAAAATTAATTACATTTAAATCCCTTTTTAGTGTTTTATTGTCATTCTGTAAATGGTTTAAGAAATAAATAAACTGAAACGTCAGATAGTCCAAAAAAAAAGATTAATATTATATGGACCAATAAATTTTTTTATATATGTTTAAGGTCTTTTATTTTTGACAGTGGGTATTTTGTAAGTATTTAAATTATAACTTAGAATTTTGTGAGAGAATAAGGCTACGTTTTAGTCGGAATGTGCCTAAAAGGGTTTCTATGCCAAAATTAAAAATAATAAAAATACAGTTGTGATTTGTGTTAAATATGTTTAAATTACCTATATTTTCTAATGTATGCGAATTATTAAGAAACCATAAGAAATAAAATAATATTTTAAAAACTTTTTATTTTAGGTTTATTACCGAAATAATATTCTATGCCATAAATACTTAGTGATAAAATAAACCTCCTTCTGACGCCTATGATAAGGATAAAAATCTTTTTTAATACTTCATACTTCCAAATATCTATTGGTATCCAACCCATATAGTCCATTGTTATAGACCGGTATTTTTAATTATAAAATTTCTAACCCATTCTCATGAAAAATATATGTGTCTAACAGATTTTGCCAAAGACACCGGACTAAAGAACACAGGTATATTGCGAAGAAAAAAAGGGTAACAAAATGATTTATAACTCTCTCTAATTCTTGTATAAACTATAGTATAAGAGGCAAAATCGGGTCTATTTTCATGAATTCCAAGCTCTTGGAGGGGGGCGATCGCCCCCACCGCCCCCCACCTTGGATCCCCGCCTGGTCATATATCTCTACAGGGTGTCTGAGGAAATGTGAGAAATCTCCTGGATGTTAAAAAAGATGCATAAAATGAATACTGCAAGTTCATATAAACGTTTTTCGTAATATGGGCTCTCAAAAAGTTGCAATGGAATCAAATTCCTTACACGCAATTATTGACCCACCAGGTATATTGAATTTCTTTTTTAATATGACGTATAGCGAGTAAGACCGTTCAAATTACTATCCAAGAAAGTATTGTAAATTACTCACAGCTGCAGGGGCGGACTAGCTGTGACACTCATGACCTTATTTTATTTACACTCTGTATTATAGGAACTTCAGAAAGCGTTTTTTACATACCTTGAGCTATTGACTAAAAATCAAGTATTTATCATTCATGTCGCTAATCTTGACCCTTTTCGAAAAAAGGTAATTTTATTTACATCATGTATCTTGCGTATTTCGATAAAAGGCAAATCTTTGTTCCTATTAAAAGTTCAACCTTTAATCTTATGATAAAAAAAAATTTGATCCAAGGTTACAGTTTACCTTTTTAACTAAAAAACGTCCAATTCTGTGAATTGCAGTTCGACCTAGGTTCGCAAAAAATGTGTGTTTTATTTTATCGGTCCCAAAAACAAAGTATTGTGGTTGTAAACTTTGCTAGAACACAAACACATTGATTCTTTACTTGGATATTAATTTATTGACTTTTTGATTTCGTGGTGAAATTAATTGTGAAATAATTGGAAATATGGAACGTTTATTGAGTATGTAGATATGCACTTGATGTATGGTTTTGCATTTTACAATCCTTTGGACACCAGGAGGTTATATCACGACAGATATTTTCATCGTACCCTTCCAAATCAGAAAACCTTTCAACGAGTAGACCAATGTTCATAATTTTAGGAAATTTTGGGAAAAAAATTATTGATGCTGGTCGTGAAAAAACAGTACATACGCCACAAATACAGGAAAATATTTAAAATGCTTTAGATGACACTCCTTCAATGAACACTAGAAAATTATCAGTAACTGTACTGATAATTTATTACATCATCATCATAACCATCAGTTCCAATCAATTAATGTCTGGGCAGGAATCATTATCAATTTTTTGATTGGACCATTCGTATTGCTGGCACGACTGAATGGAGAACTTTATTTGGAGTTTCTTCAGAACGCTTTTCTGTCGATTTAGTAAAGCACTTACCACTATCCAAACCATTGGATAAGTAAAACAGGAGGACCTATTTTCTGGCCTCCTCGATCTCCTGACCTAACGTTGTTAGATTTTTACCTGTGAGGACACCTCAAAACCATGTTGTATTCCACTCCGGTCGATAGTAGGGAGAAACCTCTACAGAGAAGCATGTTTCTTTGTGATCAAATAAGAAACAATGCTGAGTTAATTTGACGGGTATAGCCGTCCTCAATTCGTCGTGCCTGCGAGTATATCAGACTTGCGAAATTTTTAACTAAACAGTTAGTTTAACCTTTTATTGAAACTATGGTGACAGACGCAAATTCCTTTTTTTCATATTCAACCCGACACATTTTCACGGAAACGCTGTAGATTAATAATTTTAAGAATAAATAAGGTGATTTTAGACGCTGTTTTGATTTTTATACATATAATTCGCCAGAAAGATTTAATGAAATGCTATGCTTCGTCATTATAGAAAGCTACTTACCAATTCAATACACCATCCTACAATATTGACCAATCTCATATTTTCTGGTGTTTGTTTTTCTGGATCTTCTAACAATTTGTATGATGAGATCAAAATCATTGGGCGATGTTTTTTCCCAGTTGGCGTATTGTATTCGATTACCTGAAATAGAGTTTTTTTTTTAAATAATAGATAACATAAATTTAGACATTTTTATTAACAAAATTATTACGTATTTTTAACAACGGTTGTAAATTTTTTTCTAATAATATTATTCTTATGATCAGTTCAAGACGTAATTTCTGCTAATTATGGAAAAAAATTGTTTTCATTACCTTCCATTTAACATTAATCCGTATTAAGCTTTTTTCTCGCATGAGCAAAAAATGTTAACGAAATTTACCAACCTTATTTTCAAATTTAATAACAGAAATTAATGACGTATTTCTAAATAAATAGATAACGTTATATATTAAAGGATTATGCCGGTGGAAAAACGGTTTCAAAAGGATTATATTAAAAACTTAGAGTATAAGCTCTTTTTAATTACGTGAAACCTCCGTTAATAGCTTTTTTTACAGACTAAATTTTGTAGACCAATTGTAAAATATATAGACTTAATGGGGCAGTATATGGTTACCGTAACTTCCATTAAAAATTACATATCGGTGCCTTATCACAACTTTTTTCCTACATTTTCGAGATCGCTGAACACAGTTTTTCCCTTAAAATAAGGGCATATGGAAAAAACAGTAGACTTACAAGGAAGGTACTTCAATATGTTGTAAAGGATACGAAAATAATAGACAAGTATTTTTTTATCTGTGGAGATTCATTTTAACGCCCCTACAATTCACCCCTAAAAACAGTATTTTTGAAATATCTCAGGTTCTAAGTGAGATATTTTTATAATACAAAATGGAAATTACTTGTTATTTGAAATGATGTTAAACTATGGTATTTTCACCCCCAAGGATATTATCTGTTATTTTTTTTTTGGGGTAAATCATATATTACCTCAAGTAATTTAATTCTAAAAATTACGAAATTTAATGGAACTGTTTGAAAATATTTTTTTCATAAATTCCATAAGTAACTTAAAGTGAAAGGTTTCGAGGTTTCTAAAAATAAACTAGTTAAATAGGGTGAACCACCACCAAATACGATTTTTAAAATTTTGAGTTCTAATTGAGATATATTTACTAAACAAAATGAAAATTATTTGTTATTTGAAATGATATTGAATTATGTTATTTTTACTCCTAAAGATATTATTCCTTATTTCTTATAACGGTAAACTATCTATTCCTCTTCTTCTTCAAGTGCCATATCAGGTCCCCCTGACGTTGGCAATTACATTGGCAAGTCTTTCACGGTCCTGCGCTAGCTGCAACAGTTCCCCCGCGCTACGTATACCTGTCCATTCACGAATATTCCTCCACCAGGAAGCCTGTCTCATTCCTACCCCTCTACGTCCCTCTACTTTACCCATCATGATTAGTTGAAGAATTCTATATCGCTCCCCTCTGAATATATGTCCTAGATATGAGATTTTTCTACACTTCACAGTGTTTAATAGTAGACGAGTTGTGTCGGCCCTATTGAGTACCATTTCGTTGGTCTGCCTAGCTGTCCAAGGTATTCTCGGCATTCGCCGGTGTAACCACATTTCGAGAGCCTCCAACCGATTAATCGTGGCAGCCTTAATTGTCCAGATCTCTGCTCCATATAGTAACACTAGCCAGATGCATGATCTTATCATTCTCTGTCGTAGTTTTAGATTGAGGTTATCATTGCAGAAAAGGGGTTTCATTTTTTGAAAAGTTGCTCTAGCAGTCTCTATTCTACACCTAATCTCTTTATCTGGGTTTAGATTTTCGGTGATATAACATCCAAGATATTTAAAATGAGTCACCTTGTCTATACTTTTTCCTTCTATTTGTATTGAAGCGTTAAGATGAGGTTGTCTACTAAAAACCATAAATTTTGTCTTTTTGATATTTATGTTGAGTCCCATTTCTTGACCCTCAGTGTTAACACAGTTTAATAGATGTTGCAAGTCTTGTAGTTTGTCGCTTAGGATAACAGTGTCGTCAGCATATCGTATTGTATTTATATATTCTCCATTGATTTGTACTCCCATTCGTTGTCCTTGAGTAGCCCGTTTAAAGATTTTATCTGAATATATATTAAAAAGCAGTGGAGATAGTATGCAGCCCTGTCTGACGCCTCGTAGAATTTTACTTACTTCTGTGAGTTTTCCATTTAGCCTTACTGTTGCTTTCTGCCGCCAATATAAATTTTTAATAATTCTTACGTCTCTGCTGTCTACCCCAACGTTACTTAAAATGTCTATGAGTTTTCTGTGCTGTACTCTGTCGAAAGCCTTCTCGTAATCGACAAAACAAACGAATACATCCTTGTGTTCGTCTCGGCATTTTTGCAGAGCTATATTTAGAGCGAATAAAGCCTCTCTAGTACCTAGGGTGTTTCTAAATCCGAATTGGGTTTCATCTAAATCTGCTTCGCATTTAGATCTTATCCTGCTGTGGATGATTCTGAGAAACACCTTCAAAGTGTGGCTCATTAGACTTATTAGTCTGTACTCACTGCATCGCTTTGCTCGTTCTTTTTTTTTTGGGATTGGGGCGACTACAGACTTCAGCCCAATATATCTCTAGTCGCGTAAACGGTATTAAACAGTTTGACCAAGATTCCTATATTTTCCTCATGGATCATTTGTAACAGCTCGGTTGGAACATTATCAGGCCAGGTGGCTTTCCCGGTTTTTGCAGATCTTATGGCAGATAGAACTTCACTGTTTAGAATTTCCGGTCTCATGTCTATATTAGCGTCTATATTAGCGAGATCATCGGAGTTGTGTTCATTCGGTCTGTCATCATCAAATAAGTCTTTCACATATTTACCCCATGTTTTAAAAATTTCTTTTTCGTCAAAGATAATTTTACCATCAGGGTCCACAAGGGTATTATCCATTTCAATAAACTTGTCTCTCATCTAGTTCTCTTTGGCTATCCGAATTTTTTCTTTAATTTCTCTCTGTCTTCTTTTATATTCCACTCGATTTGTTTTCGACTCTCTCCTTTGTTCCATGAGGTCCAATATTTCTGCTGTCATCCATTTCTGTTTTTTCGGTTTGTTCTTCCGTACAGTATTTTCAGTTATTAGTTTGTTGGTTAGTTCCTTAAACGATTTCCAAATTTTTTCTACGTTGTCGTCAGTTCTTGTGTTCTTTATGTAGTTGTTCAGATCCTTTGTAAGCAGTTCTTTATCGGTTTCCGCTATCTCAAATTTACTGTATTGACTATTACTTTTTATTATTTTAGGTTTGATTTTATTATCAGCAATCACGGGATTATGGTCAGATCCAATGTCTGCTCCAGGATAGGTTGTGACTCTGTTCATGCAGTTCCTAAATCTTTTGTTTGTTAATATATAATCAATCTGGTTCCTTACAATGTGTGCGGGATTACCTCCTGGCCCTCTCCACGTATATAGTCTTCGTTTGTGTAATTTTAACCATGTGTTTGTTATTACCATGTGTTCTTGGCAAAATTCGAAGAGTCTGTCACCCCGCTCGTTACTTTCACCTAAACCATAATCTCCTATCAGGTCCGCTCTGCTACCCTTACCTATCTTTGCATTAAAATCGCCCATGATGTAAGTGATTTCATTGTTTTTAAGAGTTTTCAATATTGATGCTATTTGTCTACATAGGGATTTAACTTGGTCGTCATATCTTCTTTCTGAGGTCGCTGCATATATTTGAAGTATATTAATGTTAAATGGGCTTGCTTCCAGCTGTAGCAGTAGGATTCTCATCATTTATAGGAACAAAGTTACATACACACTTCGTCAGTTCTGATACCAAGAAAACACCTACACCATTTCTGTGATTTGGTTCGCCATCATCCGTTCCAGAGTAGTATAAGGTGCCTTTTTCATGTTTACATATTCCACAACCAGGCTATCTCAGTTCGCTTATACCCGTGATTTGTAATTCCATGCGCTAAATCTCTTGGACGAGATCCTCAAATTTTCCAGATGCGTAGAGGGATCGCACATTCCATGTTGCGATTCTTAATTTGGACCTTGCCAAAAATTACGAAATTTAATTAAATTGTTTCAAAGTATTTTTTCACTAATACTATAACTAATTCAAGTTCACATGTTTCGAGGTTTCAAAAATGAAGTGGTAAAAGGGAGTTAGTCACCCCCAAATACATTTTTTTCAGATCTCAAATTCTAGTTAAGATATTTTTAAAAAACAAAGTGGAAATTACTTGTTAAAATGAGATTATACCATGTTGTTTTAACCCCATAGATATCATCCCTTACTTTTTATGAGAATTAATCTATTTCGTTTACATAATTTAATTCTGGAGATACGAAAATAAACCAGATTTGTTGATTATATTTTTTTTTACAAATTCAATAAGTAACTTAAGTTGATGTGTTTCGGAGTTTTCGAAAATAAACTAATAAAAAGAGGTTGAACCACTCCCAGATGCGTTTTTTTTTTAACATTTCCAGTTCTAATTAAGATATCTCTACAAAACAAAATTAAAATTACTTTTTATTCGAAATGATGTTAAACTGTTGTCATTAGTTATAATAATTTACCGACATGAATGCTTATTCAATGAAATAAATTTTTCTTATTAGTTAAAGGAAAAAATTTTAGTAAGTTCTGTGACGTTCATATTAACTAAAATTTGGAAACTTTAAGAATAATTATACATGTATCAAATGACATCCTTCGAATGATATCCTTGAGGCTGAAAATACTATAGTTTAACTTCATTTCAGATAACAAACAATTTCCAGTTTGTTTTATAAACTTACATCAACTAGAACTTGAGATGTAAAAAAAATATTTGGGTGTGGTTCACCCTCTTTCACTATTTTATTTTTAGAAATCCCGAAATCCGACAACTTAAGTGACTTATGGTATTCGTGAAAAAAAATTTCGTAATTTTTACAATTTAATTACATGCGTAAATATGTGGTTTACCCTAATAAAAAATAAGGGATGATATCCTTGGGGGTGAAAATACCATAGTTTAATAACATTTCATGTGTGATTTTCATTTTGGAAAGATGCCAACTTGAGTTAATTATGGTATTCGTGAAAAAAACATTTTCAAACAGTTGTATTAAATTTCGTAATTTTTAGAATTAAATTGGGTGCGCGAATAGATGGTTTACCTTTATAAAAAATAAGGGATGATATTCTTGAGGATGAAAATACCTTAGTTCAATATCATTTCAAATAACAATTTTTTTGGTTTGTAAAGATATCTCAATTAGAGCTTGATATTTAGGGAAAAAGGTATTTGGGGGTGGTTCACCCTCTTTTACTAGTTATTTTTAGAAACCCTGAAACCCGTTATCTTAAGTTACTTATGGTATCCATGAAAAAAATTTTTTCAAAAAATCATATTAAATTTCGTAATTTTTAGAATTATTATTATAAAAAATAAGGGATGATATCTTTGAGGGTAAAAAACCCATAGTTTAACATCATTTCGAACAACAAGTAATTTTCATTTTGTTTTGTAAAGATATCGCACTTAAAACTTAAGATATTTCGAAAATACTGTCTTGGGTGTGAACTTTAGGGGCGGTTTTAACCCCGTTAAAGTGAATCTCGGCAAATAAAAAAAATACGTGTCTCTAATTTTTGTATCCTCTACAACATATTGAAGTTTCATTAAAATCGGTGCCGGACACTTCAGATACCTTCCTTGTTAGTGAAAAAATAGGAAAAAAATACATACTTTCTTTATTCGGCACTATATCTCTAGAAAATTTAGGTTTAAATGTGTATACAGTGCAGGCTAAAAGTTTGGGTACACCTAAAGAAAAACAATTTTTTAAGTCTATTTCATTTTTTCGCGAAATCAACTTATTTTAGTTACATAAGTTTATTGTGTTTAACGTAGTCTGGACATCTTTTGATTATTATTAATGTATTTTATAGAAATCAAATTAATTTCGAACATCCATAGTATGAAAATGCTACATTAACTAATTATCATAAAAATATACCTTTTTCAGTAATGATTTCGTAGAAAATTTTTGGTATTTTTTGAAAAGTTATAACATTTAAATATTTCTTACTTTATTAAAAATGGATTAACAATCGATTATCAATTAATCGTCAAAACATAACCTCAAATTTAGTTACTTCAGAGTAATTGGAATGTTGGTCAATTTAGCAAGTGTTTTGGTCGATGTATTGATAAAAAATCAATTTCGGACAGTGAAAAACGGCAAAACGAAAACAACTATCTGTAAAAAAACGAGCTCAGATCATTATTTTGCGAAAACAATGCCACTTATAACGGAATATCGCTGAAATATTGAAGGTTTCTTTGGGTGACGTTCAAAAAGCAAGAAACTGGAGTAAATACTGGAAAAAAAAGGTCTGGTCGGTCACGAAACACAACTCAGAGACAACAATAAGATTTATGCCATTAGCAAAGTTCATGGATTCAAATCCGTGCTAAATATTCGTGCCAAAATCAATGAATATATGGATTCACCACTTTTCTTGATTACAGTTAGACGCCAACTTCGAGAAAAAGGAATTTTTGTTTTGTGAAATGACTAGTCGAAGTTTTCGGGAGTCTTTAACGCCAATACGTTCGTTGAAAAGTCAGTGAAAGGTACAAACACCAGTGTATTTTGCATACTGTAAAATATGATGCTGGCTCAGTTGTTGTTTGGTTCTGCTTCAATCATGTAGGCGTTGATAAAGTTGTGAAAATTGAAGGAATCATGAAAAAAGAGCAAAACCACAATATATTGCAAAACCACGCTCTCTAATATAGCATAGAATTGGTGGGTTGTAATTTTATTTTCCAAAAACCACGTGGGACAACATAAAACCATAAATTTTACAAAAGCTAGTTGAGATCTGCGCCGAAATCATTAAATAAAAGGTGGTCATTATCAAGAAAAGTTAAACGGGCACTTTTATATCTTCCATGTTCGAAATTGATTTAATATCTATAAACTACATTAATAGTTATCAAAAAATGTCTAAACTGTGTATGTTAAACTCAAAGAACTCATGTGAATAAACGACACACATAACATACAATAGTTAAAAGACCAAAAATTAAAATATTAAAAAATTAAAAATTATGCTAATATAGGAATATGAATCAAAAATCACAGTGCTCACCTCCAGAATAATTACTTGTTTATTGTAAAAGTTATATTGTTGTTAATGTGGGTTTATACTGAATGCATCAGAGAAAAGCATGTTATTATTTTTTTTTTTGTTTTTGTTGAAATACTCATATCAAAGGAATTTTATTTAAATTTTTTTTTCAGAATTATACATTTTCGTGTCTACATGCTTGCGTGGAATCAAGAATTGTAAGTGTAAATACTAGAATAATACCAACCATCACTATACTTTTATTTTATTTAAGAACTGCATTTATATTATAAGGTTATAATAAATTTGATTTTTATCGTCTGGTTTGTCATTAACTGTGTTTTTTTCTTTTTTTTATGTGTATCATTTCTTTTATGACCAGTTTATAATAGTTTTCATCAATATTTAAAAGTTTGGTATTTTTAAAATCAAATTCATGTTTTATTTGTTCGTGTTTATGTAAGGCTGTTGACACGTTTTTGGTATATTTTGGTACAAGTCTGCTTATACCTGAAAGATGAATTTTCAAGGAATCTTGTAGTAATTAACGTTTTGAAAAAGCTCATAATCATGGGCGAAACGTCAACATAAACAAGTTGTTTATTTTTTTAAATTGCAAACCTATACCCATATATATATATATATATATATATATATATATATATATATATATATATATATGTTTATGTGGGTTTCACGGACTCCTCCGTGTGAGATGCAATAGCCGTGATTATATCCACATTAGGCCGTTGTAGTGCTGAAATCACATTCAGCAAACGTATAACTATATACATCTCCGTATGTAAATGAAGTAAAATTTGAACAGTGAATGCAAAGTTCGCTCCATCATATCCTTCCCGTGTTAGAGGTTGCACAGTTTGGATGAATTGCTACAAAAACACAATCCATCCTATTCCACCACCATCGAGATGGTGGCCTACCTGTACCACCAGACCGAGAAGATTTCAACACTACAACGGCATAATGTAGATATAATCACTGCTATTGCATCTCACACGGAGGAATCCGTGAAAGCTGCATAAACGTATATATGCCATCCGGTGGGAGGTCGGCGAAGCTGCGTTCAGTGTTGCATACTTCCTTCCGATCTGTCCTTAGCACAAACAGGTGCATGTCGGTACCCTGATGGATCTAGTAAGAGACGAAACATGTACCTATATATATTTATATATATATATATATATATATATATATATATATATATATATATATATATATATATAATTAATACTGTTGTTTTCACTATATTGACAATTAAATGTGGTGATTATCTTGGACATTTAATAATACGTCAACAGCTTCTTGGGGCAAATCGAACATGACCAAGCCGATGGAACTTCTGATCAACCCTGTCGATTATGAAAGGACATTTTTCTTGAAATAACTGACACACTTCTTCTTGGGTTCTTACTCTGTCAATATATCCGTTTACCATATTTTTATATAGAAATTTATCTTATACCGTTTAGTTAACGACTTTCATGAAAATAAAGTCGTTTGTGTTAATATATATTTTTTTTAGTTTATTTTTTTCATTCATGTCAGATATGAAGCTGAAATTTTCCACAAAACTTCCTTAATTTTACCACCGAAAACTATATTTTGCCCCCAATAGTTCAGGTTAGTTGAAATTCAAAACTTAACTTTTATGCTGGTATGTATAGCCGGGTAATACCTGACAGCACAAATTTGAAAATTCGCCTCTCAATCTATAATTGCTTTAAGAACTTTGGCTATACCATGAAAAATAAGTCACTGGTAGCCAGATTCACTAAGAACATTTAAGAGTTAGACCCGATCTAGTTGCCTTGGAAATTAGATTTTCTAGATGACCAGTTTTGTTTTTCTTATGATATTGTTTTAATTGTATTTTAAAGGTTTCAAATTTGATTGACGAATTGTTACTTCTGTTAATTGAAATTCTCTACTGTCAATCTAGACCGGTTTTAAAGTTAAACCATGTTAGTGAATTAGGGGGTAAAATTTCAGAACGAAATGCCTTAAATATAACGACTTGAATATATAATAGAATAAATTCCTTTATTGCTGATTATTCCTAACTTCATATTAGGGTTCTGCTAACTCGAACATATTAATAAAAACGGTTCTAAGGTCTAGAACGTCGATCATCATTACCCGGTCATTTTAGGACCGTGTTTCGCTCACTTGCTAGATTAAAACAACGATTATAATAACTTAGCTTTACCTTAGTTTACAGTACACTTGCTGCCGAAGAAATTTTAGCTGTTGTTGACTACATATGATATGATAATTTCAAATATATGAGTAGAATTTTTTTGTCAGCTCTAGTTTCTGAGTTTCAGCTATGTAGGTATAAAACAGAAAAAAACATATGTATTTACTAAGAAAAAATGCACTCTTTCATGACGCGTAAGTCCTGATGCATTCGCTCTCCCTGCTCTTCGCTCATATCTCCTAAATTTTCCGGAAACCTGTCTAGATGATTATGGAGGAAGGGGAGTTTTATGCTCATATTGCACCCGAAAAGAAGGTCTTCTACTAGTTCAATATAATTTTCTGATTTTATTTCCGAGAAAATTCTGCATCACAGAGACGAAAACTGTCCAAGCCTTTAGTTCTAACTCAGTCATAGAATTTCTAAATTGAGTATCTTTCGTAAGTTGTCTAATTTGGGGCCATGAAAAATACCGGCTTTAATCTTTTCCATAGTGAGCTGAGGAAATTTTTGACAAATCTATGAAAAGCAGTCCCCGTCTTTATCTAATGATTTAACAAACTATTTCATGATGCCCAATTTTATATGTAACGGTGGAAGGATAATTTTGTCACGAGCTACTAGTGAATTCTGAACTATATTATGCTTTCCAGGCTTCATATTTTTTCTCAAGGGCCAGTTTCTACTTACCCAATGCTCTTGTTTAGCTCTACTCTCCCAAAAACATATAAAACAGGGAAACTTAGTGAAACCACTTTGTTGACCGAGAAGAATGTTCACCATTTATAAATCAACACAAATTTGCCACATATGGTCATTGTACTGTATCTTATTTAAGACTAGCGAGATGTTACAATATTCTTCCTTTAACTTTATACTGTGGACAATAGGTACCCCAGTGTATTTATTTCCATTATGTAATAGAATACATTTTAGGCTACGTTTTAAGCTGTTAATGAATAAACGCCAGTCGTTTGGTTCGTATTGTTTTAAGCCCATTTTTATCAATAAGTTTTTAATGTCTGAACAAAACGTAATACCGTTTTCTTCGGAAAAATTACGCCGTAGTTCTTTATCTCTTTCACGATAAAAAGTTATTTTAATATTTGAGGAAATTACATTTTTTTCTTTCAGTCTTGTTTAGAAGGATTTAAATGTCTTACAAGATCATCTAACTCATTTTGAGAAAAGCATTTTCGCTTATTTGATATACTTTCAAAATCAGCATCATTTTGTGATAAGCTTGGTCCTTCCTTGTCTTGTTTTAATGGTTCAGATATATTTTTAGGCACTGAAAAGTCAGGTGAATGGTGCACTGGGCGCTGAACACAACTAATACTTGGGTACTGCCATTTAGCTAGATTTTTAGTGTTTAGACCGTTTATGTTCACGCTACAAAAGTAACAGTCTCCGAGATGATTTTGTGGTTCTCGCCAAATAGTCTGTGTTCCAAATTTAAAGGCACTTCTATTACCACTTTTCCATAATCTTAAATATTCCCCACACGATTTACAAACACAATTAGGAGCCCAAGTCTTTTCATTTTTATCTAAGAACATCCCAAAATACTCAAAATAGGTATTTTTCACCAACTCTGATATAACTTTTTTACAATTGTTAAACACATATTCTCCGCATATATAGCAGAAATGATTTGGATTGTTTAAATAACGCCTCTTTGAACTACTCATGACGCAAAAACTTCAGATACTAATCTTAAAACAGTAAAATACGCATATTATCGATAAATAAATACGCATAAATGATAAAAATCAAAAAAAAGTACCTCGAGCTGCACAAAAATTTTTGAGGTTAGATTTGACAAAAACAGGTCATAAGTGAATATTAATAACCATAAAATTCACGGTAACAGACAAAAAGTTAAATTTTGCAAACTAGTAAATCTTTGGTTACAGTATGTACGATTGTAAAACATGTATTCATACTCAAATAAAATAAGGAAATAATTTAAATTATACGATGATGTAATAATTAGTCTAAAAGTTGATACATTAATATATTTATGTATTATTATTAATTTTTAAATATATTCATTAAAAACAATTATTCATGGATTTTTTGATATTTACATAAAAAAATATTTTAATAACTTGAATTTTTTAAACTGTTCTGAATAATAACATTGACTAGTATAAAAATAATTATCACTGATGTTATAATGGCTGTCTGTAGGAGTTTAAAGCATCCTAAACTTCCGATACCCGATGTTTCTAGAAAATAACAGATGTACAGAACGGCTATAAAAGCATCTGGCTGACAGTCGTATCATCAGTATTAGTTTAGCATTGTAGTAGTCAGTATTGGGCAGAGAAGCGCTAACAAGCCAATATTAAGAGCCTTGTATTAGTATTATTTTTGTGTTGAATAGAGTTAGCTGACGCCTGTAAACATAATATCACATCTCTGACCCGACGTACGCGATAGTACAAAAATGTCTAAAGTACAGAAACTCCGCGGATAGTTTGTTCTACATATGTGGTCGGTTTACCTCTAAGTTGCAAAAAAGGATAATTAACGAAATGACCGAAGTAGCTTATTATAAGGATTTTGGACGTGTTTTTGGCGATCAAGGTCGGGACTGGGTTTTTCACATATATTGCCAAACCTGTGCAGCAAATCTAAGTAAATGGCAAACGCTCTTCTATACCTTTTGCAATTCCAATGATTTAGCGAAAATCAACAAATCATTTTAAGGACTGTTACTTTTGAATGAAAAAACTGTATGATTTTTCAAGAAAGGGCAAACATAATATTGAATATCCGGATATTCCCTCAGCAATAAAACCGGTTCTTCATGGAGAAGGTTTATCAATTCCAGTACCACTCGGAAAAATGAGAGAAAGATTTGGAAATGTATGATGATAAGGTAGGCTCGATATATCAGATGTATCAGAAAAGGACGATTCTTACTTTCTCGAAAGTGAACGAAAAACACCCTAGTTAACCAAACAACCTGGATTAAATGATCTTCATTTTTTTGACATGAAGGAAATATTCCAAAGTATATCACTTTTACTAATTGCAATAAGCTACGATATGTATAAATGGCAAATATGTGGAGAAAGCAAGAAATAGACGGATTTTGTATTTCAGTGTATATTTGAAATTATTACTATCAGCCAAGCGCTTACGGTCTAACTTAGACCATCCTCAGGGCTCAGACCCTAGAAACAAGAGAATATGGTCAGCAAATAAGCTTACTCAGTACTCACCAACCACACTCAATCGTCAAAGGGCACACCTTAACCCTGCCAGTTTGAGATCAGTCGCCAGCGTAGCCTTCACACAGAACAAATCGTATACAATTAAAAAACTTTTCACAAATTCAAATTAAAACTAAAACATTCAACACACTAGAACATTGACATCATTAAAACAATAAACCTTTTTAATAACAACCCAAAAGAGTGAGGTTATGCCACACACAGTCATAGCATAGTATAGCAATAAAACTGTCCAAAAATCAAAATTATATACAAGTATGTGTAAGCTTGAGTAGAGATTTTAATGTAAACAATTCTATGTATTTATACCCAGTGATAGATAACGAACTTATCAAACAAATTCACTCATTAAAAAATGATAGTGCCCCAGGTAAGGATGGTATTAGTGCTAAAAGTATTAAATTTACACATTTGGAAATAATTAAACCTTTATCACATATTATTAATCTTATTTTTAATACAAATAAAATACCAGCTTATTTTAAACAGTTAATAGTATCTCCAATTTATAAAACAGGACCCAAAAACAGAATACAAAATTACCGTCCAATAAGCCTAATAAATAACTTTGCTAAAATATTTTAGAAATGTCTAAAGGATCGACTCATAAACTTTCTAAGAATGAATGGCATTTTATCGAGGAATCAGTTTGGCTTCTCATAGGGAGTGTGTACTACTGACGCCATATATGGTCTGAGTTCTGGATAATAGGCAAATTAAATGTGGATAAGAAGGTCATTGCCGTGTTCATAGACTTAGCGAAGGCTTTTGATACCGTGTCCCATGAAAAACTTCTGAAGATCCTAGAACTCTATGGAGTGCGGAGCAGGGTATTGGAAGTCTTTAGGAGTTATCTTTTTAACAGAGAGCAGTTTACAAAGGTCAATGGCTGCCTTAGTGCGCCGCGAAGAATTCGGATTGGTGTTCCAAAGGGGACCATTTTGGGACTAATACTTTTCGTGACATACATTAATGTTTTGTTGAGCATTAATATCAATGGTAAAATTTATTCTTATGCTGATGACACGGCCATTCTGTTCTCTGGTGATACTTGGGATGAAGTAAGAGATAATGTAAAGGAAGGTTTTATGATAGTGAAATGTTGGCTGGATTTTCTAAAACTAACTTTAAACATAAAAAAAAAACAAATTATATTGTCTTCTCATTGACAAATGCATCTAGACCGCATTTTGACACCATTGTGATGAATGCGAGTACAGGGCTCGAAATTTCATCTGTATCAAAGACTAAATACTTGGGGTTATTATAAATCAATTTTTAAAATGGTCAGATCATACTGAATATTTAACAAATAAGATCCGTAAGCTCATTTATAAATTTTATTTGCTGAGGGAATTCTTAAGTACAAAACTATTAATAGTTGTATACAAATAATTAGTTGAATTACTTTTGAGATATGGTTTGGTTGTGTGGGGGGTTACTTATAAAGGTAACTTAAAGACACTTATTGTTGTACATAAATATATCTTAAAAATTATCTCCAAAAAAAATAAAACCTACCCTTCACACTTACTATTTAATGAGAACACATGCAGCTTACATTGTTTATATGTACAATTAATATGCTTATATTACCATAAATCGAATAATTTGAAGCATTTCATTAATCATAACTATTCAACCAGGGCAAACATAGGTAAAAACTCGATTATACCTCGAAATAGAAAAACTATTAATATAAAATTTATTGACTATTTAGCCCCTAAGTACTACAACATTTTACCAGTAGAAATACGTAGTATTAAAAGATTAAACCTTTTTAACAGTAAGTGTAAATCATATATTGTAAAAAATTATCAAATCATCAAAGGAATACAAGATGGCTAGTGGGAAAATTGCCATATGGGAACTGAAATGTAAATCTTGTTTATACTATAAATACAAGCAAATAATCATTGTATGTGTATGAATAAATATATTAGTATGTAAGGGTGTATGTTAGGATGTATATGCCTATATGGGTATTTCTGTGTTGCACATATAAATGCTCTTGCATTTAGGTGCATTATATAATAGGCTATACTAAATCATAAGTTACTATAACATATGTAAATGTATAATGTAATTTAAATTTTTTGTTGTAATAATAAATAAATAATAAATAAATAAAAAAATAATGTGTTTTTTTGAAAATAAGTCCTGCTATCATTATAATATCATGTTTTTCTTTTATTGTTTTGAACTTTGTATAAATGATATATAAAATTGTTTATATTAAATAAAAATAATATCGTTTTTACCGCCATTATAACGTCAGTAGCAATCTTTTTTTGTATTTGTTGATTAGAGTAATTATTAAAAAAAGCTACAAAATGCATTTTATTTTAAATGGGTATTTGCAAGGGTATAACAAGTTAAATCTTGGAATTTATAATGCCGAGTTAAAAAAAATTCTAATTTATTAGATAATTAACTGGAATGTTTTAATAAATAACTTTGGTACTCGATCTTGGTAGTGGTCTAGCAACTTGTTGGGGGTTCGCAAGGTTTTAACATCACAACTCGCTCAAACGTGTTTTTCCATGCGACAAACATTACAACAGTAATTTGTAAGGTCAAAAAGTAAAGGGCGAAGTTAAATCATCTTATGCAATATATTCAGCCTATTAAAGCCATTTTAGTTATTTAAATTAATTAATGTCAGTTTAAAATAGCACAATATTCATAATATCTTAATAGTCGAGATATATATTTAACAAATATTATTCCGATTTATTTTAAATCTATGTTATACACTGGGCGCTACAAATCGAGTCTGAGTATGGAGATCTCGGTAGCCTTAAAAAAATAAAGTTGAGTAATTTGATGCCTGCATAAATCTCGTCGAGAGAAAACACAATTTTGATTACTTTCGCAAATAAAAAAAAAGGAAATCGACAATTTTACTTTTAAGATATTTTTGCATATAATTGTTTCTGCTGTTTTTGTACTAAATAATAGCATCATTAATTTGTTCATTCAACGTTTCGGATTTCTTGAATTATCATCATTTAGTTCATTTTTCTAAATACGTTTATATTTTTAGAAAAATATTGTCTTTTAAATTTAACAATGTGTTTCGTTAAAGTCAATATTTTTAGACCTTTCCAAAAGCATCTTTTATTGATGGGAAAAAGAAGAATAAGAAATGTAAGACTTTTTAACAAATATATAAAGAATGCTTTACCTGATTACTTGACAACAATTATTTTTCAATGTTTTATGGTTTTGTTCATAAGATATAGGAATGTTATTTTGTCGCATTTTAAACATAATTACAGGAGGCGATATTTTCAGTCGGCCATCGAAGTCGGCAGGTTTTTAATATCTTGCTGACTTGCCTCTGAATTTATATTTTATATAGCAGTTGTTTCCTGCGAATATTACTCTGGGTTCAATACAGCTCTAATGACGAGCCCATGAGGTGGTCGAAACGCGTATGGAGAGAGGATCAGAGTTGTATTTGCATACTACATATTATGTCCTTTTTCTCTGCCTGCAACGAGAATAGCATATAGGTAACTATTTAAACACGGCAGATATAAATTGCATTTATTTCTTACTAAAATTCTGATTTTTAAAATTTCACACTACTTCGATGAATGCATAGATGTCGTTTCAACTGACGACATTTTTCAGTCTCATATCGAAGCTGGCAGGTTTTTAATATCCTCCCAAAACACCTCGGAATTTATCTTTTATATAGCAGTTGTTTTGAGTGAATAATGTGGACATTTTGGTAAATTCTGCCATGTTCTTTTGTAACTGGTCGTGCTAGCAATAGTAACGAACAAGATCAATGATCACTCGTGTGTTTTATTATTTGATTTGATCAATCTACACCAAAATCCGGTATCTATATTTTTTATTATTCGTCAAGTTCAAAAAAATAAATTATTTTCATTGAAGGCTCGTCAGAACCTCAAAAACTGACCCCGATATTTCTCTTTATTTTTGAAACCATATTTCAGCTTTATAAATTGTATCCCAGTATTTTAAACTGCATAAATTATTTCAAGCTTTACTTCAGTCTCTGCAAGCTATTATTAAAGTTTTCGAAGCTTAATGACAGTTTTTTGTTCCTTGTTTTTATGCAAGGATTATCTCATGTTCTACTTCCTCCTACTTCCTATTTGACCACTTATATCAAACTACTCACAAGGAAATGTCCAAAAGCAATCCAGTTTCCAAGTCGTCAGTTAGCCGAGACCATCTTTTGGTGACTGCAACGCGATGCTAAATATTCATAACCAGATAAGTAGCTGTATTGTTTGAATTTATAACAAAAAGAAACATAGAATCGTATTGTAAAGAAAATTGCAATTAACTTTGACAAACTAAGCCATTTTTGCTTCATTATTTATAGCTACAGCTAACATACCCATGTCAATTTTGCTTTATTATTTTTAACCACTACTATCAAGCATTTTTATTAAAGTAAATTTCATAATTTAGTACAAGTATCTTGATTTATTTGGATAATCTGAACAGTATACGTGTAGAGCTGGTGGATTTTTCAATGAATGGAACCTAACATCATTACCTAATCCATTTTAGTTACTTATAGACCACTCCATGTGTAAGTAATTAAGCAATAAGTGTTTATAATTTAATGAAAAAATAAAAATAAACGTAATATGCAATAAACATACATACGACAGATTTCATATATACGTTCAACCACGTTTAAATGAAAATAAATAAATGTATTCGCTATATTCGGAAACACTTTAAGCATATTTCAACAAACTTATATGAAAAACAGGGATAGACGAATTGTATTTCATAACCTTTATTTTCAGAATCCGCTTGGTAAATTCAAATCTTACCTATTAGGTTTATACGATGGCCCTAACAAAAAAATGCTCTAAATTGTTGATATTGCAATTAGCCAAAAACTACTATTCACTTAATATTGTAAATTACAGCACTATTATAAGAGCAAACAATAAGCTTTCCAGCCAAATTCCAGTCTCAAGAGGAATCAAACAAGGATATGGTCTCAGCCCAATCCTCTTTAATGTCCTAATTGATGCGATCATCACAAAGGGAAAGACGGCGAGGAGAGGATATAAAATGGGCAAAAGGAATTTAAAAGAATTTCCTCTGCTGATGACGCGGTGATAATATCGGAAGATGAGGATAATTTACAGAAGTTACTACATCGATTCGAAACCACAGCAAAAGAATTAAATATGATCATCTCTGTTCAAAAGACGCAGTCTCTGACAATATCAAGGGAACCTAGAAGGTGTAAGTTAGTGATCTGTAATAAAGCGTGGAACAGGTCATGGCATTCAAATACCTCGGCGTTAATATTACAAGTAACAGAAACCTAACACAAGAAGTACAAAAGCAAGCAATAAGAGCGTTAGGTTATCAGGATTTTTCAGGAACGTAATATGGAGAAATAAATATTTGAGTAATAAAAGCAAAACGCGAATCTACAAGACCTGTATAAGACCTATTATGAAACGCGAACAGAAACAGCTGCTACTAAACAGCTGATAAGAATAATAGAGATGAAGATACTAAGAACCATTACGGAGAAAACGTTTAGAAACAGAATGAAAAATAGCGATATCAGGTTCCTATGTAATATTCAAGACATGGTAAGGAAGACGAAGAAGAAGAAGTAGGAGAAGAAAAAGAAAAAGAAGAAGAAGAAGGAGAAGGAGAAGAAGACCGAGAAGTATTTTTATTATATATATTATATTTGTCTCTGATTTTACATTATACAAACCTTAGCAAATCTCTCCATAAGTTCAGATAATTCTGTGTCTCCTCCGGTATTAGTCAAATCTGTTATGATATCTGGAAACATTGCCATAAAGTCTCTGAATTCTGCTTTGTATGCAAAGCTATTAAACTGGGGAGTTTCGAATACAGCTTGATAGGCAGTGGATAAAGATCTGCAAATAAAAAACAAATAATAAATGTCTTATTTAAATCGCTATAGTTAAAAAGAAACTATAAATTTTAAGCAGTCAATGCAAAACTTAAACGAACGCAATAGGGAGATGTACAGACAAACGTGAACAACAGCACGAGTGCACGGACTAAAAATTCTAGAACTGGAAGCAAGCCGAACAAAACACCAAATTGGGAAATTTTGTCAATAAGTAAGAAGTATTAAAGAAGGTTTTAGACCAAGAGCTGATATGTTTCTTAAAACAGATAATAAAAGATTAGTGACAAATAACAGATAGAGACATGGAGAAGGTACTCCAATTACTAAACGTGCAGCAGAACCAAGAGAGAGTCGGGGTCACCTACTATATCACAGGAAGGCTGGTGGAAAAGCCAACTTTTGGAGATGTAGCGAAGGCGATTAATAGGCTTAAAAATAGTAATGCCTTGGGTAGTGACACAATATCTGCAGAGTGTCTTAAGTATGGAAGAGAAACGTTGTTCAGACATTTCCACACCCTCATACTCCGGATTTGGAATGAAGAGAAAATGCCACGTATTCGGAGAGAGAGTGTTATCATGCCCCTGTACAAAAAAGGCGACAAACTACAATGCTCTAAGTCTCGGAGAATATTCTGGATATAAGATCTGGTCATTAATACTGCTCGAAAGACTAACTCCATATGTAGAAGATCAGTTGGGTAACCACCAATATGGATTCAGAAAAAAACTATCAACCATAGATCAGATCTTCACAATCAGTCAATTAATGGAGAAGTACTGGGAATACGATACAGTACTACACCAGCTCTTGATCGATTTCAGACAAGCATACAACAGTGTCTTGAGAGGGGAGCTATGGAATGCCATGATGGAGCTGGGAATTCCAAGTAAACTTGTTAATTTAACGAGGATTAGCATGGATGACTTCTCAAGTGCCGTACGGATCGGAAGGAATCTTCACAATAAATAATGTCCTCAAACAGAGAAACGCTATCTCCCCACTCCTTTTCAATGTAGCCTTAGAGAAAATAATGAGGGAGGCAAAAACTGAGACTCTTCTATTCAGAGATTGGGCCTCCGCCTCATATTGGCCTTTGCGGATGACATAGATATCATTGGAAACTCAACTGTGAATGTTAAAGAAGAATTTCTAAGAATAGAATATGCAGCAAAAAATATAGACTTAAAAATAAATGAAAATAAAACCAAGTACACGACCCCATCAAGAACGGAGCGGAAGGATCGAATAGGACAAAATGAGACGATGGGCCAATACATCTTTAAAAGAGTCCATGAATTAAAATATCTGGATGCCACTAGCGCGTCAGACAATAACGTGACTAAGGAAATTATCATGAGAATACAAAGTGCCGAGAGAGAGAGAGTGAGTGAGAGAGAGAGAGAGAGAGAGAGATAGAGAGAGAGAGAGAGAGAGAGAGAGAGAGAGAGAGAGAGAGAGTCAGTGGGGTCAGATAGTTAATTCTAACGGAACACTTATTTGATTGATAGGTGCCGTCTAATATATCCATTGTAGAATTTGAAATTTTGAATGGTATATTGACTAAGAACGTTTTAACATAAGGACTCTATTTGTATTGTTTACAATATATCAATTAAAAAAATATTAAAAGTATATTTTTAACTTTTTACTTTATTGAAACTTCAGTTTACCAAAGAAGAACAAATTATTACTGTATATAGAAACCAATATCTAAAAAATATTATTAGAAACTATAAAGTATCATTAGATATCCTAGTATTGTCCCAAACACCACCTTAGCTAAACATGCAATAGAAAACCTTCAAAATTTTGTAACGCAGAAAATTTTAGACAAAAAGAATAATTATAAACAGAGAATAATCAAAGAAATGGTCAACATTGAAAAAAAAAAACTACCAATAATTTATAGTGCAGTGTTTGACGGTAAGAATAGAGCATTTCCTGTGAATTCTTTCGAATAAGACAGATTTTTCCGAAAATTTGCAATTATGCTAATTTTACCCTTTAAATCAAAAGTATCTGACGTGTGCTTTTTATTTTTAGAGGGCGAAAACCACACCCTATGGTAAGACATTTAAATACTCGAATTTCAAATATCTTACAGATTGAAATCATATTGAAATATGTAGAATAAATATTGTTTCATGTTCTGAAATATAATTTGTGATGCATGACATCATTTCAATCCTTATAAATCATCCACTTAAGTCAAAAATTAATGAAAGTAAATAAAAATTTAATTTTTAACAGTTTGAATTGTTTTAATAGATAATTTGTTATAAATTGTAATGTCTTGAAAGTTTGTAATGCAATTTATGAATTATTGGAATACTTCAAATAGATTTGTTGTGAATTTTTATCCCTTCACGCTTTATAATGTTATGTATAACTTATTGCAACGTTTCAACTTTTTTTAATGAAATTTAAAAAAGTGGTTTTCAATAATTTATTATTCATTTTAACATTCAACCCATAGCAACAAGGTCTTATAATAAAAATAAGCTACAACTATATTTTAGGTATAAATTTAAAGGATATAGATGTAAACAGATGTTTACATGTTTTGATAAATGCTCTGACTGTAAGAAAATTCGATTGATTTTCAACAATAACTTCCTTAATTTTTAAAGTAATCGATTCAAAAACCATTTTGCAGGGAATTTTAAAGGCTACAGAACCTTGCGAAATTAAACTCACTCAAATATGAACTTCAAATATTGATATCTCAACTAATTTTCATACTAGGGAAATTAAAAAAAAAAATATTCATTAAAAAAAAAAATTTTTGTACTGTAGAATTTTTCACGTATCTTATTTAGTTTCCGACTTATTTTGGAAGAAAAGATTTTTTTTTAAGAAAATGAAAAAATAATTTTTAATGTCAATGGAATTTTTTTTCTAAACACTTTAAACTGGTCAAAATTTTAGAATATATTATTAGTAATTAGATAAAATACATCGTACATGGGTTACGTTAAATTTTAATATTCCGTGGTTTAAATACTTATTTTTTTGCTAAAAAAATGAGTTAACAGTTTTGCCTTTATTATAATTCCGTTAGTTTCTGAGTTGGCGACTTCAACAAAAAGATTTTAAAGGCCTTTTTACGTGCTCCAAAAAAGCCAAATGAATTTTCTTCGAATTATTGTTAGTTTTTCCGTTATTTAACGTTAAATGCTAGAATTTCAATTTTTCACGAACCAAACGTCAGTTTCAAAGAGCTATAACTCGTTTAGTATTACATCTATAGAAATAAAGAGAAAAATCAGTCTTCTTGTTTTTATAAGCTTCATTTTTGGTTCTTGCATTTTTTAGATAAAATGTAAGGTTCTCAATTTATTCGTGAAAATCGTTCAAGTACATACATTTGTTTGATGAAAAATTGACATTTTCAATCACGGATAACTCAAAATTTATTGCTTAGAATTTGTTGCTCTATCAATTACTTATAATGTTTCAATTTTATTCCCAGCCCCAAGGTAAAAGCACACCTTGGCACTTTTGATCCTTGTGTCTTGGTCTTCAAAATCATTAAAAGCTGGACTCTACAGATACAAATGACTTGGATAGTATTTATACCAATCATATAGTATCAAAAATTCCAGATGTTCGTATAAAAAGATTTTGTTTTTCCAGTTTTTGTTATAGAAATTCAGTTTGCTCCTTACACTTACATTAAAAACAACGAAAATATATAGAGTGCATCGAGAAAAAAATATTTCCATATTGTAATTTAAAACATGCTAGTCAAATAGAAATAAAAATAATTAAGTCAAATAATAAATATAACATATATTTTAAATTTATTTACATTTCAATCCCGTTCTATTCTTTACTGTAATTCTTACAAGAAAGATACCTGAAGTGTCCTGCTCCAATTTTAATGAAACTTCAATATGTTGTAGAGGGTACAAAAATAAGGGATATGTATTTTTTATCTGCGGAGATTCATTATAACAGTAAAGTTCACGGGTTTCAAAGTTTCTAAAAATAAACTAGGAGAAGGGGGTTAGCCACTCCCAAATACTTTTTTTTAAATTTCAAGTTTTAATTGAGATATCTTTACAAAACAATATAAAAATTACTTGTTATTTGAAATGATGTTGAATTATGGTATTTTCACCCCCAAAGATATCATCCCTAATCCATCTATTAGCGCACGTAATTTAATTCTAAAAATTACGAAATTTAATCAAATGGTTTCAAAGCAATTTTTTCACGAATACCATAATTAACTCAAGGTGACATGTTTCAGGGTTTCAAAAAATGAAGCAGTGAAAGAGGGTGAATCACCCCAAATAGATTTTTTCAAATCTTAAATTCTAGTTGAGATATGTTTACAAAACAAAGTAGAAACTACTTGTTAGTTGAAGTGAGGTTATACCATGTTGTTTTAACCCCATAGATATCATCCGTTAATTTTTATGAGGGTTAATCTTGTAATTCATTTACATAATTTAATTCTGGATATTACGAAATAAACCGAATTTGCTGATAATATTTTTTACGAATACAATAAATAACTTAAGTTGACGTGTGTCGGGCTTTCCGAAAACAAACTAGTAAAAGAGGGTGAACCACCCCCAAATAAGTTTTTTTTTTAAATATCTTCAGTTCAAATTAAGATATCTCTACAAAATAAAATTAAAATTACTTGTTATTCGAAACAATGTTAAACTATGGTAATTTTACTCCCAAGGATATTATTCCTTATGTTTTATAAAAGTAAGCCATCTTATATATATATATATATATATATATATATATATATATATATATATATATATATATGTAATATTATTATTCTAAAATTGTCATATTTTATTTCAAGTGAACGTTACAGAATTAGAAATTACTCATAGAAATGCATTATAATAATTTCCAGACTTAACTTAAGTAATGAAATAAGTTTATATTTTCTTGTTAATTAAAAGAAAAAATTTTAGTAAGCTCTGTACTGTTCATATCAACTGAAATTTGGAAATTTTAAGAATAATTATACATCCTTTGAATGGTATTTTTGAGGGTGAAAAAATATTAGTTTAACTGAACTTCAAATGTAAAAAAGTGTTTGGGGGTGACTCAACTTCTTTTACTAGTTTATTTTTAGAAAGCTCGAAAGATGACAACTTAATTGACTTATGGTATATGTAAAAAATATTTTCGAACAATTCCGTTAAATTTCATAATTTTTACAATTAAATTACATGTGAAAATATATGGCTTACCCTAAAAAAAAATAAGGGATAATATCCTTGGGGGTGAAAATACCATAGTTTAATATAATTTGGAATAACAAATAATTTTCATTTTGTTTTGAAGAGTTATCTTTATTAGAACTTGACATTTAAAAAAAAATATTTGGGGATGACTTACCCTCCTATACTAGTTTATTTTTGGAAACCCCTAAATATGTCGACTTGAGTTTTAAACAATTATATTAAATTTCGTGAACGAACAGATGGTTTACCCTTATAAAAAATAAGGGATGATAAACTTGGAACCTGATATATCTAAAAAATACTGTTTTTAGGGGTGAACTTTAGGGACAATTTTCACCCCGTTAAAATAAATCTCGGCAGAAAAAAAAATTTAAATCTCTTATTTTTGCCCTCTCTACAATATATTGAAGTTTCATTAAAATCGGAACCGGACACTTCAGGTACCTTCCTTGTTACATAGATGGTAAGGAGTGAATAAACTGGACCGTCAAATATCCCAAAAATTTTTTAATTTAATAAAAAAAAAATTACCAACAACCACAAAAAAAAACTAAAGTATTTATTTTATACTTTGTAGTGCAAGTTTTATTTTTGTTAAAACAAATTAGACACAATATATACCACTCAACATAGGGCAAATATTATGTTATGAATATTCTATATCCAATATAGTATTTATTTAATATCAATTAAATTAGAATTTATTAATGACAATTTATTATTAAATTACCTGTTATTACTCTTCATTTGCCTTATCCAACTTGCATAATTAACATTCTTTTCGCAAGTAACCTCCAAATTAGAGTGTTGCATTTTGCCATTCTGCATCGTAGACAACGCATCACTATTTTTTTTCACCGAAGTTTTACTAATATTTCTACGAATAATGCTCATCAGCTCATTACAAGACCGGTTACTACACAATTTCATCGAAAACATTATTACGAGTATATGGATTTCTGTCAATAAACACGAATAATATCAACTGTGTGAAGTAAAATGAATGTTTTCGTTTATAAAGAAGCAAATAAGAGTGGAACAAAAAAAATGGACGAGCTTAAAAACAATTCTAACGGTCAAAACTCTTTTTGTGTTGGCAGCATCATTCTTTTGAGAATTATATTGTCAAAAAACTACTATACTAAAAAATGCCATATCACTTTAACTTATTTAAAGTAATTAAGAAGAAATTTTAGTCCGGGAGCTTAGTGGGTTTTTGTAGACGATGAAAAGACATGGTTTTCACAAAGTTTATCTATGTATTTTGACCCCCTGACTACGAATATCGAGGGTGGATTTCCAGAACATTGTCATGTAGTTTGTTATAAAGAAAAAAATTGCTAATAATTATTTCTTTTTGCATTATTACATTTTTTCATTTTTGAATTCTCCGATCAAAATAAGTGCTTATTTTAATAAGGTATACAGTACCTAAATTTTAACCCCCTGATTCACTAACATGGTTTAATTTTAAAACCGGTCTAGATTGACAGTAGAGAATTTAAATTGATAAGAGTAACAATAAGTCAAGCAAGTTTTGAACCTTTAAAATACAATTAAAACAATATCATAAGAAAACATAATTTCCAAGGCAACTAGATCGGGTCTAAGTCTTAAATCTTCTTAGTAAATCTGGCTATAAGGGTTTTTAAATAATTTGAATTTTATTTCAGTTATGTACTCGAAATTTACAGTGAAGTATGATTATAAATCATATTTTATATCCCAATTTCAATAAACTTGCTATATTATACAGGGTGTCCAAAAATTAAAACTAATCAAATAAGAACTTTAAGTGGCTATAACTTGATTAATTTAAATAGAACGCTATACTTTTTAACCAACCAGAAAATGTACCTTTTAAATACCTATCGAATGGTATAAGGGTGTTCTAATGCTAAGTCTTCGCGTTTTCACATATCAGCAAATAATCGTTTTCTGTACCATTTTGTGTTTTTCGAATAGATGTTCTAATGTATCTAGTTGCCTATGGCATTTAGGAATGTCAGATAATTCATTTAATCTGTCAGTTTAGTCTGCAAAGCCTGTTGCTGCATTTATCGAATTGAATTATTTGAATATTGTGTTATTGCTTTGTCAAAATGAAGAGTTATCCAAAGAAGGATCATATTCATATGATTTTGATCTTTGGAGAATATCATCAGATTTGTTTGTTGGCTTCTCGAGTCTATGCTCAAAGGTTTCCTGAAAGAAATTATCCTAAAACAGTCTTTTTTGAGGGACTGTTAAACCAGTTTCGGGAAAGTGGAAGTGTCAGTTATAAAAAACCTGTCACTGAGGATGAAAAAAATGTTTTTATTCTACTTGGTTCAGTAACCGAAAATTCTAATATTAGTAAGAACCGAAAATATTAACATTAGCCAAGCAAGTGTTTCATGGATTCTTAACAAATATAGATTTCATCCCTATAAAATCAAGCTTTGTCAAGAGCTTCACGGAAATAATTTTGACAACTGAACTGAATTCTGCTTGTGGATGTTAGATGAAGTTGCAGAAAATGAACGCTTTTTTGATAATGTGTGTGATGAATGTACTTTTCATAACAATGGTTTCGTGAATAGACACAACTTCCATTACTATTCTGATTCAAATCCGCATGAATGCAGAGTTATGAGAAACTAGAATAGGTAGTCGGTTAATGTGTGGAGAAGAATATTGGGTCCATAATTGGACCCCTACTTTTTTGAAGGGCCTTTAAATAGTTTGATGTTTCGCAGTTTTCTTTTACACCAACTTCCATATTATTAATATTAGAACAACTATGTGGTTTCAACTAGATGAAGCTCCGCCCCATTATTACCGCGAGGTTCGACATTTTTTAAATATCAACTTTCGAAACAGGTGCGCCCCCGACAACACCACAAGATAGGAAAATACATCTAAACGACGTTTTTCAAACTGTAACCCAGCAAATGGTGTCCAAATAGCAGTGGTTTCAAAAAAATAATATGTAAGTGTTTGGAAATGGATGGTCGATATTTCGAATATATCTTATAAATATTTTGCTTCTGTTTTGTGCTATCGTCAATATGTTATTACCATTATTGCTGTTATAGCCTGTTGGACGACTATAAATCGCTTTCCGAGTTTCTGAACATTTGTAAAGATATTCCTGGTTGTTATTCTTATAGTTGTAAATTACCTGTCATTTCCAATGCCAAAGGCAACTAGATACATTAAAAAATCTATTTAAAAAATATAAAATGGTGCAGAAAACCATTATTTGGCGTATCCTGTGAAAACGCGAAGACTTAGCTATAGAACACCCTTATACTATTCGGTAGGTATTTAAAAGGTACATTCTCTGATAAGTTAAAAAGTATAGCGTTCTATTTAAATTAATCAAGGTATAGCCACTTAAAGTCTTCGGGTATCACCACTGTACAATATAAGAACACTTTAGAATTAAAACTTTCAGTGTTCCAATCTCTTGGAGTAAAGATCCCTGAATATGCTTCGAATAGGGGAAACGTCGGATAATATTTCAAATTTGACACGGTCCAAACTCAAAAACCACGATATACAAATTGACCTAAGCCGTGAAAGATGTAGTTCTTTAATTATATTAATTATTAACAATTTTTTTGTTTATAACAAATAATCTGGCCATTTTGCAGGAATTCAACCTTCATACGGGAGTCAGGGAATCAAAATGCATATAAAAACCTTGGTAAAGCTATGTCTCTTCATCGGCTATGGAAACCCTCTGAGCTCCTAGACTATTAATTTTATTTAAAATCATTTTGAAATTTTTGAAAAAAAAGTAGTCAGTTTGTCGTCAGTAATAATTATCTAATGTTTTTAAAGCTCACGTTATCCAAATTTAAGATAATGATTATCAGTTGTGGCAAAGAAAGATTAAATAATGTTAACAATTAGTTCCAGAAAAACGTGATACTGCATATTTGAATACCTCACTTGTTTGGAGCTGTCTACTTAGTACGTTTATTTCTCAAGGTTCTAAATTACTTCGCGCTATGCATTGATAGTCAGTTGCTTGATATTCGAAAAATCTATAAGGCATACTCATAATGAATGAGGTATAACATAAAATATTCGAAGCAGTTTTTCCGTGTAGACAAGAAAAATGCCAAAAAATTACTTATGCTGCTGCTTCAAGATATATGAAAAAGTCTGCATATTTCATACAGAAATAGGTGAAAAAGTATGATCTAGAAAAAAATGTCGATGACCAACCAGATAGTACTTTAACACGTGTAACTACCAAAAAGCCAAGAAAGTTGGATAAATGTTCCAACAATATATTTAAATCGACGCGCAAGGCCATCTCTTGGTGAAGTGGGCTATTTCACCAGCAACAGTGTATGTTAAAACTGCCTAATATAACACCTAATATAGATCTTGTAACACCGTCTCTTAAAAACTAAAATAACTAACTATTTAAAGTCCTTAAGTGATTTAAAAATTTTAAGTAGCTTCCAAAAAAATTTTTGAATATTTTATGAAAAAAAAAACATTAAACTTAAAAATCGAATACATACATACAGGGTGTCTAAGAAGTCATGGATAACCTCCCAACCGCGGATGGACCACATCACGGTCTACCAAATTTCCAATTATGACTAGAAAAGGGTTAAAGTTTTAGAATTTTTAAGCTTGTATTTTTGAAAATCGCTACCAGTGATCGTTTTTTCTTCATGCCGTTTCTACTACTGAAAACTTTTTCTCGTTCTGTTTTATTTATCTTTGTTTTAAATTATTACGCTATCGATGGAGTAAAATATATTCGCAATAATTACTTTTAAAACGTTAAGAAAAAAAATACTTTAAAAAATTTTCGGTTTCAAATTTTTTCAGACTTCTTTGACCAGCCGTGAAGATGATAATATTACACGTGTTGTGCCAATCATCTTAAAAACTTACCTGTTTAATGGAGATTCTAAATTAGTATAAAATGTGTTACTTTTATGCTTCTTTATTATTGTTCTTTCTATCTGAATAGTCAAGGGGGCGTTTTTTCATATTTCTAAAACTACAGTTCTGATATTAAAAATATTTTTTTAGGTTAGGTGGATACCGGTCGATACAAATAAACAACAACAAATATGTTTACATATTATACATATATATATATATATATATATATATATATATATATATATATATATATATATATATATATATACATACATCAGGTCTTTGAGACAGCCCCCATAAAAAAAAATCTAATTGATTTAAATCTAGAAATTTGGGTTGCAATAGAATTGGGCTTAAGCGTCAAACCATCGTAATGGATACCTTTCGTTTAAATGTCGCCATACTAGAATGGCGTGATGAGCCGAACATCCATTATTTTGGAGCCATATGTCCTGCTTGGTTGTTAATGATACGTAATTTTAAGTATCTGAGAATATAATTTCTACAGTTGGCATCAATGGGTGCTAGAAAATCCGCATTTTATTAAAGAATACCATTCCCAGAAACAATTTAAAATTAATCTGTAGACAGGGATCATCAATAATTACACTATTGGATCATACGAGCTGCAAGCCATACTAAATGACGAGAGGTATTTGGATTTCTTGGGAAACCATTTATATGACCTTATAGAACATCATCCCATTAATAACAAGGCAGGGCCTGTGTCTCAAAGACCTGGTGTATCAAACGCCAATTTCTATGGTTAAGCAGATACGAGAACATATACATTCAGTCGTCGAACAAATATATACTGAATTATTCCTATACATATTTGGAAATTTTCTAGTTAAAGGCTCTGGCGAGCACGCAAATTTCTAGAAATTTATGCAGAATTCTGACTTTTTCAGTTTAGATAAAATTTCATGTGCTGTAGGAACCCTGAAACATATTCTATCAATAATAGTGAAAAACCACTGGCCTAAGACATGTTTTTTTATCCTATTTAATTGATATTTTTATGCTTTAAACAATGTAAAAATTGATATAAAATTTGTAGTCATAATTTTGTTTTAAAAATACAAAAATCTGTAACACGCTGCCTAAACTACATTAAAAAGAAAATTGGGTGGATTAATAAAATACTAGGAGACCACAGGAGCCCCTTTGTTGGCTTGACTATTGTAGGAACTCTTAATTATATATTTGTTGACGATTATAACTAACACTAAAATTAAATTTCGGAATACCAATATATTTAATTCATTCTACAGAAAAACTACGATTGACAGATGAAATGGACCAAAACAAAATAATAAACTTCCTAAATATAGATATATCTGATGATAACAAAGGTAATATTAAAACGAAATGGTATACTAAACCGGTTTATTCCCGCAGAGATCTCAATTTTAAGGCTGGATTCTCACTATAGTGCTACTCTTGTTTCGCTCTTGGTTCGATAAAATATTTTTAAATGAAAAAGAGTTTACGATATCCAAATCTCCGCGAAACCGGCAGTGTGAATAAGTTTATTGTTTTTCCTGTAAGACTATTTTACCGGAAAAATGGCTGTTTTTTTAAACTTATAATATTAAAATATAGGTCCTAGGGAAGAAAATAAGTTGAACTATTAAATAGGCGCCTCGGGACAAACAAATTAACATATCTCAGCAACCAGTGAAACGATCAACTTTTACAAAAGCTCATTCGATTCAGAATTAAAAAACCTTTAATTAGAAACAATAATAATATTAAAAAAAAGTAATTTTTGTAATAATTATTAATATTGCAAAAAGCAGCCATTTTTAACGATTTGGGAAAATAAAACCGACGAAAGTGCCAGGAAATTACGCTCTAAAAATGATATTGCAGCTTGCAGAAACGAAAAACATGTGTTCGCCAACTTTGAATCCCCGCTATTTGTTAACGCAGATTATTTCAGCGTCTAAAACTACATTGACATTCTGGTATTGACCTTGCCCACAACTTAAAACAGTTCTCATTCTGTGGTAGATTCACGTCATGAATTTCGTCCACAGACTGGATTATAACACATAATTCTCTACTTGTGACTGATGCAGAATACTCTTTACAAAACTTAAATAAAACTTAGAGTCTTACAAATAATAATTATCCAAAAAAACTGATTATTAAAAACCGAATAAACAAAATATGTAATAAAATAATAAAAACCTATTTAAAATAAAACCTCCAAAAAAGGTCTTATAAAAAAACTTTTTGCTTATATATCAATAATTCCTAATTCAAATAAAACAATTTAATTTATAAAATAAACTGTCTAGACTACCCAAAAACAAATATTGAAAAAAAAACCTTTAAACATAATGAAAAAACATAAAAATCGCAAAATGTCACTGCTCTTTCTAAACCTGTTGTAAACTACCTACACAATCCCAAGATTATTGAACCAATTACAAAAACAGAAATATAAAAGAAATGCTTTATATTAATTAACATTAAAAATACTCTTAATTTCAAAACTGATATAGACAATCTAACATCTTTTATAGCAATTTTATAATATAATAAAATGCAAATTGTAGTACCAAATGAACTTTAGAACTTCAACAATTAATATGCAAAACAAATGGAATTTTCAATATTCCTTATCCCCACCTACACCTACCTAAATCTAAAACATTGCATGTTATACTGCTGTAAACTAAACTGTATGTTTTATATACAGTGCTCACGGAAATCTCTGCACCATTTTTTTTACAAATTACTTACGGAGTTTGTTTTTGCATTATTAGAAACTAAAATATAACTATAGGTTGTAATTACAGTAAAACAATTTTACACTTTCCACAAATTTTTAATTTTAATTTTAATCACTCGACATGTTTCGCAAACACTGTTGCTTCTTCAAAGGAGTATTACAAAATGAACATTAAAAGATAAAAACAAAGTGGTCTTGATACAGGTAAAATAAGGTTTACAATTCAGAATAAGAGGAAATTCCATAATTATATTTCCAAGAAAAGTTAAGGATAACTAAACAGGTTCAATAAGGGTGATGGGTCTAAATCTATTTGGTCATTAAGCAAATTATTGAAATTTTTGAGTTTATTTATTTCCAGGGATTCGAGCAAATTTAGTTTTAAACCTTTGTTTTCAATGTGTAATATGTCATAATTATTATTGAAGGTGTGGTTTTCTTCTATTAAATGATTGGAATAGTTAGAATCAGTTTTATTTTTTATATGACTAATGTGATATTCATTAACAACAAAGTTTCACAAACGTGGAATATACAGTGTTTATCTTAAAGTAGTACATACTGAACTTTTACATAGATTACATTCAATAGAATTTCTTGTTTTGGATCGTGACACTAGAGAAAATGTAAGTAATATTATTAACAAAAAATATTTAAAGCAAAAAAAGAAACTTAAATTTCTATTTTCTAAATCAAACACAGTTAAATTAAAACAACCCCAAAGCTCTTTTTCTAACCACAAGTTCTATGATAGATTTGTTAATCTAAGTAAAATTAATTTTTCTAAGGATGAAATTAATTTATTAAGTAAAGGCTTCAAACATAACATTCAAGATAAAATCACTACAAACTCTTCAGAAATTCTTGGGGTTGATACAGACTTGGCACTAAAAGATATTCCTAATAATCTTATTTACAAATATGAAGCCTCTTCTTTGATTAAAAAACATTTTTTAATGGATTCACTTCCAAAACAAGATACAAAAGTCATTAAGCAAATTAAAGAAAAACGCAAAGATATAGTTTTTACTAAAGCCGACAAAGGTAATACAGTAATAGCTATTAATAAAATTGATTACATTAGTAAAACTCTAGGATTTTTAGACCCTACTAAATACATAAAACTAAAAATAGACCCCACTAATAAATATCAAAAAATTATAAAACAAGTTATACAAAACTGTAAAAGTTTGTTTTCAGACTGGGATTTACGTAAATTTACCCTAATGAACCCACAATCTCCCAAACTGTACTCTCTCTTAAAAATTCATAAAATTGGAAACCCAATTAGACCAGAAGTATCTTTCTTTACTGCCCCTTCGTATAAACTCTCAAAATATTTAATTGACATTATAAAAATTAACACAAATTTCTCCGCTAAATATTCTAGTAAAAATTCTTACGATCTGGTCGAAAAAATTAAACACTTAAATCTACCAAATAACGCCAAATTTGTTTCCTTTGATGTTACCAATCTATTCCCTAGTATACCTATTGAACATACAATAGAACTTGTTAAAAAACTTTTAATTAAGAAAAATGACAATGTGATTAAAAATCAAGAAATTCTTTATGCTTTAGAAAGTTGTTTGAATCAAAATTATTTTGAATTTAACGATGAATTTTACACCAGTAAGGAAGGACTTATCATGGGTAACCCTCTAAGCCCTCTCCTAGCGGAAATTTTCATGGACCATATTGAATCAATTATTTCAAAAAACCCCCTTTTTAATAAATTTATCTATTGGTTTAGATACGTAGACGATGTTTTAGCTTGTTTTACGGGTACAGACAGACAATTAGACCATTTCTTAAATTTTATTAACAACATACACGACAACATAAAATTTACAATAGAAAAAGAATTCAATAACTCTATCAACTTTTTAGACTTAACAATTAAAAGAACAAACAATAAGCATGACTTTTCTATTTATCATAAACCCACCCATACTGACATTACAATCCACAATACATCTTCACACCCAATACAACATAAACTAGCATCCTTTTTCAGTATGATACATCGATTGATATCTTTACCTCTTAACAAAATCAAATTTCAAAATGAACTAAACATCATTAAACAAATTGCTATAAATAATGGTTACTCCCCAAAAATAATAGACAAAATACTAAATAAAAAACTATATAATAAAGCCATAAACTTAGTTTTTCCTACAAAAAAAGAAAACAATAATAAATATAAAGTAATTACTTTCTTAGGCCAAATTAGCAATAGAATAAGTAAATTTCTAAAAAACTTGAATATTAATATAGCTTTCAAAACCACTAATACTCTAGGTAAACATATCAAAAATAGTAAAACCAAATCAAACAAAGGAAACAATTGCGGTGTTTACAAATTAAAATGTAATGATTGTCCTAAAGTTTATATAGGCCAGACTGGTAGAAACTTTAATAAACGTGTTAATGAACATCACATTAGTTATATAAAAAATAAAACTGATTCTAACTATTCCAATCATTTAATAGAAGAAAACCACACCTTCAATAATAATTATGACATATTACACATTGAAAACAAAGGTTTAAAACTAAATTTGCTCGAATCCCTGGAAATAAATAAACTCAAAAATTCCAATAATTTGCTTAATGACCAAATAGATTTAGACCCATCACCCTTATTGAACCTGTTTAGTTATCCTTAACTTTTCTTGGAAATATAATTATGGAATTTCCTCTTATTCTGAATTGTAAACCTTATTTTACCTGTATCAAGACCACTTTGTTTTTATCTTTTAATGTTCATTTTGTAATACTCCTTTGAAGAAGCAACAGTGTTTGCGAAACATGTCGAGTGATTAAAATTAAAATTAAAAATTTGTGGAAAGTGTAAAATTGTTTTACTGTAATTACAACCTATAGTTATAATGAATTTCCACCAAGTAAAAGCCGAATCTATAGTTTTACTAAAATATAACCTTAAATATTTGTCATATCGCATTTATTTAAATCAGCAAAATGTCATTTAAAAATCCAAAATGTCCAAAAATGACATTATTTGTGCAAATATAAACAAATATGATGGGAAAAAGTTATCTGTATTTCTATGGATATATGCAAGGTTGTTACAAATTTTTTTTTATTTTTTTTACAATATTTTGCCAAAAAAAACACTGTATTATTTTCTGTATATGTTTTTATTAAATTTCAGATTAAAATATTTACTACAAATTTTATTTGTTTTATTGTAATAGGGTATATGTATTCTCCTGTCAGGCCGAAAAAAGGATAGAATATATATAAATAGTTCATTTCCTGCAAATACCACTCTGTTCCTCTCTCCATACGTGTTTCGACTAGCTTATGGTCTCGTCAGTGGAGCTGTATCGGAACGAAAGCAACATTCGCGGGAAATAACTGATATATGAAATATCTCGGTAGGATATTGCAAAGCTGCCATCTACCAATCTCGATGTCAGACTGAAAAATTTCGCCAGTCGTACGACATCTACGAATCACCGGAGTAGTGAGAAATTTCAATATCTTACCGACATACTTTGGAATTTATATTTCATATATCAGTTATTTCCTGCGAATGTTGCTCTCGGTCCGATACAGCTCCACTGACGAGACCATAAAGTGGTCGAAACGCGTATGGAGAGAGAACCAGAGCGGTATTTGCAGGAAAAAAACCGTTTGTATATATTCTTTCTTTTTCTCTGCCTGAAAGGAGAATACATATATAACAACTATTTAAATACGGCAGACAGACTTCTTTACTTCTAACTGAAATTTTAATTTTTTAAAAGGTACATTTTATTAAAGTACAAGATTCCGTTAAGAAAACTGGAGGATAATCTTGCACTATTTTTGTATTTTCGTATATAAAAATATTTATTTCTCAGTCACAATGAGCGAAAAACCTAAAAAATATGACTGTTTAGGTTTAAAACAAATTGTGGGCCCAAAATTACCTTTTTAACGGGCTTTCAAAAGATGGCGGTTCTAAATTCGACCGCTATTTATTTTGTTTTTGTATGTACTACATTGAGTATTTCATAACGGCCGTAAATATTTTTTTTTCATTATGTTCCGAAAGATGTTGCGGTGGTCTCCTATTTTGTCCAAAATCAGTTCAGTAAAATCCAAGATGGCGTTGATAACGTGGCGAACAACAAATTAGTTGTGCTTTTTTTCTCACGAATTGGTCGCGGTCGTACACAACGAATCTAAAATTATTTTCCAAAAATTCAATATGGCAGATCCAATATGGCGGCTTAAAAATTGTACATCTCTCGATTTTGCCCGATATTGGTATAGGTGGACAATATGGCGGAATGAAAGTTTAATATCTCTTGAATTTGTCCATAAATTGGCTTTTGGTTTTTGAATTTGTAAGTTACGAATTGAAAATTATTTTTAAAAAATTCGATATAGCGGGCTAAAAATTTAATATATTGTCGAAAAATATATTTTGTATTATGTTCAAATTGGTAATGGGGGGAGGGGGGATTCGCTGGTGTGGATTAAGATTGGATTAAAAGCTCAACATTATTTTTTAAGTTTAATATGGCGGATTCAGTATTGTGTATCAAAAATTTTACGTTAATCACACTATTTCAAGATTGCTGTTAGGTGGTTTTCGGAATCAAGATTACAAATATGAAATTTTTGATAATTTAAAAAGACAAATAAAATATTGGGAACTATAAATTTAAAATTTTGCAGATTTTGTAGATATTGATATAGAGGGGGTTCTAGGGGCGTATATTACGAAACTTAAATTAATTTCTTCAAACTCAATATGCGGGATAAAATATGTCGGACTGAAAAATGGTGTCTTAAATTCTTTCAATATCGATGGTGGGAGTTTTGGAGGCCTAGGTTACGAATCTGAAATTAAGAGGATTTAACATAGCAGACTAAATATTTGTTTGATACAATTTCATTCGAAACTGTCATTAGGAAAATTCCAAAAATCGAAGAATTGTTTGTTGTCCAGTTTAGTGTAGTCTACAACTTTCGATAAAATGGAATAAATAAAATTTTTATAAAAAATTTAACCGACTTGAAAATTTTTAAGTCGGCGCCAAATTATTATTATTAAATGAAACAAATAACGACTAATACGAGATACATACAAGCTACGGTAAGAAAGCCATTAAAAATGAAGTATTTTTTAATGTTTTTATGTGAATCCCATTCTGTCAGGTATTAATTTGGCAAAATATTAGTTTTATATAAAAATCTATATTGTTATTTTTCGCTTTTTAGCGCTTTTTTGAAGATTGTTGAATTTTTTTATAACAATTTTATTTTCCTTAAAATTTCTAAAAGTTTGAACATATTGTGCTTATTAGAAAACAAGTACAATATATATATATATATATATATATATATATATATATATATATATATATATATATATATATATATATATACCGGGTGTCAACGAATCTATTAGACAAGTCATAATTTCTAGAGTATTATGTGTATCAAAATGAGAATTGGTACAGGTAAATGGTATGTGAAGGGGAGAGTTTTCGCATATTTTCCACTTTCCGGCCACTTCCGGTTTCACCGGAAATGGCCCCGGTTTTGAATTTTTAAATGGAACATCCTGTATATTTTAACATTTTTGAATTTCTGAGATAATTCTAGATCAGAATGTGACATTTTAAAAATTTTTTCGTCTACTTCATTTTTTTAGAGCCACTTTTAAAATTGCATCTAGGTGGCCATGATCGGACGCAAACTAATCTAAGGGTCTTAGGTGATGTCAAAAAAATACAATCGCAAAGTTTTAGTTACTAGTATGAAAGACAGCAATAAGACAAGTTGACAAAATTACGTTTTCATTTCTAACTATTAATTTTCAAATGGCGACCCCTTTTTGACAACTACTTTTTGAAAAAAGCATTCTTTGACGAATCTAACGGTACTAATTTATTTGCGATTGGATTAGACATAAGAACAAAAATTAAATATTATTAAGCAAAATACTGGATAATTTATTTACTTATGACAAGTGCGCCATGGACAGCCATGATGCATAATAATTTGCAACTGTTTTTATCAAGTCTTCTTTGGAAAACAAAGCACTCACTTAAGTAGATAATGACAGTGACATACGCTCTAAGAACAGACGTAAAAGTTTCTTAATTTTCGTTAAGTTTAGTTTAAATTTTTGTTAAAATTATCTATACCCAAAGTGAAAAAGTGGATATGTTATTAATATTTGGAGAGTGTCATAGAGAGTCTGTTCTTAGAGCGTATTTCACTGTCATTATCTACTTAAGTGAGTGCTTTGTTTTCCAAAGAAGACTTAATAAAAACAGTTGCAAATTATTATGCATCATGGCTGTCCATGGCGCACTTGTCATAAGTAAATAAATTATCCCATATTTTGCTTAATAATATTTAATTTCTGTTCTTATGTCTAATCCAATCGCAAATAAATTAGTACCGTTAGATTCGTCAAAGAATGCTTTTTTCGAAAAGTAGTTGTCAAAAAGGGGTCGCCATTTGAAAATTAATAGTTAGAAATGAAAACGTAATTTTGTCAACTTGTCTTATTCCTGTCTTTCATACTAGTAACTAAAACTTTGCGATTGTATTTTTTTGACATAACCTAAGGCCCTTAGATTAGTTTGCGTCCGATGCAATTTTAAAAGTGGCTCTAAAGAAATGAAGTAGACGTAAAAAGTTTTTAAAATGTCACATTCTGATCTAGAATTGTCTCAGAAATCCAAAAATGTTAAAATATACAGGGTGTTCTATTTAAGAATTCAAAACCGGTGCCATTTCCGGTGAAACCGGAAGTGGCCGGAAAGTGAAAAATATGCGAAAACTCTCCCCTTCACATACCATTTACCTGTACCAATTCTCATTTTGATAAACATAATACTCTAGAAATTATGACCTGTCTAATAGATTCGTTGACACCCGGTATATATATATATATATATATATATATATATATATATATATATATATATATATATATATATATATATATATATATTATTTCAAATTACACAAAACTGACATTTACTCAATTATTTACGTAAAATGCATACAATTTGCTAGACTACATGTGAGGTTAGTAAAATTTCTGAATAAGTAATATATTTACTAACTTTTAAAGATTTTCAGAAAATTTTGTTGAAAAAGGGCATTTAAATTTAAAATGGGTGGTATTTTCTAGCTCTTTTGCTCATTTTGACAGAGCATTCTGGTAAACGAAATATGAAAATAGTCCAAGTTTTCTTAGAGAAATCTTTTATTTAAAAAAAAAAAACAAAATCACTGTTTTATTTTCTTACATAGCAGTATCGATTTTTATCCGAAATTTAAGGGACATATACACTGAAAAAAATTTTCTTTCGCAAAATATGCCTACAAATAAAAATTTTTGCATCTAACTTTGGATTTAAAATATCAAATGCTGCCATAGCCGGATTTACTAAGATGGTTTAAGACTTAGATTTGATCTAGTTGCCATGGAAAGTAAGTCTTCGAGTTGACCAGTGTTGTTTTGTATATAATATTGTATTATGATTGTAATATGTATCAAATATTTCAAGACACAAATCCTTATATAATTATATTAAGAATAAAGACCTAGATATAAAGGCTTAGAATCGGTAAGAGAAATAGTTGTCCGGAAGTAAACAAAACTTTCAATTTTTGACGGTTCGGTAACAGACAGTATTATGCTTCTACTAGAATATCAAAAAAAATTTAAAATTAGAAACCTTCAGCGTCACCTAGTGAATCATTTGCGAATTTTTTGATCTTAGGTTAACATTCTCTTTCCTAAAAATAAATTCAACAATTTTAAAGAACAGCTCGCGAGGTAAACCTTTCGAAATTTGTTCGATGTGCGTTTTGATATTGTTAAAGCTCTCCGCTGAATAGATGGCGTATGTGTCTGGAAGACAGAGATCTTCGTAAAGGCGACGAATGGTGGCAGCGGATTCGGGTTCAGGTCTGTAAAAAATATGAATTGTTACGAACTTAAATAGATATATATATATATATATATATATATATATATATATATATATATATATATATATATATATATAAGGGTGTTTTTATAGAGGTATAGAACTTTAAGTTGGCAACACTTTTTTAACTGGCGGCCATTTTGTCAGCTGTCAAGTGATTTATGTTTAGTTAGGTTTGGCATTTCAACATGAATAGACTGACGCCTGAACAACGCTTCCAAATTGTGCAAATTTATTTTGAAAATCATGGTTCTGCTCGAAATACGTATTGCGCACTACTTCCATTTTACGGTCAACATAATCGTCCATCAGAGCAATTAATTCGATTAACTATGGAACGTTTTCGCACCACGTTTACTCTAAATGATAATACGCATCCACAGAGATGTCGTACAGTGCGTACAGAAGAAGTCATTGCTGCTGTAGAGCGTAGCGTAGAGGAAGACCCGAATCAGTCTATCCGCCATCGTGCACAGGAATTGGATATGTGTCCATTCACTTTATGGAAGATTTTGCGGAAAGATCTTGGTTTGCGTGCTTACAAAATCCAACTCGTGCAAGAATTGAAACCACACGATCACCTAGCAAGGCGTAGATTCGGTGAATGGGCCCAAAACAAGATTGCCGTTGATCCCGATTTTCATAAGCGAATTTTGTTTAGCGATGAAGCTCACTTTTGTTTGAATGGATACGTCAATAAACAAAACTGCCGTATTTGAAGTGATGATAATCCTCAAGTGTATGTTGAGACACCGTTACATCCAGAAAAACTGACTGTTTGGTGTGCTTTATGGGCTGGTGGAATCATTGGTCCGTACTTCTTTAAAAACGATGCTGGTCAGAACATTCAGTCAATGGTGACCGCTATAGAGCCATGATTACTGACTTTTTCGTTCATCAATTGAACAACCATGATGTGCAGGAGCTGTGGTTTCAACAAGACGGCGCAACATGTCACACAGCTCGTGCCACAATTGATTTATTGAAGGAAACGTTTGGTAACCGCATAGTTTCACGTTTCGGACCCGTGAATTGGCTTCCAAGATCGTGCGACTTAACGCCGCTAGACTATTTTCTGTGGGGATATGTGAAGTCGCTAGTCGACGCCGATAAGCCCGAAACGATTGGTCACTTGGAGGACAACATTCGCCGCGTTATTGCCGATATACGACCACAAATGTTGGAAAAAGTCATCGAAAATTGGACCTCCAGATTAGACTACGTCCAAGCCAGCCGTGGCGGTCATATGCCAGAAGTCATATTTAAATTATAATGCTAGAAGGTTATCTTCCGAATAAAGTAAATTTCATGTCAATTTAAAAAATTCATCTTTGTTTTATTCCATTTAAAAGTTCTATACCTCTATAAAAACACCGTTTATATATATATATATATATATATATATATATATATATATATATATATATATATATATAAAATACTTAAAAAATAAATGGAACTCGTTACTTTTTCCGATTCAAAGTTATCTAAACAAGATTTACAGAATATTTGAAATTCTGTTTTTCCTTAACAATCTGGTTTGTTATATTTTACTAAATAATAGAGAGTCTCTAAATTAAGATTTAAAGTTACATTACCAGATGTTCTGATTATAGATAATTGTAAAATGGCTTATACAGAAAATTGAAATATACATTTTTTTTTACAAAATTTAAGGCAAAACAAATTTAAAAAAAAGCAAAATGGTGTATTTTCTATATTTTTGCTTCTGACTTTTTAAAGCAAAGATAGATATAGAGGATTCTTCAGAGAAAAAAGAGTAGTGGTTACAATCTTTGAAATGTGCTCCTGGTCAAGTTCCTACGATCAAATTTGGTTCATACATTTCGGTTTAAAGTTAACTTCTTTTTATCTTTTTTATTGCTTTTGTTTATTTTCCAATTTGTTACAAATTTTCGAAAAAACTTCGTTTCATTTGACCACAATTTTAAGGTTGTTCAACCAGGAGCGGATCCAGCCTCTCTCTTTGGGGGGGCGGTGATGTCACAAAAGTATGGCAAGCGAAAGCAAATTGTCGACGGGGGGGGGGAGACACCAGCAATATTCCCATTTCTAGTGTAAAAGGCAGGGTTGGGTCTATTTTTCTAAATTTGAAGCTCTTGGAGAGGGGGGGGCGATCACATGAAAAAACAAGTTGCCGACAGGGGGAGAGGATGCGAGCAACATACACATTCCTAGTATAAAAGGCAGAGTCGGTTCTATTTTCCTGAAGTCAAAGCTCTTGGGAAGGGGAGGGGCGATCGCAAGCATACACATTCCTATACTCTATTCAAGAACTAGAGAGAGTAATAAAACTGTTACCGAAACCTCAAATGTACCTGCTCCAGTACCGCAGGTAACTGAGGACTGCCGTAAGTCTAGTTATATTTAATTATATTTAAATATTATAAGCTTTTATAAATTTACTGCAACAATAAAATTTCTGATAGTTCAATTTAATTTCCGTCAGTGAGCAAAGTACACCTTTCAATGTGGCCTTACTGAGATACCCAAAAGATATGGCTTCCACATCTATACTTATTCCAAAATCGTTAAACCAGAGCATTTTTTCCTCAACGAAAAACTTATTACGATGAATTTTTATGATGCCTTAAGACATCAATATCTAGATAATAATGTTAAAAGCTCTGTTGATACGTGTTCTAGCATGACAGGAGTTGGAAAATCTACTATGTATCCAATACTGATGGAGAAAAAAACGACTGGAATTGTTAATACTCCCAAGCCACATTCGATCACAGGCAGACGAAAAATCTCGTAATTTAACTGAACTTTTGAAAGATTTTTTTGAATAAAGTTACTGCAGAAAATTGGGAAAAATCCATATAATAAAAGAATAAAAGAAAATGTGGAAACTCGATCGGTGAGATAAAGGAACCAATTATAATTAATTTGAGTGAAGATAACTTCACTGACTTTGATTACGAATTAGATACTTAATGTTTACCAGCGTAAACACAATTTATTATTTAAATTTCTGTAACATATAAAAATTAATCATATCTGAATCCCTTTTTAGTGTTTAATTGTAATTCTGCAGATGGTTTAAGAAATAAATGAACTGAAACGTCAAATGTCCTAAAAATGTTTTTAATTAATTATGACCCAGAGCCCAAAAAAATTTTAATATTATATGGACGAATTTATTTTTTTCTATACTTAGAATTTTTTGAGAGAAAAAGCTACATTTTAATCTGAATGTGACTAAAACGGTTTCTATGCCATAATTAAAATAATCAAAATACAATTATGATTTGTGTTAAATATGCTAAAATTATCTATATTTTCTAATGTATGTGAATTATTAAGAAATCATAAGAAATAGAACAATATTATAAAAACTTTTTATTTTAACTTTATTACCGAAATAATATTCTATACCATAAATACTTAGTGATAAAATAAACCTCCTTTTGACGCCTAGGACAAGGATTAAAATCCTTTTTAACACTTCACACATCCAAATATCTATTGTTATCCAACCCAAATAGGCCATTATTGTAGATCGGTATTTTTGATTATAAAATTTCTAACCCATTCCTTCGAAAAATATGTGTCTAACAGATTTTGCCAAAGACACAAACTAAAGAACACAGGTAGTTTGCGAAGAAAAAAAAATGATAAAAAATGATTTATTAATCTCTCTAATTCTTGAATAAACTATAGTAAAAGAGGCAAAATCGGATCTATTTTCATGAACTCAAGGCTCTTGGGGAGGGGGAGCGATCGCCCCCACCGCCCCCCCTGGATCCGCGCCTGTGTTCAACAATGATGAACATTGTGAAGGAGTGAAATCATTTTGACGTTGAAAAAAAAGTGCATATAAATATCGATCTTCTTTTAGATTTTATGATTTTATCTGTGTTAATCTAGTTTGCAGATCTATATATAATACATCTTTGGGGTTTATGATTTCGAAATCCATTTAAACCCTTGATGCAGAGTGCATATTTCTAGCGAAAATATCTAAAGAAGCTTGGAGATTTTCTGAATTTGGGAACTCTGAAAAGGCCTCTGGGACTTATATCATCGTAGACCCTCCAAGCACTTAGCTACATAAAAGAGACGGAATCCTAGAGAGATCTTAAAGGAACTGGAGAAAGTCAGACTACAGTTTTAGTACAATATTTAACTCCTCTTTTGTAGTATAGAGAGCGTCATTATATCTTGAATTTTATTACGATAGTATTAAAATCTGCAACGTGTATAACCGATATATTTAAAATATAAACATGTACTGCTTCTGAATCCACTGTGGTCCCTTTATATGGTGAAAAATCCAATCACAAGCAGAATGTCGCTACATGTTATTTAAAGACTCTCAAAGAGTTCTAAATTTATTCTGTTACAATTACCTTCAACAGCCTATGCCTAAAAATTAAGTGAGTGATGAACGTATATGAAAACGCAGTAGTGAAAAAGACCTAATTTAAATCCCTCCAATTGCATTTTTGCAGGGTATCTCTATTATTATTAAAAATAGAGACTTGCAATGTAAGCGAACTTATACTATGTTTTTGGCAAACTGGAGATGCCATAAAGAACGGAAGCTTTCACGGCTTTAGTCAAGTTGAAAATCATGGTTCTTGGGTTTAGACCGTGTTATTGGTGAAATTGTTATCCGACGTTTTGTTTACGATTGCACGAGGCATCTTCAGGGATCTTACTCCAAGAGATCAGAACACTACAAGGTAGCTTTATCAAACGTGTAGCGAAACATGTTGAATATCTTTTTATTTAAGTTTCAATTAAAGTGGAATTTTAAGTAAAAATCGAGTTTTGCTACGTTATCTTTTATGATATGGAGTTCCACCAAGTATCGGCAAACTCAATACAATACTAATATGTATAATATATGTAATATAAATAAACAACAATATGGACTCCACCCTACCAGAATCAATTAAAACATGTCTGATTTCCACTTATTTTATTTTTCAAGGAACTTTCGAAGAAAATGCCTTGTCATCTGCTCCTCTAAAACCTAAATTTTGGAGCAGATATATAGATGATACGTTCGTAGTTTGGCTGTATGGCGCAGATAACCTCAACGATTTCCTGGATCATCTAAATCAACAACACCCTAGCATAAAATTCACTATGGAAACTGAATCAAATGGTGCCCTTCCCTTTCTTGATGTACTAGTACAAAGGAAAGAGAATGGCAAATTAGGACATTCTGTGTACAGAAAACCAACACATACAAATCGATATCTCAAAGCAACGTCACACCATCATTCTTCTCAAAAACAATCCGTCATAAACTCTTTGGTACATAGAGTACCTTCAATATGTGACGCAAAATTACTGAAAGCTGAAACAGAGGAACTGACTAACGCTCTGAGAGACAACGAATATTGTGTTGAAGATATAAGACGTTCTATTAATAAATATAAAAACCAAACTCTTCAACTAAAATGTCATAAATGTACCCCCTATGGATAGTGTTGTTTTACCTTACATACACGGAACCACCGACAGGGTTGCCAGATTGCTCCAAAAATCAAAGATTCGGACAATTTTCAACAGATGTAAGAAAGATGGACAATGTTTGAAGTCTCCAAAGGACGCGATACCATTTTAAACAGAAGGCCTTTACAAGATACCTTGCTCTTGTGGTAAAGTGTACATAGGTGAAACAGGATGGTCTATATCCACTAAGCTTAAGGAACATGAAAGGTGTATAAAAAAGAAACAAATGTACAATTTGCAGTAGCTGAACACCAGCATTGCTCAGGTCACACTTTTAACGTAAAAGAAATTAAGGTTCTAGCATCAGTGCCTGGTTTCTTTAAACGTAAAATTAAAGAATCAATAGGAATTTGTAAATATCCAAATAATATTAATAGAGATGTAGGTTACAGTCTACATCACACGTGGAAATCGATTGTAACGCTGGATCACGGGTCGCTGAGAACCAGTCGGGTATAAATACCAGGCTGTTGCTCCTCGATAGTCATTCAGTGTTCTAATCTCGTGGAGTAAAGACCCCTGAAGATATGTCGTGCAATCGTAGGCGAAACGTCGGATAATAATTCCAATATTACACTGTCTAAACTCAAGAACCATGATTTTCTTCTTCTTCTAAAAGAAGAAGATTCTCAATTCGTCGACTATGTATTTTTTTATATGCATGTACATCGATTACTTCTGACGGCACCATCGATTTCAATGAAATTTTTTACGTCATGTTCAGAAGGTTACTGCATTGGTCCCATATTTTTCTGGATGAATTTGGTGCATTAGAATCCCAGATGGTGCTGGCACTATGGCGACTAAACAAATAAATTTTGTCCGATTTTCCCCAAAATTGGTATGGAAGAATTTTCGTGGTCGTATACAACGACTCTGAAATTATTTTTATAAAATTCAATATGGCGGACAAAAATTTAATTTTGTCCGATTTTCTTCAAAATTGGTATAGAGGAGTTTCCGCACATTATGAATCCAAAATATTTTTAAAAAATTCACAATAGCGGATCTAATATGGCGGACAAAAAACTTAATTTTGTCCGATTTTCTCCAAAATTGGTACGAGGGAGTTTTCGGGGTCGCATATAACGAATCTAAAATTATTTTTAAAAAATTCAATATGGCGGACAAAAAATCAGTTTTGACCGATTTTCTCCAAAATTGATATGGGGGAGTTTTCGGGGTCGCACATAACGAATCTGAGATTATTTTTAAAAAATGGAATATGGCGTATCCAATATGGCAGATGGAAAATTAATTTTTTCCGATTTTTTCAAAATTGATATGGGGGAATTTGAAATTATTAAAAAAATAAAGATGGCGGATTAAAGATTCTACATCTCCCAATTGTGTCCTTAATCAGTATTGGGGGATTTTTGTTAGCGTTAATTACGAATTTAAAATATTTTTTGAAAATTCAATATGGTATCTTAAAAAGTTTACATTTTTCGATTTTCTCCAAAGCTGATATAGGGGATTTACACCCTCAAGAACCCCCTATGGTTTTTTGAGGGTGTAAATCACGAATTTAAAAGTATTTTTTAGGGATTCAATATCAAATTTTACATTTTTCAATTTTGTTCAAAGGTGGGCCCGAATCGTTTTTGGGGATGTAAATAGTCAATATAAAATTATTTTAAAATTGGTACTAAGGGGTCTTGAAAGGTTTAGATTTAGATTAGACTAAGACGTTAAAATTATTTTTTTGAAATTCAATATGGCAAATCCAATATGGTAAGTTGGAAATTTTACCTTTTTCGCATTTTTCCGATTTGGTTTTAGGGGGTTTTCGGGGTCGTGTATTATGAATTGAAAGTTAGTTTTTTACAGTGATTATGTTAATAAGATACAATATGAGAGACTGAAAATTCGACACTTTCCGATTTCATCTAAAATTGATATTGCGGGGTTCTTAGAGCGTATACAAACTCAATGTGCAGTATAAAATATATTGGGCTTAGACATTTACGTCTCAGATTCTTTAAATATCGATATGGGATGGTTTTGGTGAATATATTACCAATCTAAAATTAACTTGAAACTTAAGATAGTGGATTTACTATGATAGATTAAATATTTGTTTGACACAATTTCACTGGTATTTGGAGAACTTTAAGAATCAAAGAATTTTTAGTGGTTCATTTTATGGTGATTTACAACTTTGGTTAAAATGGGTACTTCTTTGTCACCTTGGAGTCCTTGCGAGGTACCCTAATCTCGATTAGTACTTAGTCCAAATAATTTATGGATATCATAATGCATTCAAAACTAAAAAGCGAAAAATAAATTTTTTATAAAAAAAATTCAACCGACTCCTCTAAAAGTGCCCTAAAAAATGAAAAATAACTATAAATTTTTATATGAAATTAAAATTGGTGAAATCGGCGCCGAATTACATCTAAATCAAATAAATAACTACTAATATATACAAATTATTGTAAGAAAGCAATTACAATTAAAGTATTTTTAATTTGTTTATGCAAATCACATTTTGTTAGGTATTAGTTTGGCACCGACTTCAAAAATTTCAATTTCATATAAAAATTTATAGTTATTTTTCACTTTTTAGCGCACTTTTAGAAGTCGATTCAATTTTTTTTATAAAAATTTTATTTAATTTTGTATTGGTCATGATTTTTTTCCTTAAATATTACAAGTCTTCAGAAGTGGCATTAAATGAATTTGGATTAGGTTCAGTTGTGGTTGTTAATTGGCAAATTTTTGCATGTAAGTTTGCCAAGTAACACTTATGGAAAATAGATGAGTGCAAGTTAGTCGAAGATACAATTATATCTTAGTTTTTACGCTAAATCTTGAGCAAAATAGTTAAAATTTATTACACACAATACAATGTATTTGAACTAGTACTATCAAGATTAGTTACTACAGTGCGATATTCCGTTAAAAAATTAAAATAACTTTGAAGTGGACAGCGTTTCTTTTGTGCTTTTTGAAAAAATTAGGCTAAAATTGTATTCGACCACCTCGAAATAAGGATATATAAAGTATTTTTCATAAAAATGCTCCACTAAAATATCACCCAAAGATGAGAATAGATAAAATGCAGAAAACGTTTCGCTTTAGTGTTAATAATAGTTTACAATTAAATTGGAATTTGCAGATCCTAAAATTGTACTTGTACATTCAGAACTCTTTTAAAGCCTACCTGCCGTAATGTTCCTCCATAATTTTTCGTTGTGCTGAAGTTGCCTTTTGAAGTGCCATAACTGCAAGCCACGTGCATTTACCGGCTTGTATGTCGTTGCCTATTTTACCGGTTTCTTTTATATCGCCAAAGCAATCTGCGAAGTCATTCTGCAAAAATACAAATGGATCTTATTATTTAGAGGTGGATCTTTAGCCTAGTTTGATTTTATTTAAATAAATTTTAAATTACGTAAGGAAAAATTATAGATATTATAAATCGTTTGAAAATTATTAAAAAATTTAATTGGGTCTTCATGTTCAAAAGGAATGTTGACTGTATTTAAATAAAAATATAATTATTCCGCGAACCGGTGGTTTCCACGATAGAAATCCCAAAAAATACAATATTTTTCTTTATTTTTAAGAAGTTTAATTTTTATTTAATAATAAAATGTAATTAAATCTCCGCCAAGCACGGATTTCCTATAATAAAATGGATGATAGGTTGTAATGGAGCTGTCAAACAAAAATGTCCGGAGTTTGCTTGGCGCCATTTTGGGGAAAGTGACGTTTTGGCACGTCAAATTAACAGTCAAAAGTCAAAAAAATAGTGTTATTGTTGTTATTATTGTGAAGATATTGATTGTCACTAAAATCTTTGTTTTTTCTCTGGATTAAATTTATTTTATATAACTTAACAACCAAGTAAAATGCACCAAGGCATCAGTCAAATATTTAAGTGTAAATATGGACCACAAAATTATCTTGAATTGGTACTTTAGAACTGTTAAACAAAAATGTATACAAAGGGCCAAATACCTTAGGAGTCTAATATACAAAGAAAAACAACTCGTATATTCAAAGCAATATACTGACTTTAATCGGAATATATGCCCCCTACATACAGTAAATGAAGGAAGTCAGCACTGATAAATCTTGAAACGGTAGAAACCGCAGCTCTATGTAGTATGACTAAAATCCATTGTCCTAGCTATCCACCAATCAATTATTTTATGAATTCACTAAACATCCAGCCTCTTATTGCAAGACTTCCTGTCTTGACAACTAAGTTTGTAAGAAAACCTGAAACTTGACCGGTGATAGAGGAACTGTGTAATACTAGGGACCGAAACCGAACCGAAATGATACTGGCAGATCTCACATTTAACCTTTAATATAATTTTTTTATTATTTTGTAAAGATTTATGGGGGCTTGAAGATCAATTTATAGTACAAATAAGGTTTTTATTCTGAAGGACCTCGTTCGTGGGCCTGTAGGGTTCATATTTATATGTCCTAATAAATTATAATCATCATTAAATTACATGCATGAAGATTATGTAAACTTATTTATTATTTATGGAGAATGTGATAAAGTTATTTCAAGAATATGCGATACATTCGCAATCCGATATCTGAAGAAACAGAAATTAACACTACCAACTATTAAGATGATTATCAAGCACTTCAGCACTTCAAGAACTAATCTATAAAAGCTAAAAGAAATAGAAATAAAACAGTTGTTAATAAAATTATTTGAGTAAATGTTCAAATTGACACCCTTGAACTATCAAACATTTTTCGCACCTAAGCATGAACTCTTCGTGGGTGGCTCTTCTTATTGACTGAGGATTAAGTTCTTCAAATGCTATTCTGACGCACTGCATGCAAACTTCCATAGTGGTTAATGCGGTGTTGTATACTTTATTTTTGATTGTCCCCGAAATAAAAAAAAAATACTGTTAAGTCGCCTGGCCGAAGCCAAAAATGTGGCCCATTCTTGGCTACCCCTTGATCATAAAACAAGTTTTGCAGATGATTGTTAACTAAATGACTATTATGTGGAGGCGCCCCATCATGTTGATAAAATAGATTTCTATGATCAGCCAGCGGCAAGTTATTTAAATAGTTCACTTCCAAATTTATTGAGATGTCGAAGTAGCGCTCATCTATAAGTGAAAAAAACATTTTGTATATGAAAGTCTTCAAAAATGGCTAACTTACCATTCATATTATATTGATAGAATTCTAGGGCGACGATGTCGTCATTTTTTATAGCACAATACACGTTAAATTATCAAAACTCTTGAAAATTTAATTCTCTAAATGGATGTACGTTTCAGTCGCTCCAATAGTGAGAATTGCATTTTCTTGTGACCGAAGTAAAATAAATTGGCAAAACTCTACTATTCGTGGAAAATCAATACCTTTTAAATATTGTACTATGGAATATACATAGGGATGAAAATTGTATTTCCATAAAATCCTTAAAACTGATGTTTGAAATAATCCAGACTCTAATGCTACTTGCCTTGTAGATATTGTCGGATATGCGGCGAAATATCCTAAAATTGTAGTCTCAATATTTTCATTATTAACAATTGGTTTATTTTTATTTCTTTTTGCTTTTATGGAATTGGTGGTGTCAATTTCTGTTTCTGCGGACCGCGAATATATCGCATATTCTTAAAATAACTCTATCTTATTCTCCATAAGTAATAAATTCACATTAAATAATCAATGTGCATATAATTTAATCGCCCCAGCATGATTATAACTAATGAATGTTAAATGGCAAGAAGTAGTGACAGTTCTGTAGGGTTCGATTGTTTTATTTTCGCTACGCCTCGCCGTCATGGCCAACTAATAACAAAATTTAAAAGCCGTATAGCATTTTTACAATAGAAAAATGTTGAATTGCCAATATTTTGAAAACTACAAATTTTTGAAATAGACAACCTTATACAAAGAGACCCTTATTTTTAATGCTTAATATGATAAAATTATAAAAATAGGTGCTTTCTATTTAAAAAATTGACTTTTGACGCTTTTTTAAATATAATTTTTATTCTTCTTTTTGACCATTCCGTACTAATAATTTTCAAAATATCATAAAAAGACTACTAAAGTCGATCTTTGCCTGCGACAAAAATAAACTCAAATTAAATAATAAAGACTTTCTTATAGGACAAATTTATAGTTAAGTTCTAGTTCGCAAACGTCATTTTTGACATAAAAATTTAAATATATCCAAAACGGCGAGACTGAAATATAAAATATTATACATGAAATATATCTAGAATTTTACGTAGAAATCAAAAATGCAATTATATATAGGGCATTTCACTTAAAATAAGCAAGTTGACATCTACTTTCGATATAACCGGAAGTGCCGCCATCTTGAAAATATTTTAGCTGGCTCTCTCCATGCTCGTTAGTACACTGTAACATTTTAAAGTTCTTCCTTATTATAGTTTTCCCACAATCGATGGATACATTTCCCGGGAAATCACCCTGTATAATGTTTTATATTTACACACTTAGTTGTTATTGGGACTGTAAATAGATATTAATTTGTTACCTTAATAATTAACTAAACTCACATAATATATTCACTGATTGAAACCACACGATTCAAAAGTTTCATTATTTTTAACAAATTCTTACCTGAACTTGGAAGAAATGACCAATTTCCCATAGAATAATGTTGGCCTGCCTATGTTGTTCTTCGTCATACATACCGACCAAATACATCGCGAGAGTTACTGGTAATTGGAGACAAAAGTAAGAAGTCTTGTGTTTGGCAAGTGAAGTGTACCTGAAATAAAAGATACTAACTTTAGTAACATTTTGGACTTTAATGCTTTTTTCTTTATTATATTACATCGTCATCATTTATGTGTAGTGTATTCAGAATTATAAGAAATCGACTAAAAAGTCGGTTAAAAAATAGAACAGGTACAGCAGCACAAGCCAGTAATATTTTGCAAATACAGGTAGAATTCTAGGTATTATTTACATTTATTATGTAAAATATAATTGAATATGAACCGAAATAACCACTTTAAATTGTGTCTCTCGTCATACTACACGTGGTTATTTCGTATATCATTTGCTACCGTAAACCTAATAAATATTTAGAAACGTGGCAGCCTTGGAGCTCTAGTGTGATTTGTGAAAGTGAAACAAATCGAAAGGTGCATCTATCAACAGATGCTAAAGAAATTATTAAGAACGTGTTTCTAACCTTAACGAAGCGCTGTAATTTGTGCCTTAACAAAGCTGTAGAGGAAACAGCTTTACTAACAAGAAAACCTTTTTTAACGGTGTGGAAAATTACACAAAAGCCCATTTTAGAACATAAAAAAAGAAGTGATGCTGCAGTTTTGAGAAAATTAGACCATAGTGACGAGGATATTATACGACGAAAAACTTACAAAATGTATGAGGACCAATATGTTCCAACTTAAGACAATTTAATGAAAATACTTGAAAGAGATGAAACCAAAATTAAGTTCTCAAAAACGACTTTGTGGAAGTACATCTCAGCAATGGGATTTAAATTCAAAAAGATTAATAAAAGGCCAATTTTAATGGAATCTAGGCGTCTTCAAGAATGGCGGGGGAAGTATTTGAGAGAAATCAATGACTACAGGACACAAAAAGACCAATAATTTATTTAGATGGAACATGGATTGATACCAATGATACCCCAACCAGTGGATGGGATGATTCTAGTGGTAAGTGTATGACATGTGCGCCGTCAAACCGGGGTGAAAGAATAACAATTTTACATGCTGGATCTGAAAACGGGTTTGTGCCGAGTGCTTTGTCTTCTCTCATCCAAAAACATTAGAGACTATCATGACGACACAACAGCGGAGCTATTTGAAGATTGGTTTAGAACTAAATTATTGCCTAATATCCCTCTAAATAGTATTACCATAGTAGACAATTAAACAAAGCACCTTGTTCAAATGATCCAAAAGCCAAAATTCAAAACTATAGGTACGATAATGATACATATTTTTATAAAAACTATACAAAAAAAAAAAGAGTTATTGGAAGTACTTAAATGTATTACTATTAAAAAACAATATTATTGCGACGAACTTGCGAACTTTACCGCATTGAGCAAATATGGCACCAACTTAAAGCAGGAATTCGTCGTAATAATATTTCATCTACATTTAATTCTACTGTGTTAACTTTAATTGATGGTGGAGCGAAAAAAGATTCTCAAATTAACTGGGAAAATTGTGTAAAACATGTAAAGGAAATAAAAAAAACCTATGATTATCTTAAAAAAGCAACAAAAAAATTAGTTATTAATCTAGATGACAGTAGCGAGAGTGAAATAGATTTAGTTTAGTAATATAGAACTTAGCGTTAACTAAGTATTCACACTTATGTAAATATTATATTGTACTATATTATTGTCGTGTTTTATTTAATTTAATATAAAAATTAACTGAAGCCTGTTAAGTTATTTCCTGCGAACAGGACAAAATTAAAATTAGGATTTAAAATAAACATTATTCCGGACCTGAATGGATTTTTGTATGCTATTATAAATCGTACAGCTGTGGTTGAAAGGTTTTATTACAGTTTCATTGTTATAAGTGATTGGACTTTTTAGTCTGTTTCTAATAATTCTGAATACACTATAGGCATGCAGAAATAGGGATCAATACACCGCGACCTAATAGATCTATTGTGTTCCCCTACTGCCTCTAAGTCATAAGGGATACCTTGCCGCCTAAAGCAAGTCCTCCAGTCCTATTTCCCTCAGGAACCTTAGGACTTCAGACGGCTTTATAATGGATAGCTCTCCTTCTTCTATTTGGTGTGTTCCCAACAACCGCAATATATGGTATTCTAAAGTTTTACGATATTTTTATATATTATCATATTGTCACATAGGGGAAAATATAAAACTTTAAATTTTTTTTTAATCAAGTCTTAATCTCTTTTTAAGGTAGAACAAAAACAAACCTATTACCTTTATTTTATAACCTTCTAATTATGAGATATTATTAATAAAGTATGTATAAGTATAATGAAAAAAGATCAATTTCACCAAAAAATTTATTACAGATATTTGATATTAATAAATCATAGGAGGGGGGTGGGGCTGGTAAATAATATATATATATATATATATATATATATATATATATATATATATATATATATATATATATGTAAAGAGGTACTATCAGATCGGCTGTGTTTCCTGATTAGATTTAGATTTTGTTTGATAAATTAAGTCGTTCTAATATTGTTTCCTTACCTATCCATTGTGAACGTTTCCAGCTTTGGTTTTCCATCAGGCTCTATATAAATTACATCTAAACTTTGACCAAAACTAATTTTATAATTGATGTCATCGAATAATTCTAATATAGGGACATAGGCTGGATGATCTTTAAAATATCTGCAAAAAGCGATAAAAATAAATTGATGTTTTCATTTATATTGATATATTGTTTATTAATTGTTAATTGTCTAAGAAAAATAAATTAATAAATAAAATAATATCTAGTATAATACCAGTTTAGAAGGTTTTCGTACATGAAATAAAACCAATTAATTTTTTTATTTAAAAGTTTTTCAAACAGCAAAAAATATTTTAAAAAATTAGCTCGCCATACTCTTATGAACGAAAATTAAATCAATTTTAATTCCTTTCTAGTAAATGTTTGAAACTATATTCCTTGCAACAGACCAACAGTAATCTCTTATTATATTTTGGTTCAAAAAACCTTAATAATTTTGCTCAAATACTTTTACATCGTGACGAAAGCGCTCGCCATATTTATCATTCATACTTTAAAGGTCTTCGGAAAAAAAAATTCATATGCGCAAAAAATACATTTTTAGAGACTTGTTTTCACTCATCCCTATATATTATTAATTTTTGTCGAATTTCTTCATTGCCTCGGTAACTGATCGAGCTAGAAGAGGTAGCATTGTCAAGAAGTAAAATTATCTGTATGTTTTGTAATTTGTTTTGATCAAACTCCATCCAAATCAGGGGCCAGCTTCTCCAACCGTAAAACAGAAACTTTTAAATCACCAGTTTTGATAAATTATATCCCAGCAATTTTAAAATAATCTCGAGCTTTGTCTAGCATTTAAAGCATTGAAATCATTTACTCAAGCTTTACTGCAGTTTCTGCAAGCTATTGAAGCTTTATGACAGTTTTTCGTCCTTGTTTTATAGGAGGAATATAGCATATTCGTGAGGCTCTGCTGTCTTTAATAGAAATACTACGTATTTCCTCCTCCTGTTGAGTTTAATATCTTTTGAGCCACATATATCAAACTACTCATAGGAGATATTAAAACATCCGAGAGCAATCCAGTTTGCAAGTGTTTGATTAGCCGAGATCATCTTTTAGTGACTGTAGGCACTTAGAAATTATTAACAAAAAGATAAGCTGTGCCAAGGCCAACTAATAACAAATCTTAAAAGCCGTAAAGCATTTTCACAATAGAATAATGTTGAATTGCCAATATTTTGAAAACTACATATTTTTTGAATAGATAACCTTATACAAAGTTACCTTTATTTTTAATGCTTAATATAATAAATTTTTTAAAAAAAAAATAGCCACCTTCTATTTGAAAAAATTGACTTTTGACGATTTTTTAAATATAATTTTTATTCTTCTTTTTTGACCACTCTGTACAAGAAAACTAACCCAAATTAATTAGGACTTCCTTAAAGAAAAAATTTATAGTTAAGTTTTGGCCCGCAAACGTCATTTTGACATAAAAATTTAAATATGTCCAAAACGGTGAGACTTAAGTAAAAAATATTATGTACGAAATATGTCTAGAATTTTACGTAAAATTCAAAAATGCAATAATATATAGTGTATCCCATTTAAAATAAGCAAGTTGACATCTATTTCCAGTATAATCAGAAGTTCCGCCATCTTGAAAATATTTTAGCCAGCTGTTCCCCATACACTTTATTACACTGTCAAATTTTTAGATTTTTCCTAATTATAGTTTTCTCACAATCGATCGATAAAGTTCCCGGAGAATCACCCGGATATAATTTTATTTTGCAATATGAATCCCCTTATTCAATTCTCTTAAATGTGAACTTGCTTGTTAAGAAGACGAAAAACGGCTTCTTGGACCATTACTCCATCGTTTATGCCACTCATTCCGATTTCTGTTAGAAGGTACCAACAGGAGGATCCCCTTCTAGTTTCAGAGCAATCCATTATATCATCTATCAACAGTAAGCCGATCTGCATCTGAAACAAGAATTAAACTCGTCAAATATATCACTATATGACATTAAATATTGAAACATAAAATTTGATCAAAGACCAAATAACATGAGCTACAGTCAGTCACAAAAGAAACCATTCACTCTTTGATTCATTAGTAATACGGGAGTACATCCTTCCGTTCGCTTGGTTTCCCGTAAAAATTTGCAGTCGTTTTGTCAAAATCTCACTTGTCATCTTCTGTGCTTACTAGTTGATCTTTAATCTGATTTTTTTCTGTTACGCAACCTAAAATTCAAAAAAAATAGATATTCCATCCTAACATTCATCCGCCTTTGGTTTTTAACCGACTTCTAAAAGAAAGAGGTTCTCAATTCGTCGACTATATATATATATGTATATATATATATATATATATATATATATATATATATATATATATATATATATAAATATATATAAATATATATATATATATATATATATATATATATATATATATATATATATATATATATATATATATATATATATATATACTTCGGAACGGCGGCACTGATTTGAATGAAATTTTTTATGTTATGTTCAGGAAGTTGCTGCGGTGTTCCCATATTTTTTTAGACGAAATTGGTGCACTAAAATCCAAGACGGCGCTGACAATATAGCGGCCAAAAAAAATAATTTCGTCCGATTTTCTTCAAAATTGTTATGGGGGATTTTCGGAAATTATTTTTAAAAGATTTAATATGGTGGATCCAATATGGCGAACAAAAAAATTTAATTTTGTCCTATATTCTCCAAAATTGGTGTCGGAGTCGCACATAACGAATCAAAAATATTTTTAAAAAATTCAATATGGCGGACAAAAAAATAAGTTCGGTCCGATTTTCTCTAAAATTGGTACGGTAGAGTTTTCGGGGTCGCATATCACAAATCTAAAATTATTTTTAAAAAATTCGATATGGCGGATTTAATATGGCGGACGAAAAAATCAATTTTGTCCGATTTTTTCCAAAATTGGTATGGAGGAGTTTTCGGAGTAGCACATAAATAATCTGAAATTATTTTTATAAAATTTAATATGGCGTATCTAATATGGCATCGCACATTACAAATCTGAGATTATTTTTTAAAAAGTTCATTGTGGCGGATCCAAGATGGCGAATTAAAGATTCTACATCTCTTGATTTTATTTTAAATCAGTACTGGGGGATTTTTATTAGTGTTAATTACGAATTTAAAATATTTTTTGAACAACTCAATCTGGCGAATTCAATATGGCTTTCGAAAAATTTTACATTTTTCAGTTTTCCCGAAAACTGATATTGGTGGCCCTTGAAGATGGAAATTATGAGTTTAAAAGTTTTTTTTTCAGGATTTAATACGGCGAATCCAATAGAGCAGACCAAAAAGTTTTCAATCAGGATGTAAATGGCGAATATAAAATTATTTTAAGAAAATCTCATGTCAGATGGAATATGATGGTCCATAAATTTTAAATTTCCAGATTTCATACAAAATTGGTACTAGGGGGCTTTGAAGGGATTAGATTTAGATTAGACTAAGACGTTAAAAGTTTTTTCAAATTCAAAATGGCGGATCCAATATGGTGGGATGAAAATTTTACCTTATTCGTATTTTATCAGATTTGGAATTAGGGTGTTTTCAGGGCCCCGTATTACGAATATGAAGTTAATTTTTTACAATTATTAGGTTGATAAGATGCAATATGAAAGACTGAAAATTTTACATTTTCTGATTTTGTCTAAAATCGATATTGCGGGGTTCTTGGAGTATATGCAAAGACAATATGCAATATAAAATATATCGGGTTAAGAAATTTACGTCTCAAATTCCATATTACCAATCTAAAATTAATTAGAAATTTAAGATAGTGGATTTACTATGACAGACTAAATATTGGTCTAAGTCTAAGAATCAAACAAAATTATTGGTTCATTTTAGGGTAATTTAGAACTTTGGATAAAATGGGTACTTTTTTGCCATCTTGGAATCATTGCGAGGTAGACTAATCTTGATTAGTATTTAGTTTAAATAATTTATGGATATCATAATGAATTCAAAACTAAAGATCGAAATATAAAATTTTTATAAAAAAAATTGATCCTTGACTTCTAAAAGTGCACTAAAAAGTGAAAAATATCAATACATTTTTATATAAAATTAAAAATTTTAAAGTCGGCGCTGAATTATTTCTAAATGAAATAAATTACTAGTAATCTATACAAATTATCGTAAGAAAGCAATTATAAATAAAGTATTTTTAATCTGTTTTTGCGAATTACATTTTGTTAGGAATTACTTTGGCACCGACTTAAAACATTTCAATTTCATATAAAAATTTCTAGTTATTTTTCACTTTTTAGCGCACTTCTAGAAGTGTTCAATTTTTTTTATAAAAATTTTATTCTAAATACACTAGTGGTGTATCACTACATTGTTTGCTATTTTTATAGGAGCATATAAAGCACAGAACTCTAAAAAAACATAAAAAATGCAAGAATAAAAAACAAAAAAGAAAATAAATCGGAACTCTATGTATTATCCTTTTAAGCATCTATACAATCACCGGAGTGGTGCGAAAGTTTTAAAAATCAAAATTTCAGTTAGAAATATAAAAATTTCTTTAACTCATTTAAATAGTTTTAAAAATATCGCTCCACCCCGGTGATAGTACAGATGTCGTTTGACTGGCGATATTTTTCACTCTGGCATCGAAGTCAGAAGATTTTTATTATCCTACCGACATACTTTGAAATTTATATTTTATATAGCAGTTGTGAGTATTGCTCTTGGTTCAATACAGCTTTACTGATGATACCATGAGGTGAACGAAACGCGTATAGAGAGAGTATCAGAGTTGTATTTCTATATATTCGCTACTGCTTGAAAATAAAACACATATAGGCAACAACTAATTCTGTTAAAATTACTTACCAGTTCAATACACCATCCTAAAATATTGACCAACCTCATGTTTTCTGGAGTAAGTTTCTGTGGATCTTCTAACAATTTGTACGATAAGATTAAAATCATTTCGCGATGTTTCTTGCCAGTTGGTGTATGTTGAATCATCTAGAAGAAAGTTTGTTTTAGGAATTGAAATGAAAATTAGAACATTCACTTCAAACAAATAGGAGGTTCACAATTTGAATGTTACATATATAAGTTGTTCGGTAAGTACAAACTTTCGATCGTGTAGCTTCTGAACAGAGTCTCACGAAATATATATATATATATATATATATATATATATATATATATATATATATATATATATATATATATATATATATATATATATATATATATATATATTATGTCGGATATTCTCACGGGTGTGATGTGTTCGCTCGTAGACGCCCTACAGTGAGCTTTGAAAATGGTGAATGAGATTTCACCGAAACGTCAGCTGCCTTACAGTCCTGAGAGGGACTCAGCCCATACACGGGATGCCCGAAAACCTTCGATTACATATATATATATATATATATATATATATATATATATATATATATATATATATATATATATACATATATATACATATTTTTATAAATTAATGTTTCTTAAAAATATGCAAATTGGATGACGTTTTTAGTAATCCATCAAATAACAAGGTGTTTAAAATGTAATTATCGAAAATATAAAAAAAGGAAGTAGACCACGGCTTATCTGTTTTTAGGTGGGTGTGAAATGGATCTTGGAAATTTTTGCATGAGAGCCTTCAGCATAACCTGAATAACAATAATTTTGATATGCGTCATTTCAAAAAGTTGAGAAACATTGTTTTTATCAATAAAAATATAAAATGAACGAAAAAAAAAAACGTTTTTTTTCAACGTTTCTCTCGTATAACTTTGTTGAAGTTGAAGAGGAAAAAAAGTTTTAAAATTAAAATTACCATAAGATAAAGTTGGTCGGAAATCTCAAAATAATATATTTCCCTTATTGCAAAATAGCAATAATTAAAAAAAAAAACAGTTTTTAATCAATTTTTTTCGACCAATTAAATTTTTCTGAGTACATTCATATTAAAGCAAAGAAAACTTTATTCCATGATAAAATAACACGCTAAAATTCGTTAGGATCGAATCAATAGTTTTTGCACAATAATCTTTCAGTCCGATTTCGTTTACAAAAATTGACCATTTTTCAAGTTTGTTTGTATATAATATATTTGACTTTGGTTTTGAATACGTACCTTAGCGAATCTGTGCATAACATCATTTAATTCTTTGCTCTCTCTGACATCAGTTAACTCTTTTATGACTTCCGGAAGCATTGCCATAAAGTTCACAAGTTCTTCTTTCGCTAACAAGGTGACAGATTGAGCTGGTTTAACTATATTTTGTTGAATGGTGCATAAAACTCTGGAAATTTTAAACAACCTGTAGAATCAGATATTTAATTCTAAAAGTTTTTATTTCTTCTTATGCCCAAGAGAAAAAACGAGATTCTTAAAGAATGTACAGCTGATGCGTCGCCAGTGAGATCAGAGAAACAGCCAGTCATATCAAATCTTTCTGCATCATCATTTATATAAGGTGACGACGAATTAAATGCTACCTATAATATGTTGACTAAATTGTGGCTGTAAAATTTGCATTGTCTTTATTTTTATTTATTTTTACGACGTTTCAATTAGGTTGTATTTCTAATCGTTATGAAGTGTAAACTGAATGTTTTGTCTTTAGACTACGAGCTTAGATTCCATTATTGTTTTTAATGTATGCTGCTTCTATAAATTTTCCTTTTTTCAGATTGGGTGATGTGGAAAGTCTGTATACTAATGTACCATTAGTGGAATTACTAGACATGATCAAAACTAGACATTCAAATTATAATACTTTATCAGATAAAACCACGTTACCACTGGACGGGGTGATGGAGCTTTTAGAGGGTTGCCTGCGTAGTGCTTACTTTCAAGTAAAGGACAAGTTCTACGCTCAGGACGACGGGCTTCCGAGGGGTTCTTCACTTTCTCTAGTCCAGTCATCGCCAATATATATATATATATATATATATATATATATATATATATATATATATATATATATATATATATATATACGGAATGGTTCGTAACTCATGCCATAGAAGCGGCAACAGTAAAACCGAAAGTTTGGTTGAGATATGTCGAAGATACTTTCATCGTATGGAAGGGCAATGATGAAGAACTTAATGATTTTCTGAATCATCTGGAATACCATTCGACCTACAATTAAGATTACCATGGAAAAAGAGGTAAATGATCAATTGCCCTTCCTAGATGTCATGGTGAACCGTTCAAACGAAACTATTAAGACTTGAGTATACAGAAAGCCAATACATATTGAACAATATCTTAATCATAGTTCTAATCATTCTGTTGTAACAAAACGCGGAATTATACGCAACCTCTATAATCGCGCTATATCTATATGCAATAATGCCGAATCATTGGAAAGAGAGGTAGCAAATATTAAATCCGATTTACAACAGAATGGTTATCTTTCGAAACTAATTGAGGATGTTATAAATAATTTTAGAATAACGCACACTGGACAGCAAGACACACAATTCCGTACATTAAGGGAACATAAGACGAATTGCCAGTAGTTATAATATAAAAACAGCCTTTAAATTAGAAAATACCCTTAGAGCTCATTTAACAAAAAAAAACCTAAAACCACCGATAAGAAATAATGTGTTTATAAAGTTCCATGTGAGTGTGGTGAACTGTATATTGGATAAACCAAACGACCGCTAGAAGTTAGAATTAAGGAACATAAAACTCATATACAAAAAGGGGAAACGTCGAGATCAGGTATTGCAGAACACTCCTGGGATAAACAACACCATATAAAATGGTCTGAGGCTGCGGCAATATATATGGAGCCCAATATGAAAAAAAGAAAATTTATAGAAGCAGCATACATTAAAAACAATAATGGAATCTTCAGTAAACCGAGTGTTGAGGTACCTAAGCTTTAGCAACCACTACTTTGTAACATCAAATCATTAAGGTGTGTACAGGGTGAGTCAACGATTGGATGAAGTAGGTTTGTGTCTTTTCGGTGAAATTAACAAAGAAACTATATTTATTGTTTGATACAGTTTATTTTTACGCAGATTTTAAAAATATTTAGGACTCTACAGGGTGAGCCAAAAAACTAGAACAGCATGAAGTTGTATTTTTTTTAAATAGAATACCCTATATACGAATCGTATTTTCGATTTAGCTTATAATTTTAAAGCTTTTTTTATTAAGGGTTTACTATAACAAAACTTTATAGTTTCTGAGATAATTAAGTTTAAAGAAAAAAAGTCACATTTTCAAGCATCAATTCAATTCTAAATAACGTTTTCAATTTTGTGACAAATATATTCCAATTTGGAATTTAGCAAGGCCAAGGACAAGTTAACATAATTTTTACCTAATATTTGCAATAAAAGCTACAGGGTGTTGAACACATCGGCTCAAATTTGAACAAGTTTAAATGAATAAATATCTTTTTTTTTTAATGGTACACCCTGTATATTTTCATGTTATTTAATAGAGTAATAAAAACCCTAAAAGTTTTGTTCAATATATCCTATACCTATTTATAATAGTTTTTGAGATATTTCAGTTTTTCTTATTTTCCATACTTTTTTACAGAAATAGTCTTCATTATATGATGAAATACATTATTCGTTATATTACAACGGCAATAGTTTAATTAAACATAATGTGAAAAAATTAACACAACAATAACGACAAGGCAAATACATATTTACTTTTATACTAAATTGAAACAAAAAAATTACCTATTAAATACTGAGATTAATTATTTCTTTTTAATAAGTGTTCGAATAAACGACCCTCTTGTGCAATGCACAAATTTAGTCTTTTTTGCAGATTTTCTCGGACCCTGGACAAAATTAGTGGCGTTATTGTTCTACAGGTATCCCTAATCCTGTTTCGCATATCTTCCACTGTTGTTGGTGGATTAACATACACCTTATTTTTAATATAATCCCATAGGAAGAAATCTAATGGGGTGATGTCGCAAGACCTTGGTGGCCACTCAATGAAACCCCCACGTCCAATCCATTTTTGCGGATATCGTTGGTCCAAAAACGCACGAACTTCACGATGGTAATGCGGAGGCGCACCATCGTGCTGGAACCACATACTGTCGAGCTCATCTCTATCGAGACCTTGAAGCAGTTGGGGTAGTTCTTCTTGTAGAAAGTTCAGGTAACTATGGCCATTTAGTGGTTCATTAAAAAAGTGGGGTCCAATAATTCGATTATGATGAATACCACACCAAACATTTAATGACCAGCGGTTTTGATGTTGCACCTCTCTAATCCAAAATGGGTTTTCTGTGGCAGAATAATGCATGTTGCGTCTATTTACGGCACCGTTACTTCTAAAAGTAGCTTCATCACTAAACCTTACCTTGCATAATAAATTTGGATTTAATTGAATCTCCGCATTTATTGTACGACAAAAGTTTACACGACATTCAAAATCCTGTCCATTCAATTCTTGGTGTAATTCCATGTGATATGGATGATACCTATATTTCTTGGTAGTACGATTAGCGGTGGATTGTGATGTTTCACATAATGCTGCTAACTGACGGCTACCAATATAAGGATTTTCCTGAACATTTAACAATACTTGTAGTTCTTTTTCTTCATTAGTTACTGGTTTGTTGACCACTTTACGTTTTGGATAATCAACAGTACCAGAAGAATCAAATCTTTGCATTAAGTTTTGAAAAGTATGGGTATTAGGCTGGCGTCGATCAGGATACTTCATTTTGTAAATTCTTGGAGCAAGAAGGCAATTTTTTTGAGCCTCTCCTATTGTATAAATCATATCTATTAACTCATTCACTGGAAAATTCATTTTACAATATAAGATGAATGCAAAAAAAAACCAAACTACACTACATAAAAACCAAAAGAAGCGATTGCGGTTATAAATTTGACACACAGAAAAATGTTCTCTTACATTGTTTTTGCCATGGCTACTATGATAATGAAGACTATTTCTGTAAAAAAGTATGGAAAATAAGAAAAACTGAAATATCTCAAAAACTATTATAAATAGGTATAGGATATATTAAACAAAACTTTTAGGGTTTTTATTACTCTATTAAATAACATGAAAATATACAGGGCGTATCATTTAAAAAAAAAAGATATTTATTCATTTAAACTTGTTCAAATTTGAGCCGATGTGTTCAACACCCTGTAGCTTTTATTGCAAATATTAGGTAAAAAGTATGTTAAGTTGTCCTTGGCCTTGCTAAATTCCAAATTTGAATATATCTGTCACAAAATTGAAAACGTTATTTAGGATTGAATTGATGCTTGAAAATGTGACTTTTTTTCTTTAAACTTAATTATCTCAGAAACTATAAAGTTTTGTTATAGTAAACCCTTAATAAAAAAGATTTAAAATTATAAGCTAAATCGAAAATACGATTCGTATATAGGGTGTTCTATTTAAAAAAATACAACTTTATGCTGTCCTAGTTTTTTGGCTCACCCTGTAGAGTCCTAAATATTTTTAAAATCTGCGTAAAAATAAACTGTATCAAACAATAAATATAGTTTCTTTGTTAATTTCACCGAAAAGGCACAAACCTACTTCATCCAATCGTTGACTCACCCTGTACAATGAAGCGAAACGTTGCGGTTCAATGGATACAGTCCCTATATAAGCTCGGAGCGTTAAGACAAAACATTCAGTTTATACTTGATAACGATTAGAGATATAACCTAATCGAAACGTCGTAAAAATAAAAATAAAAACAATGCAAGTCCGACCAAATTTTAGGGAGTAACACAACAGTTGATATCAAAAATATTTGCTATGTTTATCCAAGTACATTAAACGTAAATGCCAAATGTGGTTTTCTAAATTCAAATCCAGTAATTTTAATCTTTTCGACTCGTATTTATAAAGGAGAACAACAACCATCAAAGAACATTTGTAACAGATTGCTAAAGTAAGCAGAGCAACAGTAGGATTCCGTGTTATGTAGAATTTTACACGTAGTTTTCTTCTCTCGATCTCTATCGGCGAAAGCGATAGTAGCCTTTGTTGGCATTCTGTGTTTCTATCGTTTATACTTCGGAAGTTTTCGGATATCGTACCACCCAAAAGAAAAACATTAGTTAAAACTTAGTGATATCTAGTAACTATTTATTTTAATTCGCTGTCATTGTCAATATTTGTCGGGCAATTCTGTGCAACACTTTTCCAAAGGACATTACGCTTTGCTTTACCATTCGGCCCATTAAATTTATTAGTTATTAACTCAGGGGTCCTGTCACAAATACCTAATAACAGTTGCTAATGTTATGCCCAAAACTTCATTTTTCTGTTTATAAATTTACTTTAATGAAAATCCAGAATATATAAAAAATTCAGTTTAGCTGTTTATTTTTCATCTCAGAACAAGAACTGAGGTTAGATGATGCTTTTTAATAGAAAAAAAAACAGCTCGCTTATAAAAGAAATAATCGATATCGGTGAACATTTTGCCACACAGACTACCAGATATATTAATAAAATTCTATATTACACAGAATCCAAGTGTTTTTTGATCGCTTGATCACTGAAGAAGAAAAATGGGTCCTCTAGGATAATGCAAAACGCAAAGGACGGTGGCTTCCTCAGAACAAATCGTCACGAAGTACAACTAAGCCAGTATTCGCGTAATCTTTTATTTTGAAATACTGAAACCTGAATAAACTGTGAATGTAGACCTTTACTGTGAACAACTTAAACGAGTAAATCAATCTTTAATTGAAAAATGTCCAGCGATTGTCGACAGAAAAGGTGTTATTCTGCAACACGACTGCACTGCGCAAGAAAAACCCTGGAAAAAATTAATGAATTGGGGTGGGCTGTATTGCTTTACCCACCATACTCTCCAGATACTGCGCCATCGGATTTCCACTTATTCCGATCGCTACACATTTTTTAAGTGACAATAATTCGAAAATTAAGATGGTGTTCCAAATGCCATCTCCAGATATTTTGCTCAAAAACCAAATCACTGGTATCGATCCGGCATTGAAAATTTGCACGCTGGATAACAAAAGGTTGTTGATAACGAGCTGATTACAGTATTGACTGAAAATATAAAGAAATGCAAAGAAACTACATTACTTTCCGTTTCTTCTAATATATTCTTCCTTGAGACACCAATTCTACCATTAAAAATTTAGTTTGATATTATTGCAAATTTATCTTTTTTTCTCCAATTGCACGTAGGTTGAATATATAGCGCCCATTTCAGGAAAATTTTTAAATTTATGAGTATATATTATTAAAAATTACCTGGTATTATTCTGCTTCATCCACCTCCTATAAAAAACATTTTTGTCGTAATTGCACTCCAAATTGGAGAGCTGCCATTTGTGGTCCGCACTTGATGTTGCATAAATACTTTTATTCGTCATTGCTTTACTAATATTTCTCCGAAATTGTTTTATCAGACAAGTGATAGAACGATAAGAGCCTAATTTCATCGAAAACATTATTTTTTTATGAATTGGACTAATTTTTAGAAGAAAAGTATGCCAAAGTATTTTAAATCGCATAAAATGTTATAATCTTGAATAAAAATTTTCCTAATTCCTCTTTCAAATCTTAGAATAGTCATAGACAATGAGACACAGAATTCATTATTTTTATATTTTCGAAAAGCTACTGTTTACAATCACAACACTCTGCAATCAACTTTGTCCGAGAAATTAAATATTTCGGATTATAAAGAAAAGGACAAAGTACAAAAACAAGTATCTACTTAAAAGTTTTTATTATAACTAAACATTTTGCTATTATGATTTAGTTAATAGTTATATAAGCCAAAAAAGAGCTTCCTAAATGTCATATCATATTAAATTAAATTGGCCCAGAAATAAGTTACTGAAAAAACTCTTCAAATAATGTTGTTATTCAAAAACAACTTATCAGTGTGATGTTAATCAAAATTCTCATTTTAAATGGTGGTTTTCTTATAAAGCTTGATTTAATCTTTTTAAGATAATAAATACTTGTAACATAGAAAAAAAATAAAGAAGGCTTAACAAGGTTTTAAGACGGGCGGCCATTTAATTCTAATTTTGATGGTTCATTACACAGAGTAACTTTAATAAGTCCTGTCGTATTCAGGGAGTATGAGTTTCTTTTTTTTTTAAATTTGAAACGCCTATTACAATCATGTCCCTTTTTGGTTTGGTTGGTTGTTTTAACGCTTTTTCTTTATCGATTTTTAGTTAATTTTTTCCAAGGACCTCTTTCAACTAACTTTCGCAATTTTAACTATTTTTCGATTTTAACGAGACATTAACGCACCTCACCATTATTCCCTATTTTTGTACTCATTTCTAAGAATATGGATCTATTTACCCATTCACCAGGTTTATTGGATTATTTATTTCATTCAGGAAACGCAGAAGTTCGTTTCCGTCGGGATTAATTTATTGTAAAAATGTTTTCATTATCAATTATTTGTGTAAAACCTAAGTTTTAATACAAATCAGGGGTTGTTAGTGAAGTTCCGCCAAACCTCCCGACTAGAATGAAAACTCTAGCCGCCTCAAGTTTCTACTCACTCACCGGAATCGAAGGGGAATGAGTGAAGCTCAGAGTTAACGAATCTTAAGTTTTAATTTTGTTTGGAAACACTTCTAGGGAATGAGTTATTTAGGAAAAGGTTATCAAGTTACACTCATTCATGACTCTTAGGTAACTTTTATTCACTTTTTCTTAATTCAGTAATGTTTTTCGCAAGTCAAGTTCGGAATTATTTTACTCTCTACTGTCACGTTCGAATTTATTTGTCAAATCGAGATTTTCATAACTTTATAGCTAATACCCAGATAGCACAAGATTTCCATTGGATATCCAGAATAGGTACATATAATGTCCTGTATGTCCATGGACCGTTTATGGATGTCCATTAGATGTGATGACCTGTAATCTATATGAACGTCCATATCTGGATGTCCAGTGTAAGTCCATCAGACGTCCATTAATTAAATTTCGGGTTATCGGTAAAATAGGATACTGTAATATCGGCCTGTAGAATTGTCATTTCTTAACCCGCTGGCCCGCCATGATCACAAAATATCCCTTCAGATATTTTGTGCCCATTATTGTGTTGACGTCGAGCTAAAAAAGACCTTTTGGAGTTTTAGTTGATCTAAAATCAAGTGTGCTTTTTATTTGAAGAAGATGCCACCGTTAAAGGTAAGTATAGTTATTTTAAATTAATTTTTTTTAATTATACCAAAAATTAGCGAACGAAACTAGACATGCCCGACGAAAAGCTAATAATTTAGTATCAAACTCGCACAAATTTGAAAGTGAACAAAATTATTCAGTATCAAAACACGTATGTTAAAATATAGCCTTTGTAGCTATACTTTTTCATACAATCACTTATTTAAATGGAAATTACTACAAATAAGTGCAAATAATTTGATAGGCCAATGAATTTTGTATCTTGTTGGTTAAAATAGAGCACAGATAGAGTTGTAAATTTGTGTAATAATAAAATTGTAAATTTTAGAGAAAATTCTCTCTGACAAAAGTCATTATTGAGTAATCAGTTTAATAAGATTGCTGGCATCAATAAATGTTATCAAAATTTATAATGGAATAAAAGCTATAGCAAATTTGAATAATTATATTAATTTTTTTATGACTATTTTGGATTAAACGCTAGTAAAAGTTTACATTGATGTGTATTTTTGTGCAGTATAATTGTTAAAAAATATATAATAAAGTTTAGACAGTTCGACTCTAGGTTTAGACTTATAATTTAATTTCTTTTAATTATTTTTAGATGAATTTTCCACAGATTGGTCCAAATAAAATTCCTATGTGAAAGCCAATTTGTACCAAATTAGAGAGGATATTCAGGTACTCTTAAATAGGGAATAAACAACAAGTATCTACAAAGAATATTCTGCAGGAGTTCAACTATCCTTTTACCGAAGAAAATAATCAGCTGCCTCAAGTCACATAAGATCTTCAGGACAATTTAAACTTTAAAGATGCAGTAAGTTTATTACATTTCTCCTGAAATAAAAGCTGAAACTTATTCGAGTAATGCTTCTTTATGTGTATGAGTCTATTAATAAAAAAAAACTTAATTTACAGGATTATTTTATATATATTTTTTTACTTTGATTCTTAAAGTCAAAAATATTCTTAGGTTAGCATATGTGGAATTAACGTTTAATTATCTCAATGAAGTAATATAATTTTAGGTTTTACAATTAGCGAAAATTGGAGGAAACTTAACTTATTAAAAGATATTTTATTGTAACAATGACAGATAGTCTTTCCAAGAATTATACATATGATGGAACAGTAAAGTGCCCTTTAAAGAACTTATGTTTACTATTTGTGTAGGTAAGTTACCACTTAAATATAAAAATTTAATGAAAAAAATCTCTGTTTTATTTGTCATACTCGTAAATAATAAGAACAAATTGGGTGTCAGATTTCACACGTTGAACTCTAGATCCTCTTGTTCTGATAATACCCAGACAAAAAGTGTGTTAAAAAATTTTTTCTGGTCTGTTGGTTTAAGCACTCTAAGCAATAACGATGCATTTGGTTTTATATATATATATATATATATATATATATATATATATATATATAGAGAGAGAGAGAGAGAGAGAGAGAGAGAGAGAGATGATTGATTTAAATTCTTACAAAACCATAAAATACTGCATCATTTAACGTTAAACCTTATTAATTTTCAGCTGCGGTAGAAGAATGGGGAGCTGATAAAAAACAGCCAAAGACGAGATTAGACAATGGCTGAAGAGAATAAACGACAGAAATAAATCTAGAAAAAAATAATCATTGTAACAATAAAAAGTCTTTATTTAAATAGTTGGTATATTTTCTATTACCCAATTGAAATTGTACCTATTACTATGGAACCAGATAACTTATTCATAGCGATCCTTCTACAGCTTGAACAATTTAAATCAATTGAAGCTATATTATTGTAGCACTTGCAATTCGACTAATTATAAAATTTTATATTCTTATATAGTATTGTATTAAAAACTTGACAATTGTAATCAATAAGTGTAATATGTGGATCCAGTTCCTGTTACCTGGTTCGCTAATGTAATTTATATCTGTTTAATTTTTGGGACTAATAGGACCATCTATGGTTACTAGTTATCGACGTTTTGATGACATAAGTGGTCTGTATCTTTAGAAGTGAAGATTAGTTAGGTAGTGTAAGCTCTCGAACCCTAAGCAAATTCTGAAAATATCTACCATTCATGTTAGCGGAACGTCAAGAAGAGGGAACAATAGATTCTGACCTATTAATCCAAAAAGCACAATACCATCGGATAATATGTCCATAATCGGGTCAAGAATGTACATTATATGGACCTCCAAAATTAGTCCTATTAATATCCAAAAATGATCCATACTTGGACAATATATGGAATCCAAAAAGACGTCCATGAGTGGGACAAACGTATAGTCTAGTGGATATCCATAGGATGTTGGTGGACAAATTTTGGACATCCCATGGATACCCAGTATGTCCAGCTTTGGATAAACGATGGATATCCAGTGGACTGAAGTGTGCTATTTGGGTACGAAGCTAACTATTAGTCGCAATGTCAATATCAGGTTACCTCCACTTTGTCACGTTCTAGTAATTATTTTTAACCATAAAATACTGCATCATCACCAACCTTTTAAGGCAGGACGCATCAATAAAGTAAGTCGTACGCGCCGCTAACCTGGTGTTTTTATCGACGGTATCAATTTACTTTAAAAACCACGAGCTGCCTAAAAAATAGACCAGTCAACGCGGCCCTCGAGAGCTATGGTCAATCGGAAAAAAAGACGAGTTATCTCAGGAAGAGCAACCCGTAATATCCCTATTTTCACAGCTGACTTTTCGCTTTTATAGCAGTGATGACGTCGCGCTCTAAATTCGGGGAAGCACCGAGTCAAAGTGCCACCACCGCACCGTTTAATATCTGGGTTTCCCCGTTTCGATAATCAAAGAATTGTAGTTTTAGCACTGTATGCCGTATTATTTAATTTATTTAAGAAGTTTGATGCAATAATAAACCTGGAATTTAATATTTTGTGGTAAAATAAGCGTATATTTACAACACCTCTCTCCTTAGACAGGATACTACCTGAATTTTCTTTCAAGAATGATTAATCAGGAAGATTGACGCTTAGTGACTTTCCATTAATCTTTTTGTTAGAAACGACATGATGCAAGTATGGCATAAGAGCTTATTTTATCCAACTTTTTTATGAAAAAGCTTTTACAACTTAATTCACAAATTTTCGCCTCTTTTTTAGACCGATATCTATAACGACTTTTTCAAGATTCTTAGAACTAATAGTCCGGTCAAGTTAGCATCAAAAATAGGGGTAAGGTTACATTAATTCGCACCTTGCTAAAAATTAGCATGAATGTTGGGAACCTTATTATACACAATTTGTCAATTATCCATATCAATCCGAAGTGTGGAAAAAAATTTATTCAAGGTCAAATGTTGCAAAAATCGGTTTTTTGAGTTTTCCAGCTAAACGGTAAGTTTTATAATAAAAATAGGTGAGACAAAAATTATTCATCATGCAATTATCTATAAAAATTGTTCATACACTTTTTTTCCTAAGAATCACCATTTCGGAGATACAGCGATGCAAAATGTTGAAAAAGTTGTATTCTTCATAATATGCACACGTTTCCGCGCCACCCGTGAGGTAGTGTACATGGCGCGTTTTTTTTTACGTGGTTTCCCCGGTAGGCCTATTCCACGATCTATTGTGCTTCTGTTGAGTTAAAAAGCTATTGTATTAAATTGAAAATGGTACTATTGTAAATAACAAGAGCGGTGTAAGTAATGCGTAAATTGAGAAAATTATTCGTCTGATTGATACTCTTCTAATGGAACATAATCCATACTGTCTTGCTCTTCTCCTTCTTCTTCTTCTTCGTCTTCTTCTTTCTGCTGAGTACAAATAAATTGTTCAAAGAGCAATGCATCAGATGTCTCCTCGCCTATATCGTAAGAATCCTCTTCTACTGGCGATTCAACATTGGAGCACGATTAGCCTCGACAACTGATACATGCTAATGAACAAAACAAACCAACTTTTTTACAGCCGCATTTAGCATTACACCCCGTTTTGCAATTGCAAAAAATTGAATTGAGGAGTTTTTCCGGTGCAGGAGGGAGTAAAGTCTGAATTGGTTCCAATATATTGTCAGTTAACTTCCAACCCCAGTCTTCTGGGTTTAGTTTATTACCAAGCCATACTTGAACTTGATAATATACTCGAAATAGATGTTGATGAGCAGAAGCAGAGGTTGGAGGAAGACAAGCTAATTGTACTTGTTTCTTTTTATACGTATTTTTTGCAAAAGATAAGTATCGAAACTTATCTAAGCACGTAATTTTTTTGGAGCTCCGTAAATTGAAAGAAGAAAGCGAATTCCGTTGGTGATTACAGCTTGAAAATTGACAATCATCACTATTTTCGATGTGTGCAAATATTTCTTCCATTAAAAGATTCGTACTTTCAGATTGAGGACGACCGGCTTGACCCCCCGTAGTCGGTCTCAAGAAGGCATTATGACAGTCTTTATGATACTTAGCTTCGGCAGCAACTAAATCATGTTCGAACTCAATTCGAGTAATAACAGCTTTTGCTACATGATCAGAACGAGTCTGGGCTATATTCAGGATTGTTTCTTTGAATGAAAGTGTTGTTCCATGAAAAATTTTACGCCGATACTTCAGTGCTTTTCTGTTTTCTAGCTCTTCATTCAATTCATTGCCACAAAATAAGCAACACTTTTTAAAACAAAAAAAAACGGTTCACTTACGCGTGCTCTAGTACGAGGTGGACTTATTTTTGATGTACTAGCTTGTTCTTCATCCTGTTTTCTTTTCAATGCAGCGATTGTACCCTTCCGAGTATAGTTTTTTCGACACTGCACATGAACTGTCACAGAAGTCTGGTCTTTCAGGTATTCCGAAAATTCATCACCTCTTTCAATACTTGCATTAATTAATGTCTTTAGGCCACGATCAACAGTAACTGTTTCGCTTTCGGTCAAATGTTTATTACAAATAAAGCACAACTGCGACATTTCTATTACAAACACAAAACTGCACAAATTTTGTTTGAAAATATAAGCAATAACTACGTGTTCTTACTACGAAAGAATGCTTGAAACTAATACTATTCTATCTAGGGAGGCCCTTCAAAAAGGAGCAGGTATACGAGCGTCGCCACGTGGACAATTGAATAGCAGACAGATGTTGCTCAAGGCCGTACGGTCATATAAAATGAGGGACTGGGTTTTTTTTGGAGTTTATATTTTTAAAACTGTATAATATGTATGTATACGCTACGAAAATTAATATTTTTACTTATATTATCGTTCTGTAACGTATATTACGGTAATTGACATGCATATTATGAAGAATACAACTTTTTCAACATTTTGCATCGCTGTATCTCCGAAATGGCGATTCTTAGGAAAAAAAGTGTATGAACAATTTTTATAGATAATTGCATGATGAATAATTTTTGTCTCACCTATTTTTATTATAAAACTTACCGTTTAGCTGGAAAACTCAAAAAACCGATTTTTGCAACATTTGACCTTGAATAAATTTTTTTCCACACTTCGGATTGATGTGGATAATTGACAAATTGTGTATAATAGGGTTCCCAACATTCATGCCAATTTTTAGCAAGGTGCGAATTAATGTAACCTTCAATGTCTATTTTGACCGGACTATAAGAACTTGCGCCATCTGGGTAATTCTGTCCCCACTCTGCAATTTAATTTCACTTTTTAGGACGTTACCGAACTCCCCAGGTCAGCAAAGTACCAGCTCAGACACAATGTCGTATTAATGGAGTTTAAAAATAGTACAATCACAAAAACAATAAAATTACAATAAATATGTTACTTACCTGTTAAGATTAGCAAGAAAAAATATTTGTTTTCCTTTCGCCTCACTTTTTATAAAAGAAGACAAAACATAGCTAGGCGTTTGGGGCAAGATTCGAGCTTAATCAAGTATTCGACCTTGAAAATTAGTTGGGAATACTAAATGGATTGTTGTTATAACTATGGAATAAGTTTTATTCAATAATTTTTAATTTGTAATTTTAAATACGATTTTTGAGATATAACAAGTTGATATGAAACTTGCTAGAGCTTTTAAATAAGCCATATTTGAGAAAAATTTAAAACGTACCGTTATGAATGACTAAAACTTATTATTATGCCCTTTTATATTCAAATATTCTGATGTGATGAGTCATATTTATTATAATGCGCCGAAAGGAATAGTGTCTTGATGCGTCATACTTCTAGATAGATCTCAATTTTTATGATCTAGATTTATTTTGCGATTTTCAAGAGACAAAATCGTAACAGTACGAAAGATTTTATTTTTCGTAATTGAAACACACATAACCTTTTACCTTTGCTTCTTAAAAATATTTTAATATAAAGCCACTAAAGAGAATTACGTGTTAGCTTTGGTAACAGAAAATACTTAATTTGGCTAACCTAAATGTACACTGAAATAAGGAAATGGTTGAATTTACCAACATTGCTCTCAATCCAACCATTATTTTCTGTTAAATACAAGCAATAGTTTTTATGCTTTCAATAGAACAACAAAAAATGTCAAATATTACTACTTGAACGAAATGCAGGAAGCATCGTTTCAAGCATCAAGATCATTTCAAATTAAGCAAAAAAGGTGTTTAATTTAATACCACAAAGGTGTTAAAATATTAAGTTCTATTGCTTGCATGAACTCTTAGATATGTTACTTGAACCGCACAAGGAGAGTTAAACATAGCCGAAATATTGGTTGATGTAACACTAAGAAATGTTTTTACGAGTAGTGTCAGTGATTGGTTGAACTAATCTAAGGTCTTAAACAAATATATTCAAAGATTGTTTAAAACATATCTGAATGTTCAATCAACATTCTCTGTTGGTTAAAATAAACGATGTATGATTTAAGTGAATCACCAATAGGATATTACTTTAAAAAATACTATCTTAAAAGAATGAGTTGTAAACTTTGAACGGAACAATTTTTAATTTTGAATCAATGATTAAAAATACTAGACTCAATAAGCATTTTTATGTTATTAGCCAAAAATGTTGGCACCATTTACGCCAAAATATGTATTTTTTACACACTGTAAACAAGATCAATTACGCCATAATCGACAATAAAAAATATTCAAATAAAATATTTACAAAATAATTTTTGCAAAATTAGGATTTCCTTCATATACAATTATAAAATTAAAAATGTTATTCTTTAGTTACTTTTATTGTTATAAATAAACAATATAAATCTCTATTTTGCATATACACCGTATACTGAAAAATTTGATAATGTAAATATTTTATATGAAAAAATCCTAGTTTTAGTAAAAATTTCACATATTGTTATTATTGGAATATTTTTATAGCCAATTGTGACGTGAACAAACTCATTTATCAAGACGTGTAAAAAAGACATATAAGAAGTATTAGTTAGGGAAACTTTTTTGATTATTAAAATAAAAACAAATATAATAAGAATATGGTAAACTATGTTGAAAAAAACTATTACTAATATTTTTGTAATATGTCATATTTGTTTTTAACATATTACAAATATTACAATTATACAAGTTTGTTTCTTTTTAGTTAACTATCACTCTTATTCTGCTACTTAAAATGCAGCAACATCGTTTAAATATTTTAATAACCTAACGTTCAAATTAGGATCAAATAGGAAATTTAATAAAACAAAAATGTCTGTATAATTTTCTTTATTAACAAAAAAATTTTTTTGGTTAAGAACATTTCACCTATATCGCATATTGAAGATAAGGGGAAGTTAAATTTCAGGATCCGCTAAACAAACATGTATATTGGGATAATTTAGGATATGTACGAATACATCAAAATTCCTTAATTCTTTTTTTTTTCCTTTTATTTTAACTTCCTGTACATTATCTGTTATGTGAACATTACATTAATGATATTTTAAAAATAAATAAATCCTAAGCAGATGCCAGGTCCCAACATACATAAAATCAAATTTTGTCTAATCCCTTTAAACGCATTTAGCTTCAACAAACTCATGCAACCAAGGAATAAGTATAATTTTGGCACCAAATGAACTTGGAAAAGTTGGAAACGTGCAATGCCGCCATGATTTATATCTCAACATTACATTTTATACATCATTTTATGTAACTAAGTATATTTATTATAGTTTTGGTTGTCAACACTATATTATAAACAACATTCATTCAAAAAATAATATTAACAAGATTATATCTATTAAAAAATAAAAGGTACTACTTACCTTAGTAACTGTACAAGTAAAATCACGTTCGCTTCGCTTAAACACTCACGAGAAAACAATATGGCTACGCCTTCTTGTTCTGTTTCCCCTTCATGCCCTATAGGGGGCGAAATCGGAGGTATAGAGGGCGGGATTTCAAAAGTATAAAATTTAGTTTGTTCATTCAATATTTCAAAGTCTTAAACTGAGCTATAAATCTTTTTATATAAGAGAATGTGCATATCATTTTAATGTATTAGTATAGTTGTGTTAACAAATAGAAAATGTTGAATTTAGATTTGTATTATTTAACTTTACATATAAATTATTTGAATACATTATAAAAATACTTACGGCAAGATTTTTCTATTTATTAAATAAACATCATTAAAAGGATTTGTTTCAAACAAATGTAAGTTTTCAAACAATATTTTAAACGTTAAATGAACAAATTAAATATAACCGAAATAAAATGTAGCCACAAAATGCGAAAATAAGTTATTCCAAATAACTTTCGTTTGAATTAAACAATTAAAAATCAACATCTAGAAGACTGTTGAACTAAACATTTTATTTTTATCAGTGTACAAACTAAAAAAAAAATAGTCAACTATTACAAAGTCATTTTCAAAAATGTGCAGCAGATGCAGAATACTACCTATAATACCTAAATAAAACTTATAATCTTGCAAATCAACAGTTATTCAAAAAACTTCAACCGATTATTAAAAACCGAATAAACAAAATACGTAATAAAATAAAAAAATAATCTTAAGCCATTTAAATTAAAACTGACGTATAAAAGTCTTATTTATAATACCAAAATATTTTTTGCTTATATATCAGGAATTTCTAATTCGAATAAAACAATTTAATTGACTAGATGATCAACCAACATATATTAAAAAAAAAAACTAAGCCTAGAAACAGAATAAGAAAAAATAGCATAAAAATAAAGAACTAAATTATCACAACTGTTTCTAAATATGCTGTAAACAACCTACACGATTTTAACTTTTAAAGATTATAGAACTAATTACAAAAACAGAGATATAAAAAAAATGCTTTATAATAAAAAAAACATTAAAAATACCCTTAATTCCAGAACTGATACAGGTAATTTTATGTAATATAATAAAATACAAATGTTTATAAAAAAAAAATAATATTATAACTATCATAAGAAGCCGGCAAAACAAATGGAATTTACAATATTTCTTACGCCTACCTACACCTACCCATACCTAAAACACTGTTCATCATACTGCCCCAAACTAAACTGTAATAAATATTACCTGCATAATTGTATTATTTTATATATGTTATAGTCATAGGTCGATAGGTAGCCTCTAGGTTTTTTAAAATCTCTACAACTTTTATTTGAAACTTTTTTTTCCAAAATGCGTTCCTTGGCTTGTCGATTTAAAAAACCTGTTTTGGTCAACTTTGACTCACTCCTATTGGCCCCTGCCTATTTCTTACGGTTACATTTTATGTAGGGTTTGTTCTTACATTGCCCCTACATCCCTGGATATGTCTCATCCATCTCGAACTTTACGTCAAAAACGGCATCAATTTTTACCTAAGACTGGACTATAAGCAGTAGTTATGGGTGCATGTCAACTTGTGAACTACAGCAACTTAGAGGGCAGTATCATGTTTCTACCAAAATACTAAAAACATTAAAAATTTGATACCTTTAGTGTCACCTATTAAATCACGAAAGTATTTTTGGGTCGCTGGCTAACACTCTCTTTTTCTTAAAAGTAAATTCAGCAATTTTAAAGAACAGGTCGTGAGGTATACCTATCGAAGTTTGTTGGATTTGCATTATGATATTGTTAAAGTTCTCTTCTGTATAGATGGCGTATGTGTCTGGAAGGCAGAGATCTTCGTAAAGACGACGGATGATGGCAACGGATTCAGGTTCAGGTCTGAAAAAATCATATGAGTAGACAAAACTTGTTACAAACCCAAATAATGAAGAAGAAAAATAATTCAAAAATATGTGAAACTCGTTAATTTTCGAACTTAAAGCTATACAAACAAAATTTATAAAGTTTTTAAAATTCTGTTTTTCCTTCGCAATGTGTGTTTGAGAACGGGGTGAAAAATAAATTTTTAGTTTTTTCTTTCAATATATCTTAAAAAATTAAATCAAATTCGAAAAAATTATAAGAGTAATTTTTAACAAAAAATTGAATTTTCTATCGAAAAGTCTTATACTGAAAATGGAAAGCGAAAACCAATGCAAGAAATTCAAAAAGAGGGAGCTTTTCAATTCGTCTACTATGTATTTCTTTTATGTATGTAAACCGTTACTTCGGAACGGCGGCACCGATTTGAATGAAATGTTTTACATTATGTTTAGGAAGTTGCTGCGGTGGTGCTATATTTTTTTGGATGAAATTGGTGCAGTAAAATCCAAGATGGCGTTGACAATATGGCGGTCAAAAAAATTAATTTTGTCCGATTTTCTCCAAAATTGGTATGAGGAAATTCTCGAGGTCGTACACAACGAATTAGAAATTAATTTTACAAAATCCGATATGGCCGATCCAATATGGCGGGCAAAAAAATTTAATTTTGTTCGATTTTCTCCAACATTGGTATGGGGGGTTTTTGAGGTCGTACATAACGAATCTGAAATTATTTTGAAAAATTTACTATGGCGTATTCAATATGGCGGAAGAAAAATTAATTTTGTCAGATTTTTTCCAAAATTGATATGGGGAGTTTTTGGTATCGCAAATTACGAGTCTGAAATTATCTGAAAAAAAATAAATATGGCTGATCCAAGATGGCGGATTAACAATTCTACATCTCTCGATTTTGTCTAAAATCAGTACTGGGGGATTTTTGTTAGTATTTATTACGAATTTAAAATATTTTTTGAAAAACACAATTTGGTGGATTCAATATGGCGTCCTGGAAATTTTACATTTTTTGATTTTCTCCAAAACTGATATAGGGAGTTCTTGAGAATGTAAATTATGAATCTAAAAGTATTTTCTCAGGATTCAATATGGCGAATTCAATATAGCGGACAAAAAGTTTTACATTTTCCGATTTTGTTTAAAGGTGGGACTAAATTGTTTTGAAGGATGTAAAGAGCCAATATGTCAGACGAAATATGACGGTCCACAAATGTTATTTCTCGATTTCATCCAGAGTTGGTACTAGGGGACTTCGAAGGGTTTAGACTTAGATTAGATTACGATGTTAAAATTTTTTTTTTGAAATTCAATATTGCGGATCCAATATGCTGGGTTGAAAATTTTACCTTATTTGCATTTTTCAGATTTTGTATTAGGGGGTTTTCGGGGTCGTGTATTACGAATATGAAGTTAATTTTTTACAACTATTAGGTTGATAAGGTACAATATGAGGGACTGAAAATTTTACATTTTCCGATTTTGTCTAAAATTGATATTGCGGCGTTCTTGGGCATATACATCAATACGTAGTATAAAATATATCGGGCAAAGAAATTTATGTCTCAAGTTTTTTAAATATTGATATTGGAAGGTTTTGGACTTATATTATCAATCTAAAATCAATTTGAAATTTAAGATTTAATATGAAAGACTAAATATTTGTTTCACACAATTTCACTGGTATTTGGAGAACTATAAGAATCAAAGAATTTTTAGTCGTTTATTTTAGGGTGATTTACAACTTTGTATAGAATGGGTACTTTTTTGCCACCTTGGAGTCATTTCGGGGTACGCTAATCTCGATTAGTACTTGGTTCAAATAATTTATGGATATCATAATGATTTCAAAACTGAAAACCGAAAAATAAAATTTGAAGGCGACTTCTAAAAGTTCGCTAAAAAGTGAAAAAATAAAACTATAAATTTTTATATGAAAATGAAATTTTTGAAGTCGGCGTCAAATTATTTCTATATGAAATAAATAACTACTAATATATGTAAATTATGGTAAGAAAGTAATTACAAATAGAGTATTTTTAATCTGTTTATGCGAATCAAATTTTGTCAGGTATTAGTTTGGCGCCGACTTTAAAAAGTTCAACTTCATATTCAAATTTATAGTTTTATTTTTCACTTTTTAGCGCACTTTTAGAATTCTATTCAATTTTATTTCTCCAAGTATTCTTATATATTTCCGAATACTCTGTATATTACATACAATTTATTTTAACTGGTACTATCAATAATTACAAAAGTATTTTTAAGAAAAATATTAATGACCTTAAATAAACAGTCTTTTTTTTGTATTCCTTGGAAGAACAAGGAAAAATTGTGGAAAGTTAAGGTCATAATTGTGGCCTACAACCTCGAAATATGGGATCTATAAAGTTGATTTTACAATACTTGGTCTCATTTTAAATAATTTTCGTAAAAATTTAGGAAGAATTACCAAAATCTCCATACAAATGTTACTCGTAACTGAGGATAGGTAAAATGCAGGAAAGGTTTTTTTTTTTATTTTTAAAGCCTACCTTCCATAATGTTCCTCCATAATTTTCCGTTGTGCTGAAGTTGCCATTTGAAGTGCCATAACTGCCAACCACGAGCATTTACCGAGTTCTATGTCATTTCCTATTTTTCCGGTTACTGCTGGATCGCCAAAGCAGTCTAAGAAGTCATTCTGCAGCAATAAAAATGGATGTTATTGTTTAGAGAGAGTTTTTTTGCAAGTTTAATTCCAAATATTATAGAAATTATAAATTGTTTTAAATTAATGTTAATAATTAAACGTTATTCGTTGCGAAAAATTGGAAACTATTGAAAAATATAATATGGCGTCTTGGTTTGCAAATGTAAAAATTATTGCTCTTTACCTGTAATACATCTTGAAGTATGAACTATCGCGTAAGAACCAAAACTTTACGTTTAAATTATTTAATTGGTATAAATCGATTAATGCGAATGTAAATCGCTGGCCATGGGTTTCTTATCATCCAAAGTTATTGTCCACACAGCCCTACGATGGTATTTTTACGCCAAAACCTCACAATTCAGTGAGGAGAAATTTAAAAATAGCGTATTATCAAATTAAATAATTAAATACAATTATCAGAATTAAGTTAAAAGTTATTAGTTACACTAGCGAGTAAAAATGGCAAGCTAATCCCTGTGCCGGAGAATAGTTGGTTTACTCAGGGCGCCACTGCACCTATAGCTAGGTTGAAAACAGAAACCTTACGCAATTTCGTTAGAAACTAGCAACTTTACTCGTGTAGATACGCAAATTATATATATATATATATATATATATATATATATATATATATATATATATATATATATATATATATATATATATACATATATATATACATATACATATATATACATATATATATATATATATATATATATATATATATATATATATATATATATATATATATATATATATATAATTTATTTTTGTATCTTAAACCTTTTGTTAAATATTTTTTTTTTCTAATATTTTCTTGGGTATAGGTTTTTCATTAGAGAAACAAAGGACAATAATTTTCTTTCTGACGTTTCGCTCTACATAGCGAGCTTCTTCAAAAGAGCTTGGTATATTTATTTTACATCTACAAAAATTACAGAATTTTGTATATAATAAACATATATCACAGTAATTACACTTATATATTTTTAATTTAATTAAAATTAATAAAAACAAAACAGATTTTAAAATAGTCTTAAAGTTTAAAATTTAAAACAATACAAGCAGGTTAAAATAGTGAAGATTATAAAATAGTACATACCTTGAAAGTAGTTTTGTGTGTATGTTTAAAAATAAATTCAATTATGATCTTTGGTATGCAATTTGTATGGATGGATTTATTTTTATAAAAAGCAAAAAATAGGAAAAAAGATTTTTATTTATTTTTTAATAACGTTCTTTCACCTGTATGAGTGTATATGAAATCGTTCCAAGCATCATTACATTATTTCTCATATTTATTATAGAGTCGCTTCAAGCATGTTTTATTCAAAAATCAAATTATAGTATATCTGACTTAAATTTTTGACATCTTGCTTGTCATTTACAAATATACCCAATGACATCATTCCCAAAGTTTTGGAAGAAAAATGGGACGATTTAAAAGAACACACAACATTGACACTCAATGAATGTATAGAATCTGTAAAACTTACAATAAATAATAATTATTTCCAATTCAAAGATAGTTTGTACCAAGAATTAGACGATTGTGCTATGGGTTCACCAATCTCCTCAACAATAGCACAAATAGTTATGGAATATGTAGAAGAAGAAGTATTGAAAAAACTGGATTTTAATATAATCTTTTTTAAACGCTATGTAGATGACTGTTTGGCTGCTGTACCCGAAAACAAAATAGATAGCTTGTTACAATATTTTAATAATTTCCACCCAAAACTGAAATTTACAGCTGAAATTGAAATAGAACAAAAAATAAACTTTTTAGACTTAACTATACACAGAAATAAGACGGATAACAGTCTTCATACAAAATGGTACACGAAAGATACTTGGTCAGGCCGGTATTTGAATTTTAACTCTGAACATCCAAATAAACAAAAAAATAGTGTCATAATCGGCTTAGTTGATCGAGCTATAAAATTATCTTCACACGAATTTCGCCCAGAAGTGCTAAAAAAAAGTGGAAGAGAACCTAATAATGAACCATTTTCCTAAACTACTCATAAAAAAAATAATTAAACAAAGAACCTATTTACATTATAACACAAACAAAAAAAATTAAATTAACAATACCAAAACACAAAACACTTTCATTGCATTACCGTATATATACCAACTGTCTGAAAAAATAAAATATATTTTGGATAAACATAACATAACGGTATGCCATAAGGCGAACAATTTACTTGGGTCATTTTATACGAAGTTAAAAAGCAAAGTTCCCACCAAAAAAAGATCTAACGTAATATATGCAATTCCATGCCTAAATTGTCCTAAGAAATACATTGGCATGACGACACAATATATTGAAAATAGAGTGAATGGACACAAGTATACTAAAAACGCATCGACATCTTTACATAAGCATGAACAAACATCTAAGCATGAATTTGATTTTAAAAACACCCATATTTTAGATACTGACAGAAATTATCATAAATTAGTCATCAAAGAAATGATACACATAAAAAAAGATAAAAATGTTGTAAATGACAAGCAAGATGTCAAAAATTTAAGTCAGATATACTATAATTTGATTTTTGAATAAAACATGCTTGAGGCGACTCTATAATAAATATGAGAAATAATGTAATGATGCTTGGAACGATTTCATATACACTCATACAGGTGAAAGAACGTCATTAAAAAATAAATAATAATCTTTTTTCCTATTTTTTGCTTTTTATAAAAATAAATCTATCCATACAAATTGCATACCAAAGATCATAATTGAATTTATTTTTAAACATACACACAAAACTACTTTCAAGGTATGTACTATTTTATAATCTTCACTATTTTAACCTGTTTGTATTGTTTTAAATTTTAAACTTTGAGACTATTTTAAAATCTGTTTTGTTTTTATTAATTTTAATTAAATTAAAAATATAAAAGTGTAATTACTGTGATATATGTTTATTATATAAAAAAATTCTGTAATTTTTGTAGATGTAAAATAAATATACCAAGCTCTTTTGAAGAAGCTCGCTATGTAGAGCGAAACGTCAGAAAGAAAATTATTGTCCTTTTTTTCTCTAATGAAAAACCTATACCCAAGAAAATATTAGAAAAATATATATATATATATATATATATATATATATATATATATATATATATATATATATATGTGTGAGCATGTGGGTCAAATAAAACTCATTAACAGGTAATAATAATAAATCCTTAATTGAATAATCGAAGGTCTAGCTTAAAGAATTACACAATTTTAAACTTAAAATGATTACAAAATTTTCATCTTAAATAAAAAGAAAACTACAAATTAGTTTGGATTTGAAATTTAACTTGAATTATAAAATGTGCAAGTTCCATTTAATTCGGTGAGTTTATATATATATATATATATATATATATATATATATATATATATATATATATATATTGTTAACGTTCAATAGGCGGAACTATAGGGTGATCTACTAATTTGTAAAGTTGTAAGCAGTAAACCTATTAAGGTACAGTATATATCAAAATTCAGGAAGACAAAATAATCGTGCTGGGAAAGAAATCAACGAGGAAGTAGAACTATGGGGATTCGTAGTAAAACCGAGGAATCGAGAACTAGTATGTTTTGATTTAAGGAATTTGTGAGAGATACCTAAAGAAAATGAAATTGTGTTTGTTCATAACGTGAGTATTCGCAAAAAGGTTGAAATTAGTCGAATTAGCCATGATAAACTCAAGCTGAAATTTGAACTGTGACAACAAGACAAAAACTGTAAAAGTCGTACTAGTTTTTCTAAAAAACTGGATTTTGATGTTTTGTTTGATAAAAGTAAGTGGCTGAACCAGTTTCGGGTAGTGCATAACTACTGCACTGCTGCAGATCCACCAACATTTTTAGACTAAAAGAATTGTTGTAAATAACCTATAAAATATTCTAAAACTAGTCCATATGAATTCTGGAACACAATAAAGTAGAGTCGAGAGTTCGTTAAAAAAAATCGAAAAAATGTAATACTAGAATACAGCAGGAAGCATGAAAGAGTGATTCGAAAAAGAAATGCAATGAAAAGTGACAAAAAATGTTGGTATTTTTGATTATATCTAATTGTTATCAAACGCTTAACGCGTTCGGCCAGCGCCGGTGCTCGGTTTCATTCGGTCATACGAAATAATGCAATAGAAAGACGTTCATTCTATTCTAATTACGTTCCAAATTAATTTGGTCAACTCCGAATTCGCAGATGGAATACTACTATCCTTCTCGTAACTGCCGCGCCCCACGTTTATGATTTAACACAGCTTTTTTAAGTTTGAATCTGTTCTGCCGTTTCGGCAGTTAATCCGAGAAAAATCTGAATAATGCTCATAGCTTTTTTCAGCTTATTGACAGATCACATTCTCACGTCCATGTCCTTCTGTCGGGGCAATGCATGCCAAACAGGGCAAAACAGTAAGTATGTGTTCGGTACCTATCGAAAGAGGGTGGAAATCAACCTTTTGTGCCTCAAAACTGGAACCGAACGCCCAGGTCACACTTTTAATGTAAAAGAAACTAGGGTGCTAACATCAGTACCTGGTTTTTTTAAACGTAAAATTAGAGATTCAATCGAAATTTGTAAATATCCAGATAATCTTAATAGAGATGCGGGTTACAGTCTACATCACACGTGGAAATCAATTGTAACGCTGGATCAAGGTTCGCTGAGCACCAGTCGGGTATAAATACCGGGCTGTTGCTGCTCAATAGTCACTCAGTGTTCTAATCTCGTGGAGTAAAGATCCCTGAAAATGCCTGGTGTAATCGTCAGCGAAACGTCGGATAATAATTCCAATTTGACGCGGTTTAAACCCAAGAACCATGATTTTCAACTTGACCAAAGCTTCCGTTCTTTATATTTTAAACATAATTTTTATCCTTCGTTTTTGATCACTCTGTACTAATAATTTTCGAAATATTATAAAAAGACTACTAAAGTCGATATTCGTCTACAAGAAAACTAACCCAAATTAAATAATAAAGAGTATTAGGAAAAATTAATAGCTAAGTTTTGGTCCGCAAACGTCTTTTTATCATAAAAATTTAAATATGTCCAAAACGGTGAGATTTAAGTATAGAACATTATACATAAAATATGTCTAGAATTTTACGTAGAAATCAAAAATGAAATAATATATAGGACGTTCCATTTAAAATAAGAAAGTTGACATCTACTTCCGATAAAACCGGAAGTGCCGCCATCTTGAAAATATTTTAGCCGGCTGTCCCCCATGTACGTCAGTACACTGTCAAATTTTTTTCCTAATTCAAGTTTTCTTACAATAAATCGATAAAATTCCCCGATAATCACCATGTATAATGCAATAAATAGAGTTTATTGGTAAATCATAACTCGAAGGCACTTCATCCAATCGTCAATTCACCCTGTACACCCCTTATAATTTGTCTGAAAAGAGATATTAATTTGTTACTTCACTAAGTAACTAAACAGTCACTTAATGCATCCACCGGTTGAGATTTTTTGAGTGAAAAAGCTTAATAAATTTTTACCTCAACTTGGAAGAAATTACCAATTTTCCATAGAATGTCGTTGGCCTGTCTCTGTTTTTCTTCGTCATATGCACCGGCTAAATACATGGCAAGAGTTACTGGAAACTGTACAAAAAAGGTAGAAGCCTTGTGTTTGATAAGTGAATAGTACCTAAAAAATTTATTCGGTCTTTAGCTTTAGTAATAAATTTGCCTTTAATTACTTTTTTCTTTAATATAATACAGCTTTGCCATTCTTTTTATGTATTATAATACACATCATTTCTTGAACTTTTTTCTCTTTTAGCCTGTGTTTGCCTAAAACGATTAAGTGTTTTCGGAGTTCTTAGTAAAAATTAATGTCAAAGCTTGTCGATAGGAAAATTGAATCTGACTTGTGTGTGCATTATTTTTTCGGTGGAAATATGCGGTCGCTAGGTATAAGAAACGCCTAATAATAAAGTTTGCAACAAATGTTTGGATAGTTTTATGACTTCAGGAACCAAAAGAGAAATATTTCACAGGTTTTAAAATAGTTTGTCTAGAATTTTTCATATTATTCATAATAGTGATCAAAAATACTCTTGCGAGACAGATTAGTTATGGAGTGGTACAGAATTTTTTGCAATTTTGTCACTCTATTTTTTTATTAAACTTATTATAAACCCATACGAGGGTATGTAACCACTCTCAGCTTTTCATCAGCTAATAGAAACATAAATGATTATCGATCGTAGACAAGATTCAGTTCATTGAACCAGTTTTTCATATTGACCAGAATTTTTTTGTTCAAAAAAGTGTTCTAGTGAGAAAAAAAAGGTAATTATTTTTTTTATAATTTAAATTTTTTAGTTTAAAAGAGTTTTTCTTAGTTTAGACCATTTTTTTCTGTTGATTTGTTCCGTCAAATTTAAAAATCTGTCAAACATCTTTTGTTTGAAGATTTTCTGTGGTGGGAAATCAGAATTAGGAACTTGAGGTCTTTCGTTGCTGAGTGTTAGTGACTAAGGTACGTTTCTTTGTTCGCTTAAGATTTTTTCAAAATTTAGGATATTATTTTCTTTACACCTGCTTTAAACTGCTCTCGCCTCTCTCCAGGTTTGTGTATTTGGTGATTTTTGTATTATGCTTATTCCTTAGATTGTTGTTATTACAGATTGTCACTTGCATTGGTGTTGCTCGCTTAGCTATTTTATTTACTAATTTAGGTGTGGTCTGTTATGGGCAACTGTATGATCAGTAAGCACAGTTCAATCACAGTACAGCTTGAACTCGTTGTTCTCCAGTATAGGATCTGAGCTATACTCATAGTATTGTACTTTATCTACCTGCAATATTTTGACTTTCTCTTTCAACATGTTGGCGGTTGAATTGTGTCTCTACTTATGCGTCGATGCGGCAAATGCTTGATGTAATCTTGTTATTTACTGGATTGGCTATAATGTTCGACTTTCATATCGGCATTGGTCGTTTTGGATTGAATAGTGTCTGATAAGGTATTTCTGGTTTGGCTGTTCTTCATCCCAAATACACCTGGTTGCATTTTTCCTCTGGTAGTATTTTAAATGTAGCATTTATTAAGGCCGAATAGCATTTTTATGTCTCCAGCGAACTCCTTTACAATTTTTAGCATTCCATTTGATATCTGGTGACAGCCATTAATTTGAAATCAGTCATATATAAAAGATGATTTAGTCTTACTGTCTTATTATTATTATTTCCTTACCTCTTCATTGTGAACATTTCCAGTTTTGGTTTTCCATTAGGTCCTATAAACATTGTATCTAAAGTTTGACCAAAAGCACTTTTGTAAATGACTTCGTGGAATGATTCCAATATTAAAACATAGGCTGGATGATCCATAAAATATCTGCAAAAATATGTAAAAATAAATTGAGGGTATCATTTATATTAATATATTGTATTGGAAATTCATTCCATAAGGAGAACTTTGTATTTTGTATTCAAGTATTAGTAGTTAATTATTTTAGTTACATTTTATATTTGAATATTTTAATGTGTTTATTGAGACAAATAATTCCTTGAAATAACACCTCTATTGACCAAATGCGAAAAGTAGGCGGATGTTTACATAACTATTATTAAAAAAGTTTACTAACTGTTAGGAAAAAAGTTTGTCAAGAATAAGTCTGTCTCGTAATATTTTACGAACGAACAGAAAAAAAATCAAAGTGGGTTTTTAATGGTGTTAAATTTCAGCGAAGTGTTTGGCCGACTGGAGTAGAATTGTTTTCTTAACACCAGCTAAGTGGTCCTTTGGCAATATATTTATTCGTTAATACATAACAGGGTATTATTTTTCGCACTATCGAAATAGATGGTGAATCTCCTCAACATGGGAATTATACCAATATTGTTCATATCCTATTAAATGCATAAGCAACATATTATTTTAAACTGATATTTTTTTAGCTTAATTGTATGCTTTCAATTGAAAATTATTCTACAACTGCAAAAAAAGTATATTTTCTTGTCAAATTAGGGATCTTATAACAACACTCTGCCATTTCATGCCAATATGTATCCTGTTTATTACAAAAATGAACTTACTTTTTAAGTAGACCAAAAATGGCATAATGGATCATTACTCCATCGTTTATGGCACTCAAACCAATTTCGTTTTGAAGGTACCAACAGAGGGATCCCCTTCTAGTTTCAGAACAATCCATGATATCATCATAAAATAGAGCGCCGTTCTGAATCTGAAACAGGAATATATGGGAAAATTATCTTTTTCTTCTTAAGACCTTTAAGGAAGGAGTAGTCCATTTATTCCCTGAGAATTCCACCATAGTTCGCTTTTCATACTAACGGAAATTTACAGAAAACAACTGCCTATTTAAAATTTCCATTCCGTAATGTATCGGCAAGACTGAAAAAATAATTTGCAGATGTTTTACCTGAACCAACCCTCTTACAGATTTCTAAAATTACTGTCTATAATATCCGTATACAAAATGATGATATAATATTATTTTATTCATAAACTGGTCCTAGGCTGTAATTTTTCCTAATATAAGCTTGAAAGACCCTAAAAGAGTACTAGGGGCTAAATTATATTATAAAATAAGGGCACCAGCGAAATAACTTTCTTACCATGAGCGAATTTTAACAGAAACGCTTGTTAGCAATGACTTCTATGGAACAATGCTATCCAGAAGGTAAAAATAATGTAACTTTTAGAAATAACAATACTCATTATTCCCCGTTTTGTTCTTGATATAACCTAATTTCTAATGAGTTCTGGAAGAATTTCTACCCATGTAATTTGTAAGGCATATTGAGCGATGTGGTTAGATAGTATTTTTTCTTATACTTCTTTCTAATACACTCCAAAGATATCCTATGGGGTTCAAATCGAGTGACTGAGGAGGCGAATACAGTTACTTAACAATACTATAAAAGTCTAATTTTCGCACAAATATGAGCTGTATATTTGGAAGTGTTATTTTATTGGAAAATACCAACCCATAACTGAATAATTGACTCAATTAAATTAGCTATTGGACCTAATTTATTGGGTTTGATTTCTTTACTATCTTGTAAGTGTAATGGTTTGGGTTCAATAGTGACAGCTGGAGATGCAAAATTATTTTTTATTGAAAATACAATGGACCATTCATAGTATTTGCAAAGTAATTTACTTGAGTCAGTTAAATAATTAGGACTTGGTAAAAACTGGATTTTCAAACAAGACAACTATTAGAAATATACGCGTACTGTATCCTCTTTCACAGTCACCCGATTGAAATCCCATAGAATTTCTCTCAAATTTATTTTAACGAGTAATAAGCGAAAACATTACCACACTACATTGCATGAAAATGCGAAACAAATTGGTTAGGTAAAAATAGCTCCAGAGCTCCAAAATTTAGTTCTAATAATGATAAACTGAGGAATAACCGGTATTATTTATTCTTGTAGCATTATAAAAAAGATTATTTCTATAGAAACTGTTGCTAATACTATCGTTTTTATTGAAATTTTCTCCTTTTACTAATTCACGGTAACAAAGATATTTCGTTGGTGTCTAATGTAAAGATATGCCCATTAGCACTGTTTTAGGATATAACTTGGGCGTTAATACTTTTTTAGGGATCAAGTTTGAATTAGGAAAAAACTGACCGTACAATTAGCCTATTTCGTGGAAGTCGTATTTGAAACCAAAACGTATGCTAATTGGAAGTTTATGAAAATAATGCTCTAAGAAAAGTTTCAGGATGAACATTTGTTTCAGTTTTAAGAAATAAATTATCAAAGTTAAGAAAATTGAGTTGCATAATGTGTTTCAGTTGAATAATATCTCGAGAACGAAAAAAGATAAACAAGTTTATCTTATCTCATTTAAAAGCTTAGGTCATGTAAAATACCAAAAATATCAGTTATAAAAAAATTGTCAAATTCACCCCTTAGACAAGATAAAAGTACCCTATTAAAATAAATTATAAAATATCTGAAAAAGATTGTGTTCATAAGTCATAATATAAGCTGATCGTTAAGTAGAAATTGTCGCATATTTATGGTTCGATTTAATTGACGTTTATCCTTCCGTGGGGGTAAAAACAACCCCTAAAAGTCAAAAATGACAAGAAATGTTTATAAAAAAAAATATATTTCTGTATCATATAAATTATAAGAAATATGAAAAAGATATTTGCATCAGATCCAATAAAAATACACCCCATAAAGAGGGTACATTTCTACGATAAATCTGAATTTTAATTGATTAATATCATCGAAAACTGGTATCGCCAGTGGTTAGTTTTGTTTAAGAACTTTTTTGGTGGTTAATATCAAAGAAATAAATAATTGAAGAAAAGAAAACCCTCAATCTAGCCTGAAAGTAAATTACTCCATTACTCCGTCCCTACTTTTTTAATTCGTTTTTAGTTTTAGTTCACGTCGGTTCATCGGAAGTGCCCTAAAATAAGAGGGTTGTGGATGTTTTGGAATTATATAAGAATTTACATAATATGTCTGGGTACCCATTCTCGTTCTTGAGAGAACGATCACTTGATGGAAAGTGGGCGTGGTTCTCACGAAAAAGTATGAAACCCTATTCTGAATACGTTTTCGTACTTTTTCGTGAGAACCACGCCCACTTTCCATCAAGATGATCGTTCTCTCAAGAACGAGAATAGGTACCCTGAAAAGTTCAATGAAACGTAATAATTTATTACTGTTAGAATGAACAAATGAATAGGTGTTTTGGTTAATAATGTCGATTTTACAAAGATATGGTGTCATCAATGCATTTGTTAAAATATACTAATGACATCTATGACGTTTTCAAATGTAAAAATACATCATTAAAAGCCAATTTGTTTTCAATTGCCATTGTGCAAAAGAATAGTTTTTTATAAGTTCGAAAAGTCGAAGTTTGTACCAAGAAAAGTTTTTTCATGTAAAGAAAATAGGTACTGAAATTTGTTGATGGTTGATAGAAGCTCAGGGTGCGAAAGTTTTTACCCAAAATAATTTTTGAACCATAGTTTACAAGCTTCAGACGTGGCAATTTTGATGTAAAAGACAAGGAGCATCCGAAAAAAGTTTAAAGATATAGATTTGCAAGAATTATTGGATGGAAATTGAACTTAAACGTTAAAGCAATTAACAGCAGCATTCAGTGTTTCCCAATCCACTATTTCGAACACCTACACGTACTCGGCAAGATCCAGAAAGAAGAAAAATTGATTTTACTTGTGAAATTTTGCTTGTCAGACAGAAAAGAAATGAATTTCTGCATCGAGTTGAAACATGTGATAAAAAATGGATATAATTTTATAACCCGAAGCACAAAAATCATAGGTAGATCCAGACCAGCCTTCAATATCACAATCAATGCGCAATATACCTGGAAAGAAGGCTTAGCTGTATATTTAGCGGGATGATAAGGGAGTTCTGTATTACGAACCGCTAAAACCTGGTGAGACAATTGCTGGCGATCGATATCAACAACAGCTGAAAAAATTAAACCGAGCATTGAAAAAAAAATGACGAATATAATCCGAAAGATATGATAAAGTTATTTTTCAACAGGACATTGCTAGACCCCATGTTGCAAAATGTGTAAAGATCTATTTCGAAAACGTTGAATGGGACATCTCACCCCACCCGCAATATTTACTGGACTTGGCCCCTTCGGACTACCATTTATTTCGATGCAGTACGTACTTTTAGGACAATATTTATATTCTTACGAAGAAGTGAAAATTTGACTTTATTAATAGTTGGCCTCAAAAAACGGATAGTTCTTTTGGCGAGGAATCCATTCTTTGATATAGGATGGGAAAAGTCATAGCTAAAAATTCTCAATATTTGGATTATTGAAGTAATTCATTTTGTTCTGGAAAAAATCGACATTACTAACCAAAACACTTATCAATACAAAACCCAAATAAATTAAAATGAAAAATCCCGTAAAAAGACTTACCATTTCAATACACCATGCTAAAATATTGGCTAACTTAATATTTTCTGGAGTAAGTTTCAGTGGATCTTCTAATAATTTGTACGATGAAATGAAAATCATTGAGCGACGTTTCTTGCCAGTTGGTGTATATTGAATCGCCTAGAAAAAAATTTTTTAGGATCTGAAATACATTGGATACCCCCACCCCCATTAAGATAGACCAAATACCTTTTGAAGTTAACTAAAGAACTAAGTATATGGGCATATTCATATAACCATAATTAGCATCAAACGCCACCTTTTTTTACAGCTTATTTTTTATTTTAAGGCATATAGGAAGTGTGTCAATTAGGTAATGAGATTAGCGCCATGGCGTTCGATTTGGCAACACTTGGAATGCGGGATTTGGAGGGGCCGCAGGTAAACATGTGTTTCGCCTTTAGTATGAGCTCAAACTTTTTTGTGAAACAGTTTTTTCTAGTGCATCTCAAAAATGAGTTACATCAATGTGTGCTATCAGGTTTATTTCACACAGTGCAACGGAAATTTTGCATCAGTTTTACAAGCATAAAGAGACAGTGTTTTGTCAAGCCCCTAGTTTTTTTGGTGATTTAAGGCATTTTTAGAGGTGTGGAAGTTGATGAAAATGGCGAGAGAATCTGGTATCTTGTGCATTTAGATTGCCGGCTGACAGTCAGAATAATCGGAGCAGAGTTGAATTCGACTCATCAGATTTAGACCAGTGAGTTTAGGACCAAAAGGATATCAGGAGGGAAAGGACTCTTGACAAAACTATCTCCGTAGGAAAGAAAATTCGACGAGAGTTCTGGAAGCAACTTCGGATTAGTTCCATACTCCAACAAACCCTGTACATACCTGGTAGCGAAGACAGAATCCAACGAAATCCGAAAGCCAAGATGAAAATAATTTATTTCCACAGGTTGAAGTTATACCACGAAAGTATCCTAGTTGATCAGGAATATCAGAATTAGGATGGGGTAATGTAACGAACGACTAGGAAAATTTTTTGATGCGCCCTATCTAAAATATTGTTTTGATACGCTTTTGTAGAAATATTATATCGATGAATCATCATTATTATGATGTTACGAAAGAAATATTGTATCGGTGGGTCATCATAAATTGTTATGTTTCTAGTATAATTTTGGACTTATATTCTCATATATTCTGGTATATTATAAGTTTAAGTATTTAAACAATGACTATTTAAAGTTTATAAGTAAATCTAAAGAAAATAAACATATAAATCCACAATTAAATTTTTGTAAAAAAAAAATTGAACTGACTTCTAAAAGTGCGCTAAAAAGTGAAAAATAACTATAAATTTTTATATGAAATTGAAATTTTTGAAGCTTGCGCCAAACTAAACCTGACTAAATGGGATTCGCATAAACAGATTATCAATACTTTGTTTGTAATTGCTTTCTTACCATAATTTATACATATTAGTAGTTATTTATTTCATTTAGAAATAATTTGGCGCCGACTTCAAAAATTTTAAATTCATATAAAAATTTACAGTTATTTTTCGCTTTTTAGCGCGCTTTTAGAAGTCGGTTCAATTTTTTTTTTAATTTTATTTTTCGATTTTTAGTTTTGACTTAATTGTGATATTCATAAATCATTTGAACTAAGTACTCAACGAGATTAGTGTACCTCACAATGATTCGAAGGTGGCAAAAAAGTACTCATTTTAACCAAAGTTATAATCGCCCTAAAATGAACCACTAATACTAGAACGAAAATTTTGAAATATTATAATTAAGTTTAAATTGTTAATACCATTTTAATTATTTAAATAAATTAATGTCAGTTTAAAGGATGTATGGTATCATGTTTTTACATATATATTATGCAACTATTACAATAATAATGTTGAAATTAAATAAAAAGGTCCAGACTCGTTAATCTGGATTTTCAAGACAGGATTATTAACTTCTGTATACCTGGTGCTACAAATTCAGTGGATCTCAAAAACCATACAAATGCCAAGTAGGTTAAATTGACGCTAAAAAGACGCTCAAGAAATTTATAAAATACTAAACTACTTTCGAAGGTATTCGTGAAAAACGAAAATTGACAATTTCGTTTTTATTTCTTTCTCAGTTTATTCCAAAGATCCTTTGAAATAAATTACACATTCCTATTGTCACTATTTCCCTTTTATCACTAGCTTTAAAATCAAATTTTTCTGATTTCACGGATCATCATCACTTAACTTTCTTGAATATGGCCCTGTCCTTTCTTAAATATTTTTAGATATATTTTTGTCTCCCAAATTTAATCATGTACTATAAGTAAATTACAAGTGTTTGCCACTATTTCTATAAGAACAAGAATAACTGGTATCCCAAACACGCCAAGAAACCAAAAGGACGCCCGAATCTGAGATGGAATTATGACATCTGAAAACTGGCATGAATAACTTGATCCCAGACAGTTAAAGACAGAAAAACATGGACACAAATGAGCATAAATTACAAGGACACCGAATAAATAAGATCACCAAATAGAAAAAGGAACTATAGAAACATTAAATAAGGAAGGCTGCGCCGTAATTAGGAACGGTATACTGTTAAAAATAACTTAAATCGCGAATTAGTTACATGTACTGTGAAACTAAAGCTTTGGACATTAAATTTAATGGAACGTTACCTTAAATTTCAATAAAGTAATTGATAACATAAAAAATTTAAAGTATAATTACATTAATTTATTGTAAAAATTATTAAATTTAATGCATTAACATTAAATTTATTTAATAAACGGTTTATGAAACTTGCTTCCAGCATATTACGCAACGCAAAAAACACAACGAGAGCATTAAGCAAACATGAGACAAATTTTTAACATGAATTTGATTTTTCAAACACAAAGATTCTAACTCAGGAAAGAAACTACCATAAACTTCAAATAAAGGAAATACCACATATAAAAAAAGAAAAACAATCAATGACAAACAAGATATCAAAAACCCAAGCCAAATATATTTTAACCTAATAAACTAAACCACCTATTGTAGCCCTTATTTTTTTGCAACACACTGTATAATTGATATTGATAAAATCTATTTACAAATCAGAAAAAAGTTGATAAAAATGTTTCCAGATAAAAAAATATTAAGTTGATAGTAACCGAAGGAAACTTCAAATATTTCAATAAGAAACAAAGACAAAAGTAAATTGAGGTGGGTACTGGGAATAATTTTTATTTTTATTTTTCCTTTTTAATTCACATTATTTTATAGATTGATATTTTTCTTTAATATTGTATCGTTTAAGTGTTAATTTAAATCATGTGAGTGTGCGCCATGGTAGTTATATTTTGCTTTTATTTTACATTATACCTTTGAAAAAGCACACTACGTTGGGCGAAACGTTAAGCCCATGATAGTAGTGTTAATCTGAAACCAAATCCAAAGAAGTTACCATACATTTATATAGAAAGATGGTTTAAGAAAACTTTTAGCAAATTAATACCCAGATTCATTAAGAAGGTTTAAGACTTAGACCCGGTCTAGTTGTCTTGGAAAGTAGATTTTCTAGATGACCAGTTTGATTTTCTTTTGATATTGTTTTAATTGTATTTTAAAGGTTCAAATCTTGCTTGACTTATTGTTAGTCTTGTCAATTTAAATTTTCTACTATAAATCTAGACGGGTTTTAAAATTAAACAATGTTAATGGATTAGGGGGTACATGTTTATATATATATATATATATATATATATATATATATATATATATATATATATATATATAAATATATAAATATATATATATATATATATATATGTATATATATATATATATATATATATATATATATATATATATATATATATATATATATATATATGTTCATGCGGCTTTCATGGATTCCTCCGTGTGAGATGCAATAGCAGTGGATACATCCACATTATGCCGTTGATGATGGCCTACCTGTACCAACATACCGAGAAGAAAGTCAAAACTTACCCTCCCCGCCACAGTGATACGGCGGAAGTATATGGCAGAATATAGTTGCAACGAAGTTTACGTTTACTGTCCGCATATTGCTTCATTCATACACGGAGCTGCATATAGTTGTACGTTTTCTGAATGTGATTTCAGCACTACAACGGCATAATGTGGATGTATCCACTGCTATTGCATCTAACACGGGATATATATATATATATATATATATATATATATATATATATATATATATATATATACGCCATCCAGCGGAAGGTAGGCGAAGCCGTGTTCAGTATTTGCATGCTTCCTTCCGATCTGTCTTTTGCACAGCCAGGTGCATGTCGGTACCCTGATAAGTCTAGTAGAGACAAAACATGTACCTCCGCCGTATCCCTGTGGCCGGGAGGTTAAGATTTGACTTTATTCTCGGTATGGTGTACAGGTAGGCCATCATCTCGATGGTGATGGAATAGGATAAATTGTGTTCCTCAGCAATTTGTTCAAACTGTGCAACCTCTAACACGGAAAGGATATGGTTGGAATGAAGCTTGCATTTACTGTTCGCATTTTACTTCATATATATATATATATATATATATATATATATATATATATATATATATATATATATATATTAAAAAATAACGTTCGTTAAAAATATGCAAATGCAATGACATTTTCACTAATCTATCAAATAACAAGTTCTTTATGTTAAATTGTTAAAAATCAAAAAAAAAACTGTAAAAAATTAAATGGCAAACAACTTTTTATCTGACACATTACATAAATAAAATTTTGAGATCAAAATTTTACCTGTTTTTGCATATGACCAATTTTAAAATCAATAATATATTAGACTTTGGTTTTACATTATACATACTTTAGCGAATCTATTCATAATATCAGGTACTTCTTGGCTTTCTTTTTCAGTTAACTCTCTTACGATTTCCGGAAACACTGCCAAAAAGTCCCTAAGATCTTCTTTAGATATCAGTGATCTAGACTGAGGTGGTTCGACTTGAGTTTGTTGGAAGGTGGATAAAGCTCTGCAAATAATTTAAAAAAGTTTGCTATTGATATCGTTTGACCTAGAAATTCAGAAGTTTTGAACAACCAATAAAGGGTAATATAAAATAAACTCTTACAAGATGCTTATTCATCTATCTGTTTATGACAGTTGAATTTCTAGAGTGAACAAGGTATTGAGCTGAATTATTCTTTAATGATCCATACATATTAATAAGAACTTAAAATTCTTTTTGTGGGGACATCGGAAGGATGAGTTTAAAGAAAACTAATATATATATATATATATATATATATATATATATATATATATATATATATATATATATATATATATATATTGTTCCGGACGACCGATTTTTGAACACACACTGTATTACTGAACACATTCTGTTATTTCAAAATCTTTTTATTATCACAACTTTGACAACTTGTCAAAATAAATCAACTTGCGTCGAGGAGCTCTCAAACTATATTATGAAATCTATAACGCTATAAAGTTCTTTACATTTCCCCCTTCCCAGCCTTGATCGTCTTGATCAACATTCTTGATCCGGATAATGGGCCAATCTGTCAAGATGCACGACTTTCATCTCCACATGAGGGCTTCTCTGAATTCGGTACACCAGATCGTCACTACGTTGAATGGACCTTCTTTTCGGATTTTACAATCACACTTTTTCACCAATCATGAATCCATCGGTACTGGCTTTGAAGACATAGCGGGTCTTCATTCTGTCGCTTTCTATTTACAGTCGTCTCTGTACCTTTCCGAGGATGACCTTCTTCCATAGTCCCTTCCGCGGTCACCGTCTCTCTCGATGTACCCTCTCAAGAATGACTTGTAAACGTTCTTCTTTCGTAACCCCTTTCGTGGTTACGGTCCCTCTTGTCTCGTTCTCCACGGTCGCCGTGAGTTCACCTTTTATCTCTTCCGTAATGGTCCTTTCTTCTATTGCCTCTACCAGCAATAATTTCCGGACAATTTCTGTAAAAGTGACCGTTGTATCCGCACTAGTAACAACGCATATTATTCGAATGGTGCCGGCGTCCCTGACCCCTTCTCGGTCTGGCATAAGTCACTTTAATACGACAACCGCATACTTGCAAGCCTTGACGGCAACTGCAGAATTTTTTTTATCTTTGTAAACAGCAAATCCAGAAAAGGGAATACTATTACCTAACCAGACTTCTTTAAGTTCACCATAAGGAGCAAAGACTTTCTCCAAGTCACTTCTTCGAACATCATCGCTTATAGTAGCAATATTAAGCCGATAGCCATCAAGGCCTCTGTCAGGAGCAGTATTGCGAGTACAGTGGTTTTGTAAATGCCCCTCTTGGCCATACTTCCAACAACGAATTCTATTTCTGTTACGAAAGGTTGTATTTTTGGTGTCTTGTGTTTTCTCTTCATTCAAAAATTCTTTCAACTCCCTCATTGGCCTCATGAAAATCTTCTTGTTGGTCTTGCTATAATTCCGGGAATCATTGACTCTTCTTATGATTCGTCCTTGGTTCCTCGAGGTCTATTTGGCTGTTTCGAACTGAAGGGCATAAGCAAGAGCCTCGGAAATTTTTTTCAATCGGGCAATTCTTAGAGTCTTACTTGTTTCTGGGTAGCGTAAACCTTCGATAAAACTATTTATTGCTAACTCTTGCTTTATTTTTTCGGGATATGTTGAGTAAGTCAGATTTATTAGCCTCATTATATCCGCCTGATATTCTTACAGGGTTTCGTTGTATTTTCTTCTTCTTTCTTGGAGTTAGGCCTTATAAACTTCTTGGAGGTACGCTACCCCATAACGCATCTCCAGAAAAGTAACAATAAACTCGTAATCATCCTGTTTTTCTTCGAGATGTTACTTTGGATCTCTGTAGCTTCACCTCGTAGTGCTAGAACAAGAGCAAATGCCTTCTCAGGTGAACTCCTGTGAACTCCTGGTGGCGGCGGCCTCGAATTGACGGATATTGGTAAGCCAAGGTACTTTACCATCGAAGGTAGGTGGCTTAATTACACTTGTTGCAGGAACACCATCAACATTTATTATACCTGTATTGGCTGCCTTCTCAATTTGCAAATGTAATTGTTGCACCTGTTTCTGAATTCCCGTCACCTCATGCTGTACTTCGCCATGTACATCTTCTCTAATGTTGCTAATCTTCTGTTGCATTTCCTGTTCTCTGCGCTTCATATCTTCTTTATTTTTTTTAAGTTCCTGTCTCATATCCTTGAGGCTTGTTTTTAGTCTATCTATCTATCTATCTATCTATCTATCTATCTATCTATCTATCTATATATATATATATATATATATATATATATATATATATATATATATATATATATATATATATATAGATTTTGCTATAACAACTTCTTCCTCTAAACGAACGAGCAAATATGTCTAGAAAGTGTTGTTTTTGGATACCTAACATGAACAAAAACGATCGCCAGATATGAGAAGTTATCCTAATGATAAATAATAACAATCTGACCAACGTCTGAAGTTTTGGGCATCTGCCTTTTGTTTTTATAAATTGGCCATGGTCTACTCTTAGAAATAAAGTAAATTATAGAAAATGTCGAATTCTGACCTTGTTTTCAAAATAATATTAGCACATTACATATTTTAGAAAAACCTAAATTATCCTTAATCAATATTTAAAATAATATACAGGCTGTCCTATTAAAAATTCAAGTTTGGTTAATATTTAATAAACTAAATTTTGGAGAAAAAACTGCCTTCACCACTGAACTCTACGTAAAAAGGTCTATAAAAATCAGTTTTTATCTTTTTGACAAATTAACGAATAACGGAAATACTGGATGTGACTAAAAAACCAAGAGTTTCAAGATCACCCTCTAGATTATAAACTAAGAGAGCCATGACAAATTTGGTACTGGAATTTTTCGTTTCGTTAAAAAGTAGGACACTCAAGTGAAAACCGCTATATTCTATCTTTGATAATAACTCCAGAGTTGAAAATGGGACATCCCGTACTTAACCATTTCACATAACTCTGTTGTATTTTTTTTCACTGCAAAGGTACTAATTTCAACTTTAAAATCTTGATAATTTTGTTGAAAATGATTTTTTCGCAAAACGACAAAATAATTTACTCTTTTTTGGTTTTTATAATGATATATTTCTATTTTTTGCTCTGGATTTTAGCACCCATGAAAACAATTGTAATTGAAGAAGTGTGGAAGAAAAAACCATCGAAAAAAAATCATCAAAAATAAATGCAGTTTTTCAGAAAATCGCGTTTGTCTCTTTTTCGAAAAACGGTCGTCATCTTGTTAATTTTAAAAATTTTTTGGTTTTCAAATTTTTTTCTGAAACTTCATGACTCATATAACCTTAATCGAAAGAAAACTGTCTTACGTCAATTAGTCATAACGCAATTTTTAATAAAAAATGACTTAAATTTTTCTTCACTGCAAAAGATCAACTTTAAAATCTCGATAACAGAACGGCAAAATACGTGTACACTTTTCTGGGTTCTAGAATAATATATTATTCAAGAATTTTGTTTTCTTTTTTGACTCTTTTCACTGTATTATTTTGAATATATTTTATTATTTAATTACCTGATACTGTTATGCTGCATCCACCAACTATAACTAACATTTTTGTGGCAATTGATCTCCAAATTAGTGTGTTGGCTTATGTGGTCTGCTCTTGATACCGCATAATTATTTTTATCCATCGATGTCTTACTAATACCTCTGCGAATTTCTTTTAACAGACCACTAATGGAACGATTATGGCATACTTTTATCGAAAACATTATTTTTTTGGTAAATTGGACTTATTTTTAGATAAAAGTTGTGTCAATGTATGTCACGAGCTATGAAATATTTAAATCTTGAATCAAACTTTTCTAAATTTTTTGTGCCAAATCCGTCACCGTCTACCATCACAACACTCTGTGAATTCTATCAACTTTATACTAGAAACTAAATATTACAGACTATAAAAAGAAGACAAGGAACGAATGCAAACAAGTATCTGACCTCTGCGCACTTTAGCAACATGGCTAAAATTAAGAAAGTTGATAAAAAAACTCGATCGGCTAAAAAAAATGTGGATTAATAGATATAATAATTAAAAGAAACGTTCCAGTTGAATTAAGAGTTAGTGATGGGAAAATATGTTGATGAATGGGATCCTATGAACATTTTTGATTCAACTAGTGAGGTTTTGGAATCCGAAAATGAAAGGTTAGAAGTACCAATAATAATACTAACCTGAACTTAAATGTGCAAATATGCTAACCAAACTTTTAAATCTCATCGCACACCCTATATATATATATATATATATATATATATATATATATATATATATGTAATCGAAGGTTTTCGGGCATCCCGTGTATGTGCTGAGTCCCTCTTAGGACTGTAAGGCCGCTGACGTTTCGGTGAAATCTCATTCACCATTTTCACCGAAACGTCAGCTGCCTTACAGTCCTGAGAGGGACTCAGCACATACACGGGATGCCCGAAAACCTTCGATTACACATCACACCTGTGAGAATATCCGACATAACATATATATATATATATATATATATATATATATATATATATATATATATATATATATAGTAAAAATAAGCGCTTGTTTGAGATATATATAAATGAAGTATTTTAATTGTTAATAAGCCAGTAAATTTGGTTTAGAATAAAATAAAATTAGATTTAAGGATAGATTAAGATGTATTTTTAATTTGTAGTAAATATTATCAGATATAGTCTTAAGAAACAGACAATAAATTCCAAAATTTCTCGACTAGGTATATTAATTAAGAATTGGTATATTCTTCAAAAATATGACATATTTTTCTCGATAACAACTAAAGTTCATTAAAAAACTCGTTAAAAGTATTGAACTAGTTAGAGGAAGTGTTAATATAAAAAAATATATATTTGAATGAATAAAAAGAGTGTGGATGCTTTTAAAAAACTAATAATAAAGTGTTACACATCGTCGTTGGTTTCAATAAAACAATCACTCATAAGACACAAAAGTGCGTGTAGTGAATAAATTAGTACAAAATTAAGACAAAAACACCGTGAATAGTGATAAACAAACATGATTGTACGACATACAAGTAGAATGTTTTAGTTTTGTGAATTATTAAACAAATTACGTAGAAATTAAAACCATATTGTATATAAAACTGTTTAATTTGATTAGATTCATCTAATATTTATTAATAATATTGTGCCTTTTGTTTATATTGTTAAATAAAATTTATATTTTTGCATTTTAATCATTCTGTGTATTGATTGTCTGATTGATATCTAATAAGCAACTGAACTCACCTGAGAAAGAGTCAGTTAACAGGTAGGAACACATCTATATCTATATAGATAATTTGAAAATTGTTAATATTTAACAATTGGCAAAGAATAGTTATAATTTATTATAATTATTTTTTACCTGGTGCTCAACCAATAAATACTAATTTTTAATTAAATTTTGGCAATATTTTGAAAATTTTAAAAAATATATTCAAAGATAAATAATAGCAAATATTTTGTGCGGGGTGCGCAATACCACCCATAATCGTCACAATATATATATATATATATATATATATATATATATATATATATATATATATATATATATAATAAATAAAGATAGAATAAGCGTAGTTAGTTAGAACTTAGTCTTATAGGGGTCATATAGTTATATTGTTAAGAGTTACATAGTGGTTTTTGAATAATAAAGATTAAGTAGTAGTAACAAGAGAGTTGTGTTAATAAGTTCTGATAATATAAGTATTGTAAATATTAGTGAAAGGTGTTGTGTTTTATTCTGCGAACCCAGTGAACGATTTAGAAAGAAACAAAATCGTAGGAATTTGGTGTCAGAAGTGAGGATTATCACCGGGTTTCCAGAAAATTAAATTGGAAATTGGAAGAGATAAAGTAAAACAGATTTCTACTTTGGATTTGTTATCAAGTAAGAAAATAAGATTAATTTTTTAAACAGTTCTAGAACTTTCATTTTGAAAACTAAAAGAGATATCGAAAAACTGGCTTCACCATCGAATTTGTCATTAATAAACAAGCTAAGAGCCAAATTTTTGACAAAGTTCTCAAAAATTCTATTTGGAAACTAAAGCAGATATCGAAAAACAAGCTTGACTATCAAATTTGTCTTTAATAAATAAGCTTAGAATCGAATTCTCGACAAACTTCCAGAAAATTCTATTTAAAAACTAAAGGAGACAGCGAAAAACTGCCTTCAGTATCGGATTTGTCATTAAAAAAGAAGCTTAGAACCGAATTTTCGACAACATTCTAGAAGATTCTATGGTAAATACTAGACAGCAAGCAGCCGAAATCGAGCAAACATTGGCCGATTTTATGGAAGGTATAGCACAATGTCGCCTTTAAGACAGACAGGAAGATGAAGAACTTCGACGAGAAGAAGAAGAACGTCGCCAAATAGAAGAAGTGCGTCGTCAACAAGAAAAACAAGATGAAGGAGCGCGTTGCAAAACAAGAAAAACAGAATGAAGAAGCGCGTCGCCAGAAAGAAAAACAGGTGGAAAACGACCGTCGTTTCAAAGAAAAACAGGAAGATAAGGACCGTTGACTAAAAGAAGAACAATGCCATCTAAAAGAAAAACAGAAAGAAGAAGCACGACCCTAAAAAGAAAAACAGGAAGAAGATGAACGTCGTGTTAAAAGTGAGGATGAACTTTAGAAATGGATACATGAGGTCATGGTACATGAACAGCAAAAATTTGATCAAATTCTATGGAGGCAAATGCAAAAGTTGAGGAACCGATAGGAAAAGTGCGACAAGAAATGAAAGAGATCATAGGCGAGATAGAAGTAGAAGTACTTCAAGAAGTAAATAGTATAGAATCGACACTGCGAGAAGATATAGGAAATGTACGCCAAGAAATGCGACAAGAAGTAAAGGAAATCGTAGATGGGATGGAATCAAAAGTGGATATTATAGATTCTAAAATAAAGGACCTTCAGAAAGAAGTTAATAAAATAAAGAAGCATGGCCCATCTGATAAAGTAATAACGGCCGGACAGAACTTTGCCCTTCAACTTACGATGGTCAAACATCTTTGATAATGTACAAACGACGATTTGAAGCTGTCGCTAATATAACTGGAATTACGAAGAGATGGCAACTGCATCAGTAATCGCATTACGTGGACCAGTACTGGAGATGTTGCAAACCATTCCTATAATCCAACAGAATCCTTAATGCTGCGCTAGCAAGAAGATTTGGAGATCAACATCGGCTCCAGTTATAACAGTCACGATTTTCAAGAGACAAAATCGTAACAGTACGAAAGATTTTATTTTTCGTAAATGAAACACCCATAACCTTTTTCTTTAGCTTCTTAGAAATATTTTAATATAAAGCCACTAAAAAAAATACGTTTTAGCTTTCGTAACAGAAAATACTTAATTTGGTTAACCTAAACGCATGAACTAAAAAAAAATTAGTCAACTATTACAAAGTCATTTTCAAGAGTGTGCAGCTGATGCAGAACACTACCTACAATATCTATATAAAATTTAGAGTCTTGCAAATCAACAATTATTCAAAAAACTTCAACCGATTATGAAAAACCGATTAAACAAAATACGTAATAGTGTAAAAAAAATAATCTTAAGCCATTTAAATTAAAACTGACGAATAAAGGTCTTATTTATAATACAAAAATATTTTTTGCTTATTTATCAGGAATTTCTAATTCGAATAAAACAGTTTAATTCACTAGTTGACCTACTAACATATATTAAAAGAAACTAAACCTATGAACAGAATAGGAAAAAATAGCATAAAAATAAAGAACTAAATTATCACAACTGTTTCTAAATATGCTGTAAACAACCTACACAATTTTAACTTTTAAAGATTATAGAACTAATTACAAAAACAGAGATATAAAACAAATGCTTTGTAATAAAAAAAACATTAAAAATACCCTTCATTCCAGAACTGATACAGGTAATTTTATGTAATATAATAAAATACAAATGTTTGTAACAAATGTAACATTATAACTATCATAAGAAGCCGGCAAAACAAATGGAATTTACAATATTTCTTACGCCTACCTACTCCTACCCATACCTAAAACACTGTTCATCATAATGCCCCAAACTAAACTGTAATGTATATTACCTGTATATTTGTATTATTTTATATATGTTACAGTCATAGGTCGATAGGTAGCCTCTCCGCTGAATGACTGGTTTATCTCAGGTCTGACGAACGTCTTTCAGCAAACCTCGAAATAGATTTTAATAAAAATTTGTTGGAAAAGATTTTTCGGCATGTAACTTGTATTAAACTTAAAATGAGTGGTCTTTTCTAATTTTTTCGCTCATTTTGTCAGCGAAATAACCATTCTGGTAAAAGAGAATATGAAAATAGTCCAAAAATGTCTTTCAGTTTTCTCAACGAAATCTGTTATTTAAAATAAAAAAAGGGAAAGAATTTCTATTATCTGACAAGGTAGTATCTATTTTTATCTGAAATTCGAGAGAAATATACATTGAAAAAGTTTTCTTTCGCAAAATATGCCAAAACATAAAAGCTAAAATTTTTGTACCTAACTTTTGGATTTAAAATATCAAATGCTAACACAGCCGGATTGGTTAAAATGGTTTAAGACTTACAAAGAAGGCACCGGAAGTGTCCGGCTCCGATTTTACTGAAACTTCAATATGTTGTAGAGGGTACAAAAATTATATACACGTATTTTTTATCTACGGAGATTTATTATAACAGGGTGAAAACCACCCCTAAAGTTCATCCTTAAAAACAGTATTTTTTAAATATCTCAAGTTCTAAAGGAGATATTTTTACAAAACAAAATGAAAGTTACTTGTTATTCAAAATGATGTAAAATGATGGTATTTTCACCCCAAGGATATCATTCCTTATTTTTTATAAAGGTAAACCATATATTTACGCACGTAATTTAATTCCAAGAATTAAGAAATTTAATGGGATGTTTGAAAATATTTTTTTCACGAATACTATAAGTAACTTAAGTTGACGGATTTCGGGGTTTTTCAAAATAAACTAGTAAATGAGGATGAGCCACTACCAAATACGTTTTCGAATTATATCGGCCAAACTAGCCAGTATCTGCAAAATCGTCAAAATGAACATAAATAAGACAAAAAAAATATTACAGTTCTAAAAAAAAATAAAATGAAACACGCAGACCTTTGATTATGAAAATACAAAAATCTTGAAAACTGAAACCAACAAAGGAAAACGAGAATTTAATGAAACGATTCCAATAAAAGAAAATCCGAATGCGGTAAACAATCAAACAGACATTAATAATCTAAATTTTCAACTTCTTAAACTTCAACATATTAAAATAGACCCATATAATGCAAAAGAAAATATACAAAACATTTATAAGAAGAATTCTCCACTTTGAATTTTTCCAAATTGTATCACGATATTTTTTTCAGAAAGGTATTATTTCAATTAAAAGACCCAAACCTTTTATGCCACTTAAAGCACCTAAAATATACACCTTCTGGTTTCCACATTTCAGTTAAGTCACTGCTGTTATAGAGTTAAAAATGTAGTGTCGACTCCCTCAGTTAGACTTTGAAAAATACTTTTTAAGAGTTAATATATAAATATAATAGATTGTGTGATTATAATTGTTGTGTTGTAATCAATTTTTTGCTTTAAACAAAAATCCCCGTCCTTATAATTATGACAACTTTATATATGTAACTATGTAACTTTAATATAAAAATTAATCATTTACCCAAGAAAATAACATTATATATATATATATATATATATATATATATATATATATATATATATATATATATATATTTATTGAAAGTAGAAGTCAAAAAAAAAAAAATTAGTGCAACCCAACTCTGTCGAACAACAGTTTTTTAGTTGCAGCTAAAAATTCACATTTTCTTTTAATAAATTCGCTAAAAATCAACCGTTGAACACAGCTTACGTGGGAGATTAAGAAATAAACTCGTGTCGAAAAATAAGAAACCAAAATTATGGTTTTTCGCGTATTTCTTTTAAAACCTTCAGGTTATGTTAAAAATGACAAATACAAATTTTTGTTTTTTTTTATTATCTATAACTTTTACCTCAACTTTTTTCAATTGGTAGCATAATTTTGTCAGAAGTCGCAAAAAACTATTTTTTCCCATAAATTTCCAATCCATTTCGCCCCGATAACTCACTATTCGGTCGAATTGTTTTTCTTTAATTTTTCGTAATATTTTCTGTATGTTTCCGTTGTCAGAATGCTGTGACGAATAATTTTTTTAAGCTTGTTTCAAAGCTGGGATGAATGAACTATATTTTTAGGATTAGGATTCAAAACCAGTTTAACTTGTTGTTTTATTTGTCAATTTAAAACATACTATTTTTACAGAGCTCAAAATGGGTTTTGAAAAAAAATACTGAGTAATAAAATTTCAAATTTAGTATTTATCAGTCGATAACTTATATTTATTGATATAAAATAAAGCAAACGTTGATTGTCTGAGCCATAAAAAATTAGAATTATAGAACATTTTAGTTTTTGCTTTATACAGAACTAACCATTGAAAATATACAAGTAATAGTCTATGCCACAGGTAAATATAGTGACATAAATTCCGAGATAGATAAGACCAACCCAGGTGCTTTAGGGGCAACATTAGAATAAATCCTTCATAAAATGTAACAGAAAAAAAAAGGATGAGGCCAAGAGAGGAGGAGTCAAAATAGGTTCTTTGAATCTACAGGCCTTTTTTCATTTATAAGTGCCCACCCCGGGTCTTGTCATCCATAACCCACAGCTCATCTCAGGTGTTTTTGACGTCATGGGTGAAAGATGCCAGTTTGTTCCATCCTTTATGACTTATTCACATTTACGATTTTTTCACTAGGGTTAAAATTTCTAGTAATTTTTTGTTTTGTACTTCTGGTATAATTTTTTTACATTGTAGAGACGCCAAACGTCAATGTTCTGTTATATATTTTATTTGTGTGTTTTGTGTTTTATTTGTCTTATAAACTATTCTAACGTTACTTTTTGTTAAAAAGTGGATATCAAAGAACTATTACTCATATCAATTATTTGCGGAGCAACAGTTCTTCTATTGCTCAAGCAACGTCGCTGGTGAGTCCGCCTTTAGCTGCAGCAGAAGAATAAAGGCAATTTCACTAATATCACTATATCTACGACAACAGGTTGACAATCATGTTTTTAGGGATTTTTTTCAAAAAATCGTCTTTCAAAACTCGGCACCCCGGCTTTTTATTCACAATCGTGACGCACAAGTGTGAACGGAAAAAGTAGCGGGTATTTCACCAATGCCATGAAACCCAGGGTGGGCACCCGTAAGTGAGAAAATGCCTTACAAGTCAAGGAACATATTTTGGAAAAAGAATTCGGATAAAAGTTGGAGAGGTTTTAAAAATCTATAATTTGAGCTTTTGTGTGATCATTTTCGTCAATTTATTACTGGAAAAAGGCCAGAAAACCCTCATAATCGGCCATTTTTTTAATATAAACAATTTGTCGCAAAATTAACCCTTTTTGCAATTTTTCTGATTTTAAAGGGAAGCTTTCGTCATTCTAAATAAAATGATATTTTATAATAATAAATCGGATAATTTGTTTCTAAGATATAGCTTTTTCTTTGTCCAAAAACGCCAAATGTTGATTGCTATAACTTTCTTTTGAGTGAATGGTTTGACCTCCACAACGGCTCAATCTTTTCTTGAAGACCTAGGCTTTTCATATCTGGTTAGAGCCAAATGAAACAATTAATTTTCAACTCCTTAAATATCATTTTAGAAAAAGAAGTGTGCCAGTTTATATTTTCCCCAGCTACCTAAGATTAAAAAATATCACCGAAATTGGTCCATTTGTTGCTGAAATACGGCAAATTTTTCCGAGCGTCGCTGATTTGAAGCTACGAATTCAGTTTCATCGCCCGCGCGCGAGAGCTTTGCGGCAGACTCTTCCACCACCGCAGTCGCTCTATTTTACGTATGATTTTTAATACCAAAAAGTCACACTTTGTAAAATCTGATCAGAGATTTTGAGAATCTAACTTTCTAAGTTTTAAATGCCGTTGGATTTGTTATTTAATTGTTATAAACAAAGGAGTGCAATTAAAAAAAATGTCGGTTCTTATTGGTCCAAATTTTTTTTTTAAATATTTGTCTAGAACTCACTTATTCAAATTTTCAAATTAGGAATGTCTAAGATGTAAAGGGAAGGATCCAGCTCTATTTCTTTATAAAAAAAAATCTTTTTTAAAGCGATGTTTAAGGGGTTAAATTATTTTTTGTTCATTTCCATAACAAGATATGATTTAGTTCTTTACGAAGAGATTGAGCTTTTGTGGAAATCAAAATGTTCACCCAAAAAAAAATTATCGCAATCAACGTTTTGCATCTTTGGGCAAACTAATGGCAACATCTCAGCAACAAATTATCCGATTTATTGTTATAAAATACCATTTTGTTCAAAACGACAAGGGCTACCCTTTAAAATGAAAACAGTGCAAAAAAGTTAATTTGGCAATAAATAATTGGTATGCAAAAAATGATCGATTTTAGGGTCTTTCTTTTGGCCTTTTTGCAATAACAAATTGACGAAAATGGTCCCACGTAAATTCAAATTATAGGTTTTTTAAATCTCTTCAACTTTTATTTGAAACTTTTTTTTTCAAAATGCGTTCCTTGGCTTGTCGATTTAAAAAACCTGTTTTGGACAACTTTGACTCACTCCTCTTGGCCCCTGCCTATTTCTTGCTGTTACATATTATATAGGGTTTGTTCTTACATTGCGCTACATCCCTGGATATGTCTCATCCATCTCGAACTTTACGTCAAAACAGCATCAATTTTTACCTAAGACTGGGACTATAAGCAGTACTTATGGGTGCATGCCAACTTGTGAACTACAGCAACTTAGAGGGCAGTATTATGCTTCTACCAAATTACGCAAAATATTAAAAATTTGAAACCTTTAGTGTCACCTATTAAATCACGAAAGTATTTTTGGGTCGCTGGTTAACACCCTCTCTTTCTTAAAAATAAATTCGGCAATTTTTAAGAACAAGTCGTGAGGTATACCTATCGAGGTTCGTTGGATTTGCATTATGATATTGTTAAAGTTCTCTTCTGCATAGATGGCGTATGTGTCTGGAAGGCAGAGATCTTCGTAAAGACGACGGATGATGGCAACGGATTCAGGTTCAGGTCTGAAAAATCATATGAGTAAACAAAAATTGTTACAAACCTAAATAACGAGGGACAAGAAAAATAATTGAAAAACATGTGAAACTCGTTACTTTTTCGAATTTAAAGCTATACAAACAAAATTTATAAAGTTTTTAAAATTCTGTTTGTCCTTAACAATCTGATTTGTTACATTTTACTAGCAATAGCTATTATAATCCCTGATTTTTTGATAGTCCAAATTAAGAGTTAAAGTTAATAACCATATGTTCTTGGTTGTAATACAAATTATAACAGCTGCAAAGTTGTAGTTGTTCCCTATGTCGTTAAAAAAAGGGTAAGTAAGAAACAATTACATTAAAGAGTGCTTATTGTTGTAATTTTTCATTGGTCGTCATAAGAATAACAAAATCACCAAGTGCTATTAAACTGAATAGTGTGCGTTTGAGAACGGGATGAAAAATAAATTTTCATTTGAAAAAATTACAAGAGCAATTTATAGCAGAAAATTGAATTTTCTATCGGAAAAGCTTATGCTGAAAATGTGAAGCGAAAACCAATGCAAAAAATTCAAAAATTCGTAATTAACCGACCTCTGAAAGAAGGAGGTTCTCAATTCGTCGACTATGTATTTTTTTTATGTATGTACACCGATTACTCCGGCACGGCGGCACCGATTTGAATTAAATCTTTTACATTATGTTCAGGAAGTTGCTGCGGTAGTCCTATATTTTTTTGTTCAAAATTGCTGCAGTAAAATCCAAGATGGCGCTGACCATATGGCGACCTAAAAAATTAATTTTGTCAGATTTTCTCCAAAAATGGTATGAGGGAATTCTTTTGGTCGTTCACAACGAATCTGAAATAATTTTTACTTAATACAATATGGCCAAGTCAATATGGCGGGCAAAAAAAATTAATTTTGTCCGATTTTCTCCAACATTGGTATGGGGGGTTTTCGGGGTGGTACATAATGAATCTGAAATTATTTTAAAAAATTTAATACGACGCATCCAATATGACGGAAAAAATAATATATTGTCAGATTTTTTTCAAAATTGACATGGGAGAGTTTTTGGTATCGCACATTACGAATCTGAAATTATCGAAAAATAATTAAATATTCCATCCAAGATGGCGGATTAAAGATTCTACATCTCCCGATTTTGTCTAAAATCAGTATTGGGGGATTTTTGTTGGTGGTAATTACGAATTTAAAATATATTTTGAAAAACACAATTTGGTGGATTCAATATGGCGTCCTGAAGATTTTACACCTTTCGATTTTTACCAAAACTGATATAGGGGGTTCTTGAGAGTGTAAATTATGAATTTAAAAGTATTTTTTCAGGATTCAATATGGCGAATTCAGTATAGCGGACAAGAAGTTTTACATTTTTCGATTTTGTTTAAAGGTCTATCGTTTTGGAGGATGTAAAATGCGAATATGTCAGATTCAATATGACGATCTAGAAATTTTATATTTCCGAATTTCATCCAAAGTTGGTACTGGGGGGCTTTGAAGGGTTTAGATTTAGATTAGATTAAGACGTTAAAATTATGTTTTTTTAAATTCAGTAAGGCGGATCCAATATGCTGGGTTGAGAATTTTACCTTATTCGCATTTTTTCAGATTTGGTATTAGAGGGTTTTCGGGGTCGTGTATTACGAATATGAAGTTAATTTTTTACAACTATTAGGTTGATAAGGTACAATATGAGGGACTGAATATTTTACATTTTCCGATTTTGTCTAAAATTGATAGTGCGGGATCTGCAGTATAAAATATATCAGGTTAAGAAATTTATGTCTCAAGTTCTTTAAAAATCGACATTGAAAGGTTTTGGACCCTACATTACCAATCTAAAATTAATTTGAAATTTAAGATAGTGGATTTACTATGACAGACTAAATATTTGTTTGACACAATTTTACTGATATTTGGAGAACTCTAAGATTACAACTTTGGATGAACGGGTACTTTTTGGCCACCTTGGAGTCATTGCGAGGTACACTAATCTCGATTAGTACTTAGTTCAAATAATTTATTGATATCATAATGAATTCAAAACTGAAATACGAAAAATAAAATTTTATAAAAAAAAAAATTGAAGCGACTTCTAAAAGTGCGCTAAAAAGTAAAAAATAAAACTATAAATTTTTATATGAAAGTAGTGAACATAACCCGATTCTCTCTATCCCCCCACTCCTCGACCTTGACCTTGACCTTGCTTCACCCCTCTTTGGCCCCGCCCACATGTCCTTGTCATTGACCTTGAAAGTGCACGTGTGCTTTGGCCTTGGCCTTGTGTTCAAGGTTGTGTGTGTGACCTTGACCTTGACCTTGGTCGAGACGACCTTGGCTTTGTTGAAGGTCATCTTGGGTGTGTGACCTTGAAGATATGTTACGTGGTTGGGGGTGACCTTGAATGGTTTTATATAAGGTATGGGGCAGTTTCATTCATCAGTTGGCTCTGACTTGTATAGGTAGTACATGTGTTAATATTTGACAATCATGGCATATGTTTGTGAAAATTGCGGTTCTAAGTTTACTAATAGTTATAATATGAGACGTCATCAAAGAGAATCGTGTGCGGCGAGATTTAATGAAGTGCCTGGAGGAAAACGGCTCCGAATTGAAGAGTATACATCGACGATTCCGGTAATTAATTGCGCTACATGTAATGTAGATGTTCCAATAAATCATATGTCAGCGCATAAATGAACACAACAACATAAAAATAATTCATGTTTGCCGGTATGTCATGGTGTGCAACTCGTTGAATGTGCCTTCAAAAGGAGAATTGCAACCTATCGGGTTAGCAGTGATATGGAGCATTCCGATTACGTAATGTTCTTTGCAGACATTAAATCCAAGGTGGTGGAACTTGTTAATAATTTATTGCGTGTGCATCATGCTTTAAAAGTTAACATGACAGCTGTTGGCGAGTACATGCTTCCATCACAAGAAATATTCAGTGAAAAATCCTTCAACACTGCTAATCAAATAATTAGTGTAGAAAGTGATTTGGATGCCGTTTACCATTCTTTCACCGAATTAATAAAAACGCAGGCGACAGAGTTCCAGGAGAAAGATTCAGGTATGGAAAAATCAAAACCCGATATATTAAACTGATTTTTATATATTATTTTTCTTGTTATAGGATGGGCTCTTGTGCGAATTTTATACTTGGAAGTTGGTATCAACAAGTATATGCCTATGGGTGGCTCATCATACATCAAGTTGCCGTGTTCTATTGAAAAGAAAGGAGCTGTCGTCAATGTGATTAACCAGGACGAATTTTGCTTTGCGTGGGCTGTAACATCAGCATTGTTTCCTCCAACAGCAGAGCCTTCACAGAAGACATCCTACCCCCATTTTTCTAGAATGCTAAATGTAACAGGTATGGATTTTCCAGTAAAATTACGTGACATTAAAAAATTTGAGGAAATGAACAACATATCAATTAACGTATACGGTCTGGAATCTAAATATGAAAATAATGAAGTAATACATGAAGTTATTGGTCCACTGAGGTATGCGTCAAAAAAGTTGAATAGGCATGTAAATTTATTGTTAATTACAAAAGACTGTAGTAGTAAAGATGGCGGTGAACATTTTTGTGATACGACTTGTTCAAAGAGTCATTATTGTTGGATTCGGGATTTATCACGTTTAGTTTCAAGTCAAATTAGTTGTCAACAACATAAAATATATTTCTGTGATGGTTGCCTCATTTATTTTAGTACACCGTCAGCTTTAACTTTACATCAAAGCTACGATTGTAACCACATTTTCACGCAAACACCCTCAGTGGATTTAAAAATCGATAAATTTGGAAAGAGTGTGCCGGAAAATATTTTAAAATTCGAGGGTATAGAAAAGCAAATGCGCGTTCCATTCGTGGTTTATGCAGATTTCGAATCTGTTTTAAAACCCGTTGAAACGGTACAACCAAACCCACAAAATTCTTACACTGTAAAAAGTTTTAAACATGAACCATATTCTTTTGCTTATTTAATTAAATGCTCTTTTGACGACTCACTTTCGAAATTTGAGCTATTTCGGGGGAATAATGCAGCTCAAGTCTTTGTGGATCGTATCGAGTGTGATTTAAGGGCTCTATACAACACATATTTAAAAGACATTAAGCCTATGAAACCGTTAACGCCTGAAGAAAAAAGGGAGTTTAATGATGCTAAAATATGTGGTATATGTGAAGGCCCTTTTGAAGAGGGTGAGATTAAAGTACGAGACCACTGTCACATAACTGGTGCAAAAAGATTTGGTGCTGCACATTTCGTTTGTAATTTAAATTACAAATTACCCTCTTTTATCCCTATCATATTTCATAACTTAAGCGGCTACGACAGCCATTTATTTATAAAAGAGTTATGTAAATATGGGGATAAAATTGGTGTTTTGGCTCAAAGTAAGGAAAAGTACATATCATTTACCAAAAGCATTTATGTGCACGATTATTTTGATAGTAAATGTGGAAAAGTCAAGAGGAAATATTTAAAGTTGCGATTTATTGATAGTTTTAAATTTCTGTCAACGTCTTTGAAAAATTTAGGCAGCGGTTTAAACGACGACGATTTTATTGAAACGCGGAAACATTTTTCAAATATCAACCAATTTAATTTGATGCGTCAAAAGGGTGTTTTTCCCTATAGCTTTATTGACTCTATAGAAAAAATGGAAAATACATGTCTTCCAAGTAAAGATGAATTTTATGATAATTTACGGGAAGAACATATTAGCGATGAAAGCTATAGAAGAGCAAAAGAAGTATGGCGCTTGTTTGGGTGTAAAACTTTGGGGGACTATTCGGACGTGTATTTAAAATCAGATGTGTTGCTATTGTGTGATGTTTTTGAGCAATTTCGGAATAATTGTTTAAAATTCGATAAACTTGATCCAGCACATTACTATACCCTTCCAAGTTTATCATTTAATTGTATGCTACGTATGACTAAGGTAGAGTTAGAGCTCTTAACTGATATAGACATGATACATTTTTTTAAGAAAGGTATACGCGGCGGCATAAGCCAGTGTACAGAAAGGAAGCACATAGCTAATAATATTTTTTTACCAGACTATGACCCAACAATACTTTCTTCATTTATAACATACCTTGATGCTACAAATCTATATGGTCATAGTATGTCACAAGCATTACCATATGGTGGTTTTCGATGGTTAAGCGAGCGCGAAATTCTGGATTTAAATATTATGGCTGTTGGTGATGATAGTTTACATGGCTACGTTTTGGAAGTGGATGTGCATTATCCGACTGAGTTGCATGATGCACATTCTGATCTTCCATTTCTAGTAGAAAATATCATACCGCCAACAGAAAACGCTAAATTACCGAAATTAATTCCTAATTTACAAGATAAAAAAAATACATTGTACACTATAGAACTTTAAAACAAGCCATCGCCAACGGCTTAGTGGTAATGCAAACCCATCGAGTATTACAGTTTAAGCAATCAAAATGGCTAAAATCGTATATTGATTTTAATACCAATTTACGTAACAAGGCCACCACAAAATTTGCGAAGGACACTTTTAAATTAAAAAATAACGCGATATTTGGTAAAACTATGGAAAATGTGGAAAATCGAAAGGATATCAAATTAGTAACACATTGGGATAACAGTGTAGGCAGAAATGGAGCTAGAGCACTAATATGCCGCCCCAATTTCAATAGTAGCTCGATATTTACCGAGAACTTTGTTGCTATACATATGAATAAAGTTAAAATATTGTACAATGAACCAATTTATATCGGTTTTTCCATATTAGATATATCAAAGACTGTAATATACGATTTTTATTATAATTTTATTAAATCCAAGTTTGGTGATGATGCTTCGTTACTTTACACCGATACTGACTCGCTTATATTAAAAGTGTATACGGAAAACTTTTATCAAACTATATCAGAAAACCCCGAAAAATTCGATACATCAAATTACCCCGAAATTAATAATTTCAACATAATTAAAAGTAATTCTGTAGTTGGTAGAATGAAAGATGAGTTTCCTGGTGATCCGATAATAAGTTTTTATGGTACCGGCGCGAAGGCTTATTATGTAAAGTCCATTAATAATGAATTAAAAAAAGCCAAAGGTATCAAAAAATGTGTTATCGAGAAAGACCTTCATCAGGAAGACTACCAAAGAATTGTTGAACGGGGTGGTTTGATATTAAGAAAGATGAAGACATTTAGAAGTGAATTACATAACATTTATACCAACATAATAAATAAAGTAGCATTGTCACATAGCGATGATAAACGTTATGTAATTCCCAGTTCAACCAAAACTCTACCTTGGGGGTATGCAGACATAGATTTTTACAAAACAGACCCGGAAGAAAACTTAGCAAATTTAGTCACCGTGTTGGAATCATTTCTAAGTCAGGACAGCACGTAATCTGGAAAATCCATATTTTATTATTTGTATTGTTTTTATTATTTCTATTAAACATATAACATTAATATGTAACGATAGTATTGTATTTTTTTTTTTTAAATAAAAAACATGTATACTTGAAACGCTGTATATCTTTAAAAATTTAGTAATTGTAACGGTTTTTAGTTGCCATACATCAAAAAAAAATGTTCCTCATAAATATAACTAGGGTCGTTCATTTCGATTTTCTGTCCTCCTCTCGGAGTAGAGAAAAATAAGTTATTTTTACAATTGAAACAACATTTATACTTATTTCATAATTTTTAACATGTTTTATTATCTAAAATTTTATAATTCTTCAAAATATCCCATTAATATTTGTATAAAAATATGAACGTTAACACGCTTATCTACTCCGTATCTACTCCAGACATAACATAAATCGGAAAAAACTGATGATTTTCCCTCCTTGTTTCTCTTAATAATAATGAAAGAGATAAAAGATATCACAGGTCAGGAGCAAGGAACACAAAAGAAAGCCGCTGTTATTGACATAACCTTGCCTCAGACTAACTGTGTCTTTATTTTGTCCTTCTATAATAACGGCAAACAATATTATTAAAGGCATTTTTGTCGACAACGTTGCGATATTTTTATTATATTACGATATAAAATAGTTTAGACACTTTGTGCCGCTATTTAATATTGTAGTGTTTAGTGTTTGTGACTTTAAACATTTGATAGCCTATAAATTTTAGACTATCGTTATTATAATAAAAACACTTTACTAGTGCTTGTTTTTATTGGATTTATTTAGGTTTTCTAACTGGATATGGATGTACATATGGATAATTTTAATCAGCTTGATATACCGGTAAGTAACTAATAAAGAGGTTTTTTCTTTTCGAAAACGTTAAGCAACATTCTGTAGAGCTTTATGAAAATACACAGTATTTCAAACTCATGTGTACACTATGATTAGTTAATACAGCTTGTACAGAATGTAATTAGAAATATTTAAAATATTATAACAAAGAATAATACAATAGCTGAAAACAAGGGAAACTGTTCCTTGAAACATATGCCTGAAATGCTTAATTTTGGAAGAAAAAAATAACAAGATGAACAAAATAGTACACATGCACAAATTTTTTAGTTATTTTTACAGGGAACGTTTTAGATTTCTAGGTATTTATTGGATTTAGTGAAGATTTAGGAGATTATTAGAGTACTTTAAGGTAGTTTTTGGAAAAGAAAACAAAATCGTAGCTTCATTCTTAGTATAATGTACTCTCTAGTATACAGGATCCTATCATTTTTCCAACCTATAATCTATATGAAAGAGGCCACTTTTAGCGACTTACATTTGTGTTTTAGGATATGGAGAATCACCCTTCTTCTTCAAGTATGCAGAGTCCTAAATTCCGCCACATAAGAAGCTGTCCTATAGCCCAAGATTGGATTAAATTTACTCACGATTATGTTAAAAGGAAGCTGCCTAATTGTAATCCTATAGAGGTAAATTTGGGTTATGCTTATTTTTATACCTAACTGTTATTAGTCGCACTTTTTAGAAATTGAATTGTTGATTTTAAAAACAACATAGTTGACTCCAGCCCTACTGTTATTTATTTTCTACTACATAACATTTTTTTGTCATATTTGTTTCTAACTTTTGTTTTTTAAGTGATTCAGAAAGTGTTTAAAATGTTAGTCAGTTTTAGTAAAACATACTTCTGACTACAAAGGAACAATACCCTGAAAATAAAATGTGAAACCTTAGTGACTGCACATTTGTCAATAAAATTATATCAATATACATGTATAAAAATATTAGTAAATTTGTTCACCCAGAACTTCCTTCATCATTAATTTGATGTGCTTTAATTGCTCAGTTGAACTCGTATAACAATTTTTTTTAAGCCAAATCACTATTTTTGATTTTAACTTAAATTTCCACCCATGTGCCGACTTATTCTGATATAATTATACATATTCAGTTGATATGATTATTAAATTCCATTACCCAAGAATCCTGAAAACGTATGACAGTGTAAATTCAAAATTAAACTTCTCCATCTACCAACAACCTCTTGTTCGTAAAATATTAAATGCTATAATTCAGGTAAGCAAGTACCTTAAAAATATTTTGAAAATACGGATAAATCCCATGGAATATATTAACTTCCATTCTTTTCACTTTGTCTTGTTACAGGATTGTTTCATCTAATTAGTTTTTGTTTACTTTTCGTTTCCGGAATATATATTTTTCAAAATTTTATATAGCTGGTATAATTGTCAATAAGAGAAAAATTACTTTTAGAATTCTTAAGTTTAAATCTAGTTTATGTGTCCCCTAATCATTTATCCAAAAATCACTTTAAAAATATTTGTTTATAGTATGAAATATGTACATTTAAAAAATTTTCCTTACAGGCTAATTTACTAATTAAAACAAGTAGCAAGGGAAGATCTGGGTAATCAACTTTATGAATTTTTAAAATTCAAATTAGAAATTAAATTGCAATTTTTTTTTATAAAAATTTAAAACAACTTAGGAAACTGCCCAATGCTTACACTTATCCCATACAACTGTGAGAACTTTCCTAAATGTCCCAATAACGACAATAAAGGAAACAAGAAAAAGGAAGAGACCAAAAACTGAAGATACGCCGGAAGCAACAAAATTACAAATTAGAGATGAAATATATATGATGTATTCTGAGGGTAAGTATTTCTAAAAAATTTTATATGTTATATTTTATTCTAACTTGTTTTGTTTACATTTTCTAACCCGTCAAGGTGTATGTATAATGAAAATATAAGTTTTAAAAATAAAAAAACCCAAAAAAATATTTGTAATGAATACAAAAAGTAAACCTAATTTTACTAAATTAAATAGAATATCAAGATTTCGTCATTTCTTCATAACAATTTTTTATTTGTGAAGGTACCTCATTAACAGTCTCAATATTGTTGGAACGATTAAAGGCAAAAGAAATATACCATGGAGCAAGGACAAGTCTAGGCATATTACTAAAGCAAATAGGATTTATCTACAGGTAAACAATCATTTACATACAACAAATAAATGTTAGATACAAATATAAAGCAGTTGCAATTGGGTCAAAATAATGACCGTAAGATACTGTCAGATGACAACTTAATTTAAATATTTTTATATCGGTGAATGTAAAATATAAAGCGTTAATTTTTTTGTGTTTTTTATAGGACTTCTTGAGGGAGCAGGATTTTTCACAGGAGACCTGTGTAATTTATTTTTGGAGGATACACATTTCATTTTTATTTATATATTTATATAGGAAGGATGACCCACGTAGAGCTTTAATGGAGAAACCACAAATTCAGAAAATGAGAAGAGACTTTCTTGAACAGTACTTAAAGAACGAAGAAAAAGGGGAAAATAAATTTGAGCCAGTCTTTATAGACGAGACATGGATTTTTCAAAATGGCACCCACAGACGATCATGGCAGGACGATAGCACTCGATCAGTACGAAAAATATCTGGGGAGGGATTTAGGTAATATATCTGTTATTTGCACTTACACAATTTGAATTTTTTTCATCTATAACAGGTTGCAAAAAGCTTTATTTAAATAATCCTTGGATCATTTCCTATTAGCAGGATGTTAAATATTAAATTTTTACTTTAATACTTTATTTCCTGGGGAGATTGAGAAATTTCTTACTTTAATTTCTGTATGTTTTATCAAACAAGTTTGAACTTTTTTAGGAAAAATTTTTACTTAATATGATAAAAATGTTTCCTTAATAAATGAAAGTTAACCAAATAATTTAATTTACATTTTACAAAATAATAATGATCATCTTACTTTGATACAGGCTTTCCAGAAATCCAAAAAAAAAATCTTGTGATTTCTTAAGCGGCTTTATAAAAGAATTTGATATAAACATATATCTAAAATATTTCGTTTTCAAAATACAGGGCGTTAAAAATTATGAAAAAAAAATATATTATCAAAATATAAAAACTGCTTACAGGTATTTTGCTGAAACGTGAAGTAAATCTGTATCGCGAAACTAATATTTTTATATTAAAATATGGTACGTCATTGTTCTTGCCTGAGTTCTCAGGCGAGTCAATGCTTTGCCAATCGAAACTGCTGAAATGGTATCATGTTTTATTGTGCTAAAAAAAGCCGATTTGAAATAAGTATTATACTTATTTAATTGCACACTCCTCACCCATAATTTGTACAACATAAAGGTGCTTAAAAATAAACCAAAAATGGGTATAATACAGTATATTTTTAACAATACATTATATTTCTAAAAAATAAACAGATGAAATAAATTTTCCAATTTCAAGGCATTAATGACATAAAAATTGAGAAAAATAAATTAATTTTGATATTATCCTTTAACTAAGACCATCAACACATGCAATATTCCGTGTTCTATTTACGTGAAATGAAGATCCCTGAAGATGTTTCGAGCAATCTAGGTAAAAAGTTGCATAACAATTCAAATTTGACTTGGTCTAAACTCAAGAACCACTATTTCTCAATTGACCAAAACCATGAAAGCTTCCGTTGGTTAAGACCAATTTGTGTTTCTGCAAAATATTTCAAATAATTTGTACTGCCACATACTACTCTACTTTTTTTCAGGTACATAGTACTGAATGCAGGAAATGAAAATGGATTCGTTGAAGATGCAATGCTGATTTTTAAATCAAAGTCAAAAACTGGAGATTACCATGGAGAAATGAATTCGGAAAACTTTGAAGCTTGGTTAAAAGATTTTTTGCCAAAACTGGAAACACCTTCTTTAATTGTTTTAGATAATGCTTCCTATCATAGTAGGCAACTTCAAAAATGGCCAACAAAGGGTTGGAACAAGGATGCTATGAAAGCGTGGCTGAAAGAAAAATATATCAACTTTGGAGAAGATGCTACAAAAGATACTTTGTGGTCTTTGATATCTCGGGTACCAAAGCCTGCAAAATGCTTTGTAGTAGATGAGCTAATAGAATCTTCTGGACATAAAGTTTTACGCTTGCCTCCATACCATTGCCATTTTAACCCAATTGAAATGGTATGGAGTCAGGCAAAGAGAAATTATGACCAACTGATTCTACAAGTTAAAGAACCAATAGAGGCTTGGAAAAAGGCGTTAGGAACAGTGACAAAACAGAATTGGGCTAACTATGTGGAACACACAAATAATATTATTAAAAAGCAGTGGGAAATTGAAAAGAAAATTCGAGTTCCTTTACAGCCACTTATTATTCATGTTGGTGAGAGTGATAGCGATTCCTCAGAATAAGAGAAGTCATTTTGACCCTTAATCCTCTTTTCAGTTTTTGATAATATGTGGATGTACAGACATTTTTAATAATTTTCTTTTGTGTTTTTTTTAATCTCTTTTGGCATTTTCATACATAAAAATTTCACCACTTCTAAAATATTCTCATAAAATTCTTTTTTACATATTTTCTAAATTTTTAACTTAAATTTTTTATTGGCATTTTTTAAGCACTTCTTTTCTTTTTCCATTTCTATATAGGATATTTTTTTCTTTTGCCCATGGCATTATATAAAACAAGAAAGAGTATGGTATCATTTTTTTTATATTTATTATATATAAATAATCAATCTTAATTATAATTAGTTCATTTACGATTTCTATTTTTTTATGGCAGTATTATTTTCATATATGTGTTACTCTGTTTCAGTGAACTTGATGCAACATAGGGGCCCTAGATTTTGCCTCAGATCTAGATGCCCCCAACCGAGCCCCTTTCATTATTTTACATGTTTATATGCTTATACATTTATGTGTGAGGATGTTGCATGTGGAATCTTGAAATGAGGTCAATAAAAGACTCAGAGCCATGAGTCGTGCGATGTATTAAATCTTACCTTTTGGGGCACCCATTTTTTTAAATTTGTTTATTTATTTTTAAGAAAACTAGCTATTTAATGAAGAAGAAACTAATTAATTATTTATATTTTTATTCAATATTTTTGTAGCTTGAATACCTTAGTTTTTGCAGTCAAAGATCATAAAGTTACAATAATTTAATATAAAATACTTATCATTTCTAGGATATTGTATATATACCTATAATTTTTGAAAATAGTGTTAGGTATATATATAAATAATTAATCTTAATTGTAATTAGTTCACTTACGATTTCTATTGTTCCATGTCTGTATTATTTTTTATGCATGTATTACTCTATTTCAGTGAACCTGATGCAATATTGGGGCCTTAGATCTGGATGCCCTGGACCGAACCCCTTTCATTATTTTACACATTTATATGTTTATAAATTTATCTGTGAGGATAGGGCATGAGGAATCTTGAAATGTAGTCAGTAAAAGACTCGAAGCCATGAGTCGTGCGTTGTGTTAACTATTATCTATTGAAGCATACATTTTTTTTAAATTTATGTATTTATTTTTAATAAAACTAGGCTATTTGATGAAGATGATTAATTATTATATAATTATTTTTATTCAATATTTTTGCAGCTTAACTACTTCATTTATTGCAGTCAGAAATCATAAAGTTAGTCATTAAGTATAAAACACTGAATAATTTCTAGAATATTGTATACTTACCAACTGTTTCTAAGAATACTATTTTTTAGTTCCGATTCTATTAGAATAGTCAATTTATTTTTAGTTTTCAGTTAGACTACCCTAATATTGTTATACCTAACTGGAGTATTATAATAAAAATAGAACTTTATCAACAAATTGCGTATAATTTTTTCTGTTACCGAAATAGTTACCAATAATTTAGAATATAAACGATTTACTTTATAAAATAAATAAATAAAGCTTTTATTGTCATAAATTTCATAGGTGAAACATGCCAACAACATAGGTTCACTTATAAAAGTGAACATACCCATAAGCACTCCACACTTGTACCTTCAGACATCAGCCTACTAATCCCAAAATTAAAAAGAGTGTGTTTAAAATTTTTAGTACAATAGTTTCTACAATTTCAAAATTATCAGCTAACAACATATTAAAAAGGCAATGCTTATTAAAGAATGTACTAATACGTAAAGTAAATTATTTTTAGCAGTAGTACATCTCTTAGTGTAGTAATATAAAAGAGGAAATTTTAATCCGCTTTTAAAATCTCTCATACTTAAAATTTCACTTAAAATATCAAACCCATTATAAGCACATAAACTCCTTCATTAAATAGCCCTATACAAATGGGATATAAAATTATCGATATGTCTAAACAGAAGGAAAAACTTCGATTTTAAAATTTTTGTGTATAACATTTTTCTTTTTTAAGGATATTTAGTTTGTGAAACTTGCTTATAAACTATTCGACAAATTTCTTGTTAAAAAAAAAATAGTAGAATGAGCCACTCCGACCCTGTTACAGTTCTCAAAAAAACAATGTCACTAGTTTGATGCATATGTCAAATTTTGACGTAAAGATATACAGCGGTTCAACTATATTCATTACTTGATTGCTTTTTTATTGAACCTTTATTTTAAAATTATAAATATAATGAAGTGTCGACAAATAACAAACTGTAAAAGTTATTGTTGAAAAATTTGTCTAATAGTAAATTAAACGCACAGGTCTACGAGTAAGTGTTTAATGTGAAGCAGGTTTGCTGACAAGATCCTCCATAGTCTTTTCAATTTTCAACATTCTAGAGTTAAGTTCATCACGCAGTTCGTCTTGCCTAAGTTCATATATTGCAATAACAGTATCATCAATGTATCCTCTAAGTTCTTGACCGGTTTCAATTAATTTCTTGCGTACGTAACCTTCAAGTTGGTTTCTGAATATATCTTTAATAACAATTGTTGAGTCATGTAAAGCTTTCTGCGTATCTTGCACACACTGAGCAAGGTTATTATCAACATAATTTCGTGTGGTCGCATCGTCTCCTTCAAGAGGTTCTGCTAAATAGCACAATCTTTTGCTTCCCATGTCGTAATCTCCATTAGGTGTAAGTTTAAAACCTATTCTTGAAGGACCTCGCATAAAGTTAAAATCCTTAAATTTTCTTTTGCGACCGAACTTATCAATAGTGTTTACTTCTGACATTGTTATGTGAGACTGATTTGAAACCATTAGATTTCACCCTAATATATGGTTCTATTTCATTAATAAACGGACTCTGCAGAAAAATATGGATTGCAAAACGTATTTTAGGTGATGTTTAATAAATACACGTACAGATTCATTTTACTATTGTTTTATTGAAAAAAAAAATTAAAATATAACAAAAGATTGAGTTTACTTTTTATTAAAAAAAAAAAAATAAAAAATATAACAAACAAAAAAATTTAAAATTAAGAAATAAAATACATGTTAATTTCTTCTGTACAGGTAAGCTTCTTCTATGACCCAATTTCTTCTCTGGATGGCACGTTCATTAATGACCTTGAACTGGTAGTAAACTAGTCCACAAAAGCCGCATTGTACAAATTTAACCCTGAAAAGGTCAATGTAGTTGAAGTCGTACGTAAGATCATTTCGCCAGCAGATACCTAGTCTTTTACAATGATGACAAGTTAAATAAAAAGCTTTTGGTATATGACTGTATGTTTTGGCTGCTTCACTAGGTTGTTCATCAGTTGACAACATGATGTTTGAATATGTTGTACTTTTCAATCGCGGTACTCTAATTATGTATTACTTTTTAAAATAACCTTGACAGGACCAAAAAAAAAATCCTTGAATATTACAACCTCGAAAACGACCCTGACATTGACGGGTACTTTGACCTTGGCCTTGGCCTCGCATCTAACAAGTTTAATACTATATTTATATGCTTCTTTAAAATAACCTTGACAGGGACAAAAAAAAATCCATGAAAATTACAACCTTGAAAACGACCCTGGTATTGCTGGTTACGTCGGCCTTGGCCTTGGCCTTGCATCTGACAAGTTTAAATATTATACTTAATGCATCGAACAAAAGGAATAAAGGTGGTGTAGTGGGGGAAATGGGCATAAAAGCAGACTTGCTGGCTCGAGCTCTTCACAGTTCGTCAGAACACCAAACAGTACAGTGCTAAGATAAAGTTAATAGTGTGAGTTTTAATATCGAAAATGTCGAGTGTACGGTCTCTTTTAGATGCTCTTGACGTGAGCTGCGGTTCGCAGCAAGGCATGCTGGATAATATGAGTGGTTTGGAAGTGTTAAGTCCGGGGGTATTCGAGAACTGGAATGGCATGGAGCCTGAAGATGCCGAAGACCGAGCCCTCAATGATGGTCGCGACGAAGAGATAGTTCAGTCGGCAGCGCAATTCCTCGAATGCTGGACGGAGGAGAAGGAGCCAAAGATAAATGTGATAAGTGATGTGGTTGTGCGAAAAGCATCGCGGCCTAGGGAATCTTCTCCGAAAGCTTCGATATTGAAAAAGCTCTTGACTATGCGGAAGTCGGAAATCGCCGATAAAAAAACATTTTATTCGGCGATTAAAGGTGTGGGACAAGGGAAGAAGAAAAAGTTTAACTTTAAGCGTCCCTCCACCCCTGTTCCATTACCCGACTTCCTAAAAACAGCACCAAAAGAGCCATTGTCGGTAGAAGTGGAAGTCATAAAAGGCCCCGATGGACCAACACCACCAACACCGGCCAGCGTAGAGAAGGAAATAGTGTCGGAGGTGAAGTCTTCCCCAGCACCACTGTCGCCGATATTGGGGTGCCGGAAACCCATGAAGAAGCGGTTTAAGCGGTGTTTTGAAGGCGATGAAGTTTCCGCTGCTTCGTCGTCGTCGTCGTCGTCATCGTCATCGTCTTCACCAAATAAAACCGCTTCTTCTTCGTTAATATATTCCGAGCCATAGCAACCGGAGTGGGTCGAAGACTTCACCAACTCTCAGAAGAGCAAATTGACAGACATTTATGACATGAAGAAACGCTTAGTGAAAGAAGTGAACGAGTGTGACAGTGACATTTTAGAACTTGAAAGACAATTAGAGATAAAAAAGGTGAAATCTGCGCGGTTAAAAAGACAATTAGAGGACTTTAATAAATTATGTAGTAGGTGTTAGGTAGTTGTAGATATTAGCTTTTAATTTATAGTATTAAGTTTGTAAATATATATATATATATATATATATATATATATATATATATATATATATATATATATATATATATATATATATTGTAGTTAATAAAAAAAAGTGTTTGATCAAATTTTTATATTTTATAATGAGAATAAAAATGACTTGAAAATTTATTTTTGTGTGTTATTTCATATAGGCCCTGTCCCACATAATATTAGGTAATAAAAAAAAAGAGTGAATAATCCACTAAAACTACGCAATAGCAATAGTTGTAAATATTTTCTGATAATATTTACAAGTATGCTAAAACATGGTTCGGTTTATGAAGTTAAGGTTCTGTCGCCAGAACTTCTAATACTTTGTATCTCAATATTGTATGTTTTTATGAAAAAAAAACATAAAATATTGGTTACAAAGTATTATAACCAACTAAAACTACGATCAAATTATTTTGTGGTCCTGAAAAGGACCGTTTGGTTGTAAAACATGCGACTCTTTTATTGTGTTGTGGAGTCGCACGGCCCGTCATCATCAGCGGGGGTGGTGGTGTTGTCCTCTGTATATTCGATGATGAACCGCCAAAGTTCATCCCATCTGGGATCGTTCAACTCCCATTCCAGACAATTCTCTGTGGTAGAATCTACCACAGGGCATTGGATGGGTTGTTGTTGTTGAGTCGCAGACATGTTGAACTAAAATGATTGTAATAAGTATTGGTGGTCGTATATATAGAGACAAATTAATGGTGGGGGGTGAAAACAAATGTCGTATTACGTATTGAGACCAAAAGTTGTTTGCGGTCTCAAATACGAACGAACGATTTAGCTGGGTTCCACCAGCACTTAAAGTTTTAATACTTTGTATCTAATATTGTATATTCTATACATACAATATTAGTAACAAAGTACTAATATGTACTAAAACTACGATCAAAGTATTTTGTGGTCCTGAAAAGGACCGTTGTTGTGTGCCCTTAAAAAGGGCCAGGGAGAGTGTGGGGCTTATGGTGCCCCATCCTTGCTGGTCGACCACCAGCTTGACGAATCGCAGGGGCCTTGTGGGTCGTCGGGTGTTGGTGATGCTGGAATTTCCAGCACCGCATCTTCCGTCGAGTCCGGCTCTGGCTGCGGCGACGGAGTTTCGAGTCTTTGTAAGACCCAATCGCCCGCATCGTCTAATTCCACTAGACCCGGATCATGGTCATATACTAGCGGAATCGGCTCATCCAAGTCGTCCCAACGTAGGACGTCAATTTCAAAATCCACCTCGTCGTCGTCGTCGAAGACTTGCAGGTCTCCAACGTTGTCGGCTACGGTGTCAACACTAAAGATGGATGAGCCTCGGCTGGCGGGTCTTTCTTCCTCCATGTTCATCGTATGAGGGTTGATGAATATATGACTGTGTAACTGACCCAGTCTCATATATATAGAACTACCCCCACCCCACCAACGGATTCTAAATGTTATGTATTGGTGAGAGCTTATAGAATTATTGATTTTTTCAAAAACTTTAAATAAGGAATTAGATTTGTTTAGACAATAAGACTTATTCTTAATATTTTGTGAAGAATACATTACAAAAAAAAAATAATAGAAACCTTGTTTGAACTGTTAACATTTTCATAGGTTCTCAAGCATATAACTTGGCACTTAAGCTCCGAGACAAATCGTCGTTAAACGAATATCTCGCCCCATAAGTGACGATTACTAAACTACAATCAAAATATAATGTGGTCCTGAAAAGGACTGTTTTTGTGGCCTTAAAAGGGCCTGGGGGGAGGGTGGGGTGCCTACCGTGGAGTAATACCCAACGATATTAACACCGACCTAGGTGCAGCCCTTGGTCTTTTCATTGGCGGCACCGTCGTCGTCGCTGGTGGTGTCGGCGTTGCAGGCGGTGCCGAAGGTGCCGCTCCTGGTGCGGTACCCCCGCACTCCTCACACTTGCATATTTTGCCGGGCACGAATGGCCTGACAATGCCAATGATCCTTTTTGGTATATCTTCCATCTTGCCGATCGAATGTCTAATGATGAAATAATTCTAATACCGGCCTCTATATACATTCAAAAAGTTGGAGGGGGTAAGGTGGAGTGCATATATGCATTATATAAGTTTGAGAATAATATGATTTTATAACTCACCGTATCTCTGGTATGGACACAAACTACCCCCCTCCACTTTTCTAGCATATAGTACTAGACTTTCTCTACATTTTTTTCAAATAAATTTTTTTGATATTTCTAACCATTACTTTGCTACATATTTACACAAAAAGGGAAATTATGCATATAAAAAAAAAACCCTCCCCTACAACTTCCACATACTCCCGTTCGGCGGCCCTAGCCTCCTAACTCAAGAATTTCAATTTTTTCGTCTAAATTTTTTGTCATTTTTAAGATTTTCCAAATTTTTTTTTCACCATTATATTCTACTCAAAATTCTAGGTAATTAAAGTGCTTTTATTTTTTCTCTATCTTGAACGGTTCCCGAGCTACAGCGCTTTAAAGAATTCAAATTACTAACTTTCTATAACCCTTTTTTTCAAATTTCATTTTTTCGAATTTTCAAAAATACTACAATATGTAGAAAAAAATTCTTTCTTTAATTTCCCAATAACGTTTTTCTCTAAATCTTCAACTTTAGCGCGTATTCAGCATTTTCAAAAAAAAAAATTATAATTTTTTTTACACCATCGCATTCTCCTCAAAATTTTGGGCTATCGAAGTGCTTTTATTTTTTTTCTATCTTGAACGGTTCCCGAGCTACAGCGCTTTAAAAAATCCAAATTACTAACTTACTACAACCCTTTTCTTAAAATTTCATCTTTCCGAATTTTGAAAAGTACTACCATATGTAGAAAAAAATTCTCTTTCTAATTTCCTAATATCATTTTGCTCCAAAACTTCAACTTTGGCGCGCATTCACCATTTTTCAATTTTTTTTTTGAAAAAATTTTTTTTTACGTTTTTACTATCGAGAAAAATGCTTGCTTATAGTACTCGATTTCCTCTATAATTTTTTCTTATAACTTTTTTCCCTATTCCTAACCGTTACTTTCCTACAAATTTTCTAAATCGTTGTGTTCATATTTTGCCTTAAAAATTTTTTCTTGTGTTATTTAAGCTCTTTTTTCCACTTAATAAACCACCATTTTCTAAATTTCCGTACTCTTTTCTTAAAGAGCGGGCTTTTCCGCCAGCTTTTTTTTTGGTTGGGTTTCAAATAAATATAAAACTACTACTTCACTCATTACAAATTTATTGATTCAAGAACATTATTTTGTGTTACATATAATAGATACATTAAAATATAGATTTATTGGTCACCGAACCGTTTAATACATTATAACTAAAAAATGAGTCGTGAATAACTAATGCGTACACTTTAGTGTATTTGGGGAATTTATTCTTTCTCGTTTGGAACTCCAATTTTACATCCACTGTCGATGAGTTAATCGCCTCTGGTTGATGACTGCAATTGATAATAAAAACGGGGTTTTTCATATATTCCGCGAACGTTATCATCGGATCGTTTATCTCGCGCCCGTAGTAGCTGCCTTGGAAGTTTTCGTAATTGTAATAGGCTGCTGCGTACAGTTTCTTGGCGAAATCTAAATTCCATCTTTCGTAGGGATAAACGGTTGAATTCAGATACAGTCTAATGTCGCATACGTCGGCGTGGGTAAACTGGGTTGCGTTTTTTTCTTTCTTGTCGCAATTATTGCTGTCTTGAAACCCGACGATTATATAGCGCGGTCTTTCCAGACTTGTACTCGTTCTCAAGGCCCACACGTCGGAAGATGTTTGCCTTAAAGCTGGTAATTCGTACAGATCCCATTTACGTTATGCCATTTGAATACTGGCATTGTTTCCTCCTTTATTAATGCGAGACAGTATTTTCAATTTTTGCTTGTCGTCTGGAATGATGTGACGAATTTTCCATTCGATTTTGTCGATACTAATTTCTGCCTCTACTTCGCCGACGTAACAATTGGTAAAAGTGCGAGCTATAATCATAATAAGCTCTTGTTTTACGTTGAAAACACCTTTTGCGTAATCTTCGGCGAATAAGATATTTTAAGGGTAATTTCCCGGAGAATACGTTACTTGCCGTGTCTACGATATCTTGGTTTGCTTCGTCGAGATCCCATCCGCACGTCATGAGAGATCTTTGTTGCAAACTTCCGAATGAAACCATGGTTTTTAATGTCGTCGTAACTCCAGGTTTACGAACCACGGCGACCTGCTCACCTCCCATCTCGTAGCGAATTTCATCGAACAAAAATGCGAGGGCATTATTTGATAAAAAACATCTTTTCGTTGCGTCTATGGGTTTAAATTTTCCTTCGATATATATGTAACTTTCGGCGATATCCAGTATAATATCTTGAAAATTAATGGGGATACGGACTTCATCCGAATTGTTGAATGATGGAGATCCGTATGGTTTATACGTATGCTCTTCTAGACTAATAATGGAATTGTCCAAGATGGGCTCGGAGAAAACCTCTATTTTATCGCTGGTGGTGGAAATCATTTTCGCACTTTAAGACCGATTGATTTTAAAAATTTATAGTCTTCGGCAGATAACTGTTGAGATGTTTGTGATCTAACGTCTGGACGACGACTAACCTTGACGTTAACTCTTCTTTTACTTTTATTATGTTTCGGCGGTTCCCCCAAGTAGTGGGAATAGGGGGCTCCTAGTTGACCCCCCCACCACTTTTTTGATTGGTCAGCCAAGAATGACCTTGTTTCTGATTGGCTGCCCAAGTTCGCCCCCTATTCCGATTGGTTTCATAAACTCCGCCTCTTTTTGCTCCACCTCCTACCTCCTTCCTAACCACCACAGTAGTTGGAGGGGAGCTGGTAGCAGTTGGAGGGGGGCTGGTATTTTAAACGATCGAATCTGAGCGAACTTCAGTCATTCGTGCGCGATGTCAAATAGCGACCAACAACAACAACAACAGCAACTCATTGAACGTGTAGGCCAAGTAATAATTTCCTACCAAAAACACGGAAAAAATCTTACCGATTTTGAAGATCAAGACTTGGCCTTCTTTCCCATCAACTACTTGAAAACATTCGTCGATTCACTTAGTTTACAACAAATTTGGAACAGGTTGCCGGAAAATTATAGAAGTGACGAAGAATTGCAGCTAAATTTGCCGTGTTTTAAACACTATCCACTATATCAACACCACATAGACGGCCCGCCATTATCAATTAAAAAGTGTTGTAAAATTAAAAAATAGTGTGAACAAGTGAATCGAGTTTCATCGGACAGTCTTCGAAATGGATCAGACACATGTATATTTAGATTCTGCTTGTGATGAAACGATCCAGTCAATGTACAAAGATGAAACAACTCATTTTAACTTGGCTGGAAGAGGAAAGTTTCACGCAAGACAGGATTCTCTGATCACTATTGATCGAAATAATTTCGAAGACGACGATGAAGATGAAGAAGATGATGGGATAGAGGATAATGGCGTTCCAAACGGGTGTGGAGAAGAGGGGCTCGTGAAAGTGGCAAAAATAAATGCAAGTGATACATTGACACCAAATTACCTTACGCGAGAAGTGTGCGTTTTTCAATCTTATGTCGTAATTATTTCATCTTCTGGCGGTGCATATAATTTATGTTGTGAATGTTACTATATACATGCTTTAAATTGCCCAAATGGGAAAAATAATTTTGTTAATAGCCACTATAAACGATCCTTTATATGTTGCGAAAAAGATCTGCAATGCAACACGTGTGAAAACGATTTATTCATAACAACTCCTTCACAAGCATGTATAATATGTAACAAACCAGAACTAAAGAATATGCAAAACCATCTAATCGAAAAATCAAATTTTAAATAAATTTATTTCACTTGCACTTATTCATGCACTATGGCGTTTTTAATATTAAGTTTAAGTTTAAAATATTTTATAAGAATTTAGATTTTGTTCTGCTAAGTTAAATAAATATAAGAAACTATGTAAATAAATATAAGGGAATGATGTGAATAAATAAGAATTTGTATTTATTCCCATTGAAAGAAATTATAATTTTGTTCTTTCAGTGTAGAATAATTCTTTTCAAATAATATGCACAACAACCCTACCGATAAATCAAATTTAAATAAATGAATTTGATACTCCACTTGAATTTATTCATGCACCCTAGTAGTTTTTGAATATTAAGTTTCAAATGTCAACTAATTTAAATAAGATTTCATATAAAATATAAGTTGTAAGATATAAGTTATAAGATATATATTAAGTTTAAGTTAAATAAATATAAGGGTGCCATCTAAATAAATAGAAATTTGTTTATATTAAGATTTGAAGAACTAATGATTTTGTTCTTTCAGTGTAGAATAATTTTTTCTACATAATATGCACAATCAATCCTATCGATAAATTGAATTTTAAATAAATGAATTTGATACTGCACTTGAATTTATTCATTCACCCTAGTATTTTTTAATATTAAGTTTAAAATGTCAACTAAGACATTTAAATAAGATTTTATATATAAGATAAAGAACAATTAGGTTTAATTCCCTGACAACAGACTATGATTTATTCTTCCATGTTAAAAAAAAAAAACCTAGTTTTCATTACTATGCTTGTAAAAAAAATTATATTCATCCTATTCATAATAATTCTTTCAAGTTAAAGAAACTTGGTTATTAGGTGTGATTCTGTATAAGAAATAGAAAAAAATAAAATATTTTCTTCAACGACTTTGTTTTTTATTATTCCTATATCCAAAATACAAATATACATATATACATAAATACATATTTATAATTTATACCATTTTGGGTTGCCAATTGCTGCTGTCTGCCAGAGGTTGCTGTTGTCTGCCATAGGCTGCTGCTTTGCCATCGGTTGTTGTTGTCTGCAAGAGGTTGCTGCTCTGCAAGAGGCCAATTTATAATTTATAATTTATTGGCCTCTTGCATTTTCGAGGGTAACTCTGCCTTCGCTGCTGCTGCTGTTGTTGTTGCTGTTGTTGTGTCTGCTCCTGATGCTGTTGATGTTGCTGTTGATGTTGCTGCTGTGGCCTCTTGCATTTTCGAGGGTAACTCTGCCTTCGCTGCTGCTGCTGTTGTTGTGGCTGCTCCTGATGCTGTTGATGTTGCTGTTGCTGCTGTGGCCTCTTGCACTTTCGAGGGTAACTCTGCCTTCGCTGCTGCTGTTGTTGCTGTGGTTGTGGCTGCTCCTGCTGCTGCTGCTGTTGTTGCTGCTGTTGTTGTGGCTGCTCCCGCTGCTGCTCCTGCTGCTGTTGTTGCTGCTGCTGCTCTGCCATAGGTTGTGGCCGATCTTCTTCCATAGGCTGTTGTTGCTCCATCATCAAAGGTTGAAGATCCATTGCTCGGTCTGGATCCCACTCAAAGGCGATAGGCTCGGGATCCAGGTCTGGCTCAAACATATTGATAAATTCTTCATCTAAATAGTCAACCTCTGATGGTGGCGGCCACATCACCGTGTTCTCGGAATTTGGACTCTGACGATCCATCAGATTGATCTGATTTTCCAAGAATCCCAGAAACTCTTGTAGTGTTATAATTATGAACGTACTCATTTTGAGACTTTAAACTTAATGAATGCTAAGTCAAGACGCTGTAAATCCTTATATACAATACTGAAATACCACTTTTCCTACCTCCAGCGGCAAAACCAGTCCGTAGAATGAGAAGAAGAAGAAGGCAAAGATAGCGTGAACTCGAGAGAGGTCGTTCAACGGTCGTAAGTTGTTTTGTTCTTAAGAAAAAGACGAGTAAAGAGGAGAAGAAGAAAAAAAAAAAAAAGTTGTTTTTGGAATAATATAAAAAACGAAAAAAAAAATAAAAAATAAAAAAATAAAAAAAAAAAAAAAAAAAAAAAAAACTGTTTTTTATATTATTCCAAAAACAACTTTTTTTTTTTTTCTTCTTCTCCTCTTTACTCGTCATTTTCTTAAGAACAAAACAACTTACGACCGTTGAACGACCTCTCTCGAGTTCACGGTCTCACGGTTCCCGTCGTACCATGCAGTGCCACGCCGTACCAGCCGGTACCAGGCTCTTGGCTGCTTTAAAAGGCGGCTGGGTACGAAGCGTCTCTTCAGTTTACATCTCGCTATTAGCGTACGCTTGTAAAATTATCGAATCTGTTGTGAATATATCTAGATAGTCCGATTTATTTCGAATTGTGTGACGTAGTGACATATTAATTTTTATTTGGTTTGTATTGTTGATTTCATATTTTTGATTTGATATTTTTGATTTAATATTTTTGACTTAATACTTTGGATTTTCATTCATTTTTACTTAATCTTCTAAAAGCCAATTTTTGATTTTTGTTGATTTTTCATTTTTGTGGATTTTTTTTGATTTTTTATTGATTTTTTGATTTTTTTATTGATTCATAATTTTTTTATTTTTTAATTTATAATTTAAAATGTCATTTTTAAATGTAAAAATTGAAAACATCGACTTAACAGCCTTCGATTTAAACGACGCTTGCCTTGTGCATGATTTGATTGATTGTTCATTTTGTGGGCTAAGCGACGAGGAGCTAGATATTAAATTTAGGGAAATTGATATTAATACATTTAACAATTCATCTGAATCTGGCGATTCTTCCGAAATTGGTGAAAGCGATATTTTGACACAGCTCTTAAAAGTTTTGGATGAATCTATTATCCCTGATATTCCTCAAGAACCTCTTGAAACAATTAATTTCGATGATTTAAATAATGATATATTAAGGAAAAATTTAATTAACAATTCTGAAATAAATGAGGGATATAATTTGGAACAACTTTTAGATATATTAGAAGGGGGTGAAATTGGTGAAAATAGCTCAGGGCAAAATTTAATTAAGGGTGATGTGGAATATCAGGAGACTTTTGAGAGCTGTGAGGAACAAAATAATAAGGGGGTTTTAAACAATAATAATAATGGGGTTGGTAACGAGGGAGCTTTAAATAATGATAAGAGGATTGGCATTGGGGGTTTTTCGAAAAATAATATGGAAGAGGTTTATCGCCCCCACTATTCGCCAATTTCAGATGCATCGTCAGATTCATCAGAGGATTCCAACGACAGCGTTGAGACTGTTATAAACGTCTCAGCCAAAGCTCAGCATAATTTTATTAAAGTGTTGGATCAAAATTTAATTGAAGGGTTGGATCAAAATTTTATTCAGGGGTTTGAACAACCATCCAAATTTGGCTATACCAGAAATTCAGTAAATTCGGTAGATGTTTTTGATTTGAGTTGTGGCGAAATTGTGGGGGACATTGAGGTATATACTTATACTGAAAATTTTGAAGATGAGCAGCCTCAATGTCCCTTAATTTCTTCCTGTAATCAAAATCAATTTTTGAAAAATCCTTCTGGCCTAAATTTAGAACAAAGTTCTGAAAATTTAATTGAAAAAAATTTACCCAAAAAACGTTCTTTATCAGAAACAAATGATTGTTCAGATTTAAAAAAGTCAAAATTGGACGGTGATATTTCTAGTTCCCAAACTTTAGGGGCACAAATTTCAAAAAATTCTTTACCAGTCGCTGTAACAACAGCTCCGAAAATCAATCCAACAAATAAAGTCGCTATTGGAGAATTAGATAAGTTTCTACATAAGAAAACTAAGCCGAGCTTAAATAGGAATGAAACAAGGTGTGCCACATCTAGATTTAAGTCAATGGTTTATTCCTATTTAAACTTAGATAATATATGTAATAATTTATCTAATTCGACTTTAAAAGACGTTAAAAATTGTATTCAACGACAAGGCGATCTTCTTTTAAATTTGGGAAATATATTTTTTAAAAAAAATCCATGTTTTTCTTCAAATTAAAAAGTGAATCCAAAAGTTAATTCAAAAGTAAATCCAAAAGTTTTCTAAATTGCGCGAGCTGAAAAAATTGCTAATTATTCTATGTCATTGGGTCTTGATAGATCGAAATTGTATTTATTTAAAAGCGACACGGCCCTAACCGATTCCATTTTAAAATGACTCTCCTTTGCACACACTGCTTAAGAGAATTTAAAAGAAAATCACATATTGTACGCCACCTTCGAGAAAATGTTGTTAATAACGAAAACACCTTTAACTTGGAAGATTATATAATTAATCGTAAGTATTTTTTTTATAACATATTTAGCTATAATTTTCCTTTTAATTTTTTTTTATTATTAATAAAGGTTTACAGAGGAATTAAAAAATAATAATTGTTTCAGTTGATGAACTACTTTCAAGACCTCCAATGCGATTTTGCCAAGATTGTGAAGTAAATGTCAAATCTAATTCCTGGAGCACACACTTGAGGACAAATATTCATAAAAACAGGAGCTGCATAAAATATGGAAATGGAATTGACATTATCAGGAGTGCATTTAAATGTCGAATAGCTTCCTACAGAATATATTCGCAGAATTATCACATCGACATCAAAAAGTTTCAGCAAGATGTTGGTAATAAAGTGCAAACATTAATACGCCAGCGTCAACAGGAATTTACATGTGCTAAAGTAAATTTGGAATTATTTGGAATATATTATTCTCCAACTTTAACCTCTACTTCAATTAAGTCATTTAATACACCGTTCTTCATTGTAACCCATACAACTGATCTACAACAGCTTTACGATGATTTATTCAAGATTATTGAAACCAAAGCAGATGAATTGCCGGAAAGAGACTCAGGTAATTATTATTTAATCTCAAGAGCTAAGTTTTCTTAATCTCAAGAGCTAAGTTTTCTTAATATCACTTGTACATCTCTAACAAATATTATTCAGAACTAATTTTTTAATTCCTATTACAGGGTGGGCTCTACAAAGAATTCTGCATTTGGAAGTCAACATCAATAAGTACAACCCATTGAATGCCTCCTCCTACATTAAGATGCATCACTTTTCTAAATCAATAGTGAATGTGATGAATGAGGACAATTGCTGTTTCGCCTGGGCAGTGGTTTCAGCAGCATACCAGCCAACCGGTAATCCTCGAAAGACCTCATCATATCCAGACTTCAGAGACGCTTTCGATTTTACAGGTATTGAATTTCCAGTAAAATTATTAGATATAAAAAAGTTTGAGGAAAAAAATAATTTGTCCATAAATGTATATGGAGTTGAAAAATTTTTAAGGGATAATAAAAAGGTATATGAGATTGTCGGTCCTTTACATTATAATAATGAAAAGAAAAAATTACATATTAATTTGCTTTTAATAAGTTCTGATGATGGAAATAACCACTACTGTTGGATAAAGGATTTAGGTTGCTTGGTATCCAAACAATTATCAAAAAAGAAAATAAAAAAATACTTATGTGATGGATGCCTTCAATATTTTGGAACATATGAAAAACTTAACACACATTTAGAACGTGATTGTAGTTTTGTTCGAATTGAGCTTCCTTCAGATAATTTGATTTTGGATAAATTTGGCAATTATATTCCTGCAAATATATTAAAGTTTCAAAATATTCAGAAACAGTATAAAGCTCCTTTTGTTATTTATGCCGATTTTGAATGTTATTTGAAAAACATTGAGTGCCAACAATCTACACCTGATTCGACAACCTCATATACTATTAAAACTGCTGAACATATACCCTATTCATTTGCTTATTATATTAAATCATCATTTGATGAGAATGTTGTGTGTCTTAAACTTTATAGAGGTACAGATTGTGCTATAAAATTTATTGAATACATTGAAAATGATGTAAAAGAAATTTATAAAAAATATTTAAAATATCAAGTACCATTGAAAGATTTATCATCTGTGGAACAGATTGAATATGAAAATTCTAGCATTTGTTATGTATGTGAAAAACCTTTTTCAAAAGGAAATTTCATAAAGTGTAGGGATCATTGTCATATTACAGGTAAATATCGAGGAGCCGCCCACTCAATATGTAATTTGCATTTTAAACCTCCAAAATATATACCAATAGTATTGCATAATTTAAAAAACTATGATTCTCACCTATTTATTAAATCGCTTTGCTATAATAAAGAAAATATTAGTGTTATAGCTCAAAATAAAGAAAAGTATATTTCTTTTAGTAAGGAAATTTTCGTTGATGTGTCAGAAAAGCGGAAACCAGTTGCTTTGCGACTACGCTTTATAGATTCTTTTCAATTTCTCCCAGAGTCTTTAGAGTCACTATCACAAACTCTACAAGATTCACAATGTTTTGAAATTAAAAAGTTTTTCTCAAATGCTGATGAATTTCGATACATTAGACAAAAAGGGGTATTTCCATACTCTTACATAGATTCCAACGAAAAATTAAATGAGAAATCTCTACCATTGATTGATAAATTTTATAATAACTTAACCGATGAAAATATCTCTCCTCAAGACTACAGTCGTGCTGTAGAAGTGTGGAATCTATTTAAGTGTTCTACAATAGGGGCTTATTCCGATATTTACTTAAAATCAGATGTTTTACTTTTGGCTGATGTTTTTGAAAATTATAGATCCACATGTATTAAAACCTATAAGTTAGATCCTGTTAATTATGTCACTAGCCCTTCTATGTGCTGGGATGCAATGATGAAATTAACTAATGTAGAATTAGAATTATTAACGGAACCAGATATGCTTAATTTTTTCAAAAAAGGTGTTCGTGGTGGGGTTAGCACTTGTTCCAAACGCAAATCTGAAGCAAATAATCCATTCTTAGAAAATTTTAATCCTGAAAGACCTACAACATATATCGCTTACTTAGACGCCACAAATTTGTATGGTTATGCTATGAAACAATATTTGCCTGAAAAAAATTTTGCTTGGGTACCTAAGCTCGAAATAGAAACTTTAAATATATCCGAACTTTCAGATACATCATCTATAGGATACATATTTGAAGTTGATTTAGAATATCCAAATTATTTACATGATAGTCATAATGATTTCCCATTTTGTCCTGAACAATATACACCACCAATTTCAAACCACTCAAAATTAATTCCAAACTTACATAATAAATATAACTATATCATTCACTACCGATATCTGAAACAATGTCTACAATTTGGACTCAAAATCATAAAAATACACAGAGCAGTTAAGTTTACACAATCACCATGGTTAGCGGAATATATAGATTTAAATACAAATTTACGAAATTTATCTAAAAATAAATTTGATAAAAATTGTTATAAATTGGCAAATAATTCAATTTTCGGTAAAACCATGGAAAATGTTGATAGGCGAGCAGATATTAAATTAGTATCTCAATGGGAAAGACAGGGTAATAAATTTAGTGCCGAAAAACTTATTTCTAAACCTCAATTAAAGGATTTTAAAATTTTCTCTGAAAATCTAGTTGCTCTTCAACTTCAACAGGTTTGCATTGAATACAATAAACCAATTTATGTTGGGATGAGTATTCTGGATATTGCAAAAACTGTAATGTATAATTTTTATTATGGGTATTTAAAAGTAAAATATGGTAATAATTTAAATTTATTATATACGGATACTGATTCCTTAATTCTTGAAGTTCAGACCCAAAACTTTTATGAAGATATGAAGCTAAATCTGGATCAATTTGATACTTCTAATTTTTCTGAACAAAATATTCATTGCATGCCTATTACAACATCAGTTGTTGGTAAATTTAAAGATGAGTACAAAGGGATTCCCATTGAAAGTTTTTATGGAACTGGTGCTAAAGCATATTGTATAAAATCCAAAAATAGTGTAGATAAAAAAGCAAAAGGCGTTAGTAGATCATGTATAAAAAATCAATTAACATTATCAGATTATAAAGATGTTGTTGAGAAAGGTGACAAAATATTCTGCACCATGTATGTATTCAAGTCAGATATGCATAATATATACACTAATTTGTTAAATAAATTGGCATTAACAACTCATGATGATAAAAGATATTGTATACCAAATTCCACAAAAACTCTTGCATGGGGACATAAGGATATTTTGGAAACAGATTTTTTTGATAAAGATATGAAAATGATGTATGATACTCTAACTTTTTTAAGTTCTGGAAACGAAAATGGATCTAAAAATAAAAAACCGCGATTAGAATTAACTACTCCTAGTAATTTTTCATCTTTATAAAGACATCATTTTATATGATGATAAATTATGTAAGTCGTTTTTGAAGCTTTAAAAGTTGGAGGGGAAACTGAATCCAAAAACATATATATTGTATAGAAATACCATTATTTGTTAGTAATATTACAACAATGACTGCTGCATCTTTAATAGTTTTAGTTTCCCTTGTTGGAAATGTGATATATGTAAATTACATTCCTAATACAGTTAGGGCTGATATATGTATAAATGCCCTCAAAAATGAAACCGACTGCTACAAACAGATGAAAATGACATATCTTGTTGGAAATTCACACTTTTTTACCTATAATGTAACTGATTCTGCTTTGTGTGAAAATACATACATAAAAATTAAATATTCCATGACAAACAAACCATTACAATATTCAGATTGGATTCCTTTCAATAATAAAAAAGAAGAATCTTGTCATTGTGTCTGTTGTTATATATTTGTTATTATATTTACAGCAGCAATATTTATTTGTACATGTTTAATTTTATTGTATTTCATGAAAAAATATCTATAAAAATATTTAATAAATGTTAAAAAAATAATATAAATTTTGTTTTTTATTGATTCTCGTTAGTATAAAGACATTTAAAGTTTATCCCCTCCTCTTAAATGGAGAGGGAAAATAAGTTTACCCCTCCACTTGAGAGGAGAGGGAAAATGTATAAAATTTAGGAGCAAACGGATTGATAGTTAGTTTTTTGAGAGCAAGCAGATAGCCAGTTAGTTTTTGAAATACATCATTTAAAATGTTCAGTAATCAGAGTAAAAATATATTTGAAAATTCACCATTAAAAAAGAAAATAAAAAAAACAATTATAAATTCTACAAAATATAATTTAAATAATTCTAACTCTAAATATGCTGTGATTGGTTTGTGGGTGGAAAGTGATTTTCTACCATGCATTGAACTTGGTGGTAAAAATGGTCAGTCTGTGATATTAAATGAAGATGATTGGAAGAACTTATTGCAATATCAAGGAGTTATAACAAATTATATGTTTTCACCAAATGTTTTCAATGAACCGATATATTTGCAAAATTTATCTATTCATTTTGAAAAGATTGGTGAATTACCAATAGTGAAGATTGTGAAAAGCTGTGATTTTATTTACTATGGAAATGAAACTGTGTGCAGACTATGGGAACAAATTCCACTTATAGAATATAGACTAAATGTTTTACAAAAACAAAACTTTCGACGTTATTTCAACGTTTTTAGAAATAACAATTTTTACGACGGAGATTCTTTTGACAAAATATATAATGTCCTTTCTCCAAAACAAAATCTAAATAGTGAAAATGTGTGCTCCATGCTGGAACTGCTGTTGAATCATCCCGAAGAACTAGAACAAAAATTAAAGTCTAAGCACTATTATGAAGAAGACAGTATCTATTGATGAATCAAGAAACCAAATTCATCTGATGGTTGCTTGGAACTTCGCCTACAGAAAAGCTCGTATGACTTCTGAAGAGTTTATAAATCAAAAACATTTTAGAAGAAGGATTAAATTGACTGAAGAAATTTTAAATCCCATATTAGACTCTGATTATAGGAATATTGTATTTAAAAAAATGTTTATGTAATAAGCTTATTTTTAAATAAAACAAATATATATAAAAAATCATTTTTTTTATTACAAACATCAATTATTATTACAGCATTAATTACTATTACATCACATCTCTCTTGAAGATCCAAGAGTTATAAGATTTATCTAATCCTAACCATTTTACAAATACTTTGTTTCCTTTCTTTCTTAACACTTTTTCCACCAGATATACATTTGGGTGTCTTACTTTTTGAAGTTCTTCTTCATAGAAACCTCCTTGAATATCTATCCCATTTCCATCTTGAATCAAATACGTTGTTGGATTAGTAAGCTGGATTTTTTTTATTTGAAAAATTTCGTTTGACCAGTTGGGCGTGTAACCTTTAGAAAATTGTTCGCGAATCTTGCTTATTCGTACTCTATCACTGACACGAAATTTTGGTGATCTGGGATCCACAGTTTTCCTATGAGTATAAGCTGATTTCAAGATTTCCATTTCATTCTTTTTGTTAACTTCGTTTGGTTTTTTTCCGATTGTTGAATGCTTAGTATTATTGTATTCTGTAATTATTTCTTTAAGAAAGCTGATCCATTTATAATTACCTAGTAAACTAAACTTTTTCCACATTTTGTTTTTTATCGTTCTATTTACTCTCTCTACAATACTAGCTTTCATATTAGAAAATGTGTTGTAATGATTAATTTTGAACTGCTCCATAAGTTTCTGAAAGTCTTGATTAAAGAATTCTTTACCCTGATCAGTATTCAGATTTGTTGGGGGAGTTTTTAAAGTTAATAGAATTTTTTTCATTGCAGCTGCTACATCTTTACCAGTTTTGGATTTTACAGGTTCTGCCCATACAAATTTAGAAAACACATTTATTACCATTAAAATATATCTTAAACCCCTATTAAATTTCGCATATGGCTGCATTTCTATCAGATCAGCTTGAAATAGATCATTAAGCCCTTTTACAATTGTTCGTCTCCTTCTATATCGCCTTCTCGCCGGTTTATGTAATTCATTTACAACGTCTTGCTTAATTTTACTCATTATTAATTTATACCTTACTCTCGAAAATAAATCCCACAAATAACTTTACCTCCTTCTAAACCGTTTATAAAAGCCCTTTATCGCTGATGTTGTAAAATATAAAAAAAAATCATCTCAGTTTTTTTTAGTAAGTTCTTTAATTTTATTTTCCATTGCTTCAAATGATTTTTTATTTTCATTTATAATTTCTTTTATTGACAAATTTATTTGGGTGATGTTGTTAGTAAGATCAGAAATTTTTACATTAAATTTATTTTCCATTGTTTCAAATGATTTGTTATTTTCATTTCTAATTTCTTTTATTGACGAATTTATTTGGGTGATGTTGTTATTAAGATCAGACATTTTTACATTAAATTTAGTTTCCAAAAGAACATTTGATAACGTATAATCTTTTTTGAAACCACCTAATGTTGAATTCATTTCTTCTCTTGCATAATTCATTGTATCATTAAATTCTTTTCTAGAAACTTCAGCAGCTCTTTGAACTAATTCGTTTAAAGATTTTATTTCTTTTGTTAATTTATCTTCTAGATTTTTTATATCTTTTCCTAATTGAAATTCTGCATTTGTAATATCTAATGTCATTTTCACAATTTTTTTTTCTATATTTTTTATGTCTGACACTGTCTTTTCAGCTTTGTGTAGTATATCTGTATAAGATGTTTCAAGTTCTTTTATGAGTAAAGAAGTCTCCTCGATTTTTGAACTATTATTTTTAATTTTAATTAATACATCCTTTTTAGAAACTTCTATTATAGCTTGCACTACTTCTAGTAAGGATTCTAATTCTTTTTGTAATTTCTCATCGATTGCCTTTGTAAAATTTCCCTCGTCAAAAGACGTTTCAGATTTGGTTTTCAGATTGTTTAACTGCTTTAGTATATCCTCGATTTTTTCATTATCTTTTGTAATTTGATCTTTGAATTTTGTTTCAATTTTTTCATTTTCGTTTTGAAAATCCTCCTTCAATTTGTCTTCTAAATATTGTAAATTTGATTTATATGCATTGATTTTAATTTCAAATTCTTTAATTTGTTCTTTAAATTCATTAACTTTGTCGGTATCTTTTTTGTGAATTAGGAAATGAGTGTTCATTGATTTTTCAAGATTTTGTGTATTTTTATCCATAACGTCATGTATTTTCTTAAAATTCCTTACTTCTTCTGCTACTCTATCATTAAGCAAATTAGTAAAATTTTGAAACTTTGATGTAATTTCCTTGGAAATACTGTTCTTGACATTGTCAATTGCTGAAGTATCCTTAATTATTGATTTAATTGATGTAATTTCATTTTTTATTTCATTTTCAAAATCATCAACTTTATCATATTTTAACTTCACTACGTCAAAGTCATTTGCATATTTAGAAACTTTCTGAGAAAATTTTTCTACTACATCATCATTTCCATCAACAGTATTTTTCAAATTAATTATCTTGTCATTATATTCAGGAATAACTTTATCCTCAAATAACTTAATCTTTTTTGCAATATTTTGTATATTGTTATCATATTCATTTATTCTCTTATTTAAATTATTAACATCGCTTTTCAACCCGGGATCTAAATTTTGAATTAATTTGTTTTCAATATATTTGACATCGCTTTTAAAAATTTTTATTATTTTCTCTTCAACATTTGATAATATTTTATTTTCTAGTGATAATAATGTGTTTAGAGCAGATTTTTTTGAAATATGACGACCAAATTTATCGATGGTCATTTTAGAAATGTTTAAAAGTATCTATTATGTCCTTTTATATAATAATATTCGCTTCTCTTAGTTCTTCAATAATGGAAATAATTTCATTGTTATGACCAGTGTGTCCCGCAAGCATGGATGCTACCAATAGTCGAAGTCTCTCAACAAGTTCGTTTACATTATCCCAATATATGTAATCTGTATTAGGTTTATTAACTTTTAAAGTTATACCAAATCCGGTTTTTTTTGAAGACACTCGACTTTCTCTATATGGAGCTTTGCGTCTTTCAAAAAATCCCTGGACTGCTTGTTGAGATTCGGGATTTAGAGTTTTAGTTTTTGTAATTCCTTTGCTTTGCAAATAAGGTCCTATTATAGAAATATATTTATGTGATCCATTCCCCTGCACCTGCTCATTTGGATCATTATTTCTACGGTATGCATTGGTTCTTTTTAAAATATCCATATAATTTTCCAAATCTTGTTTTTTATACCCTATTGGTTCTTTTTTAAATAATAACTCATATAAACCTGGTGTACCTGTATAGGTTATTCCTTCAATTTTGATGTTTTTACCAATAATTTCGACAGGTTTTTGAGTTAAACCCAAAAAGAATTTCTCGGTTTCCAAATCATGAACTATTCCATATTGGTGATCAAACTCATGTTCAACATCTTTTACACCGCTATCAATATATTGGCGAGGTAATTCATCAAATCCTAATAAATATTCTTTATATAAATCTGTATCAACAAATGTTCTAACTGTTTGCCGTGTTTGTTCCAGTATATCTGAAAGATTTCCTATTGTGGAGTGTGAACCTGAAGAAGGGTTTGTTTCTGCAATAATACTTGTTTGTTGTATAGATGGCATTTGACTTGCTGAAGCTAAACTCGCGTCCCAGTCAATAATCGATGGTATTTCTGTAGGAAGGAGTGGAGTTTTTCCCGTCTTTCTTTTTTCTGGTGTTGATGTTCCATATTGTAATTTTCTCTTTGGTGTTAGTGTTTGAATTGATCTTTTCTGTGGTGTTTCATAAATTTTTTTAATTGGTGTGTGTAGCTCTTCCTTTATTTCAACAGGTTCAATTTTACCAATCGTTGAAATTAATTCTTGTAAGGGTTGAGTTATCGGTTTATATGTTTCCTCCAATTTAGTTTGCGCCTCAAATTCCGCATTTTTTAAACTCTGATATTTTTGTTTAACAGCTTTTCTTGATTTAACTAGCTCTCTTGCTAAACGTTCATCCATGATTGGTATAATTTACCATCAAACGTTTATTTTTATAAGTAAATATATGAATCAAATCCTTTTCGATATCGGCCAGATTTCACATTAGAGTCTTTGTCTATTACTAAAAATCCAAATTTATCTTTCCAACATATTAAGCACAACTCATTAAATTGGTTTAATGACATATCAACATTAACATGATCATCATAAATATGTTTTAAGTTTGTTCGATCTTGTTGAAATATAACAATTAAATTTGCATTGTCACGAATTAATTGTTTCGGAATAGAAGAATATGTTTGACATAAATAAAAACAATCAGTATTTTTGTGTCTTCCGAAACAAAAATAGTCCTTTACAACATTCTGATTACAACACACTATATCATCAAATATTATTATAGAGTTTGGTTTAACTTGTTTTGGTGAAACAATTGTTTCTTCATTTTCAGATTCATAGTATCCAATTTTTTTCAAAGGTTTAAAAAGTGTTCTCAAATATTTATACTTTGGTTGATATAAGGATTTTGAATAAACATACAGATTTTCAAATCGCAAACCATTCGGATCTTCAATCAAACTAATAATAACATTGGTTTTGCCACAGCCTGACGGGCCAATAATTAACCCTCTTTTACTATTTCCCTCAAACAGTTTTCCATGTTTTCTAAAACCATTCACTGAACTTTCATGATCCTTAATTGTTATAGAGTATGGTTGTTTCTCAACTCTCATTTTATATATAAAACAAACTATTAATATTCAGTATTGTGATGTAACTGGTTAGTTATCACTAGGATTGCAACTATATATAATGTTTCCATCACATAATAAACGAATCATTTACAAGACAAACAGCAAAAGGAAAGGAAGTGGTTTAGTAAACTCATTAATAAATAAATTACCCTTTGAATTGCATATTCCTGGTTATAATTTTTGTGGACCTGGAACAAAATTGGAAAAACGATTGTCAAGAGGTGATAAAGGTATAAATTTATTGGATGAGGCTTGTAAAGAACACGATATTGCTTACTCACAATCAAATGATATAAAAAGAAGGCATTTAGCTGATAAAGTATTAGCTGACAAAGCTTTATCAAGGTTCAAAGCTAAAGATTCTAGTTTTGGGGAAAAAACTGCTGCACTAGGAATTACTGGTGCTATGAAAATTAAAAGAAAATTAGGTATGGGACTTCGAACGAGAAGAAAGTTCAAGCGAAAAACTCGAAAAGGACGAGGACTATCATTATCTCAGGTAATTTCAAAAGCTAGAAAAGGAATTAAGGGGAAACGTTTTAAAGACCTAAATGAAAGTATTCAAACTGCTTTAAAAGCTATTAAAAAAACTGGTAAAGTGTTACCTCCAAAGAAAAGGGTAATTCCAATCCCAAAGACTGGCGGATTTCTTCCACTTATACCTTTATTTGCTGGTTTGTCTGCTCTTGGTGCTCTTGGAGGAGGGGCTGCAGGTATTGCTAAAGCAGTAAATGATGCAAAAGCAGCCAAAGCGAAATTAGAAGAATCTAAACGACACAATCAAATGATGGAGTCCATTGCGGTAGGAAAAAAAGGAAGTGGACTTTATTTAAAACCCTATAAAACAGGATGTGGATTATACTTGAAACCTTATTCAAAAAACTGCTAAAACATATACCTCGAAAAGCACTTACAAATTACGATTTACTTAAATACGCTAAATATTTACAAATTCCCAACTTTCGTGGTATTTTTATGAGGGATAAATTACCAAAAAAGATAAAGTTAATTGAAAGTGCAATTGTCAATCTAGATAATCACAGTGGTGTTGGTACTCACTGGATAGCATATACAAAAAAAGGAAAAAACATAATATATTTTGATAGTTATGGTAATTTGCGACCCCCTTCTGAATTAATTAAATATTTTTATAGCGACCAAAATAATAATATTGTTAATTATAATTATAACAGTTATCAAAACTTTAACAAAACAAATTGTGGTCAATTGTGTCTAAAATTTCTTTATAACCATATGTAACACCTAATTTTAGTTTATTATTAAACATATTTTTAAAGTAAAATGTCATATAGTTTTGTTCTTAGCGGCAATTCCGCTATTTTAACATCAGAGTTACATCCTCCAATATATTTAGATGAAGATGTTGAATATGTTATCGGTCTTGTAAATTTCGAAACATTTAATGCAATTCCCAATATTGATGTTGGGAATAATGTATTAATTCATGATGAAAATTTAGAAATAGCCATACCCCCAGGTAGCTACGAATTAGAAGACATAACAGATTTTTTAAAAAAACACTTGGATGAGGATAAAATTAGTTTTAGTCTTTATGCAAATAATAATACTTTACGTACACATCTTAAATGTTCAGCCCCCATAACTTTTCGTGAAGGAACTATTGGTAAATTATTAGGGTTTAAAAATGGGCGATTGGAAGCCAACATTGAACATATATCAGATTTTCCCGCGGAAATAATTAAAGTAAATTCAATAAATATAGACTGCAGTATTGCAGAGGGATCATATTTAAACGGGAAACCTGTTCATATAATACACCAATTTTTCCCGAGCGTTGCTCCAGGGTTCAAAATAATTGAGTCACCTCAAAACGTCATATATTTCCCAGTCACCGTTAAAGTAATTGATAAAATAGCCATTAAAATAATAGATCAGGAAGGTGATTTGGTTAATTTTAGAGAAGAAACCATAACCATCAGACTACATCTTAAAAAAGTAGATTAAAGATGGTAATATTATATAACAATAAATCTGCAAACTTTACTAGAAAATTTAATAATAAAAACATTAATAAGACAAGAAAGAAACCAACTTCCTTTAGTAGGAAATCAAACTTCCAAAGGTTAACACCTTCTAATAGAAAATTTCTTCAAAGTTTGGGTTTTAAACTTAAATAAAAATGGATTATTTAAATGTAAGAGAAAATGTATTGGTTGATGAATCAATATTAAGCTGGGAAATTCTTTCTTTCGATCCTTTTAATCCTACAAAACTCGGACCAAATGATGAAATCAGAATTGCTTTGCAACAAACAGGAAAATATCCTTTACCTTGCAAAAGTGAAATTTATGTGGAATTGCAAGTAACTAAAGAAGATGATTCCCCTTTAGCTAATACTGTTTTAATTAATAATGCTCCGGCATTTTTATTTAAAGAATTACGCTATATTTTAAATGGTGTTACTATTGACTCCGTTCGGGATATTGGTATAACTTCAACTCTTAAGGGATATATTTCATTTAATCAAAATGAAAGTGCTAAATTGGAAAATGCCGGTTGGTATCCGAAAACAAAATCTAAAGAAAAAATTATGACTGATGACAAAGGTAATGTTTCATTATGTATACCATTAAAGATGTATTCAGGATTTTTTGAAGATTATAATAAGATTATTCTTAATTCACAACAAGAACTTATTCTAATAAGAAGTAATGATGATACAAATGCATTATTATCCAGTAATGAAGATGAAAAACCCAAAGTTAAAATTACCAAGTTGTGTTGGAGAGTTCCTCATCTTACTGTAGCGATTCCGCAAGAATTAGCACTTACCAAAATTATTGACAAAAATAGTGATATACTAATAACCTTCCGAAGCTGGGAATTAGTTGAATATCCAGAGTTATTGGAAACTACGAGGCACAACTGGCCCGTAAAAACTTCTACAAAAGTCGAAACGCCACGTCATGTTCTAATTGCTTTTCAGAAAAATAGACGTGGTAATCTAAAAATGGATATGAGTAAATTTGATCATTGTAATTTAAGAAATATGAATGTCTTTTTAAATTCAGAAAGATATCCTTACAATGATCTTCAACTTGACTTTGAAAATAATAAATTTGCTACTCTGTATGAAATGTTTACAGACTTTCGTCAAGGGTATTATAACTCTCCAGTGGAACCAATTTTTAATCCGAAAGAATTTAAAGAAAATGCTCCTATAGTTTACATTAATTGTTCACATCAAAGAGATTTACTACAAACAGGTCCAGTAACCATGAGAATTGAATTTGAAACCAAGGAAAAAATTCCCCCTAAAACAGCGGCATATTGTGTTATAATTCATGATAAAGTTTTCAGTTACAATCCATTAACAAAAATTGTGAAACAGTTGTAATACAATTTCCTTAAGATAAAATACTCTTTTTAAACAAACCGCTACTTACGCTTAAGAGCGCACGCGTCAATTTTGATATTTATTAACGTAGCCAAACCAGAATTCTTCATTTATATAATGTCTTACGAGATTTCAGTTCGAGTATTAGATTTTCAACTTCAGTTGCAGAAATTAAAAAAACAAATAAGTGAATATCAATTAAAAGTAGAAATGATCAAGAAATTCAAATATTTGAAAATATGAAACTTATTCTAGATCTTCAAGGATTCAAAATTGAAAATAATAAATTTATTGTAAAGGAATTAGCAGCGTACGATGGGCAAAAGACAAGTCATTTTATTTTCAAAGCTCCATTTCCGATGGGTCATTTACCATCCTATTTACACAAACAAGCTCTGTGGTTAATAAAAAATTACCATTGCATTGAATGGTGTGAAGGATTTACACCATTACACAAATGTGGAGATATCATAAGAGATTTAAGCGCTAAGGTGGACTATGTTTATGTAAAAGGGGAAGAAAAGGCAGATTTCGTAAAGAAGTATTCCATGAAACCAGTTATCGAGATTGATGAACAACCCGCCCTAAAGAAAATGGATCCTTGCTGCTTTTATCATCAAAAAATACCATGTGTATGTGCATTATCAAATGTTTATTACCTTTACAACAATTTTTTTATGTAATAAAAGACTTGATTACAAATTATGTGTTTTATTTTCTAACATTGTTTTAATACATGAAATATTATTATTTAATCCTAGTTCTTGAAGTTTACATATTAAAATATCTATATTTTTATTTTTTAAATATTCGCTACAACATTTAGCTGCTAGTAAACATAATTCCGCATGTTCCATATAATTTAAAAACACTATAATATTCTGCGCTTCACTTTCTTGACCTTCATATGCATAAAACTCGGAACAGGCTGCGGACATCAAAAACTCTTCATACATTTCTCTTATTAATAATTCCATAATAAATCCTACACTAAAACCTCCCTGTTTCTCAATATCTCTTTATCTCTCTCTTCCTCTTCCACGATTTCTTTTAATATATCAGGATCTTTTATATAATCCTTCAATATCCTTAAAAAGTAACTGAATCCTATTTTCTTTATTTCATGAAAGAACTTCGGCAAATTTTGGGTTTTTCTATAATTTAAACAGGCTTCTGCAGCTAATTGGTATTGGAAGGCAGTCTCATAATATACCTGTGCCCACTCGGGGTGTGTTTTCCTTAGCATTGCATTCTTTAATTCGGAATTTTGAAGTTTAGTAAACTGTTTACCTAATTTGATTATTTCATTTTGCAAATCACTGTTCATAACTACCACTTATTTTTAATTTAACACTGTTCTTTATTAGTGGTGAATCTTCTATATAAGCTTAAGACTAGTTGTAAATGAATGTAGCTCGCTCAGATTCAGTCCTTTAAAATACCAGCTCCCCTCCAACTGCTACCAGCTCCCCTCCAACTACTGTGGTGGTTAGGAAGGAGGTAGGAGGTGGAGCAAAAAGAGGCGGAGTTTATGAAACCAATCGGAATAGGGGGCGAACTTGGGCAGCCAATCAGAAACAAGGTCATTCTTGGCTGACCAATCAAAAAAGTGGTGGGGGGGTCAACTAGGAGCCCCCTATTCCCACTACTCCCCCATCTTAGTCGACATCACACACAATTGACGATTGAAGCAAAAACCCATTTCTATGAAAGTTTCTTCAGTTCCAATTTCACGATTATTTTCTCGCCTTGAAAATTGATTAGATCACCGCTATCGTCCAAGATGCGAAGAGTAATGTTGTCGATAAACTGACGTCCTGCCGGCATTAACGGCATATAAATATTATTTTGTGGTTCTTTACTGATTTTGTAACCGGGCTCCACGTCGATATCGAATTCGAACAAGGTATGACCTTCCACCGAATTCATATATGCTCCGGAAATTATATTACAATCTACGCGTATGATGCGTACTTTCATTATTTCCACCATCTCGGTTGATTCGTGCTTTTTGTCTCTTTTTAACACTGTATGATTAAATCCTAACATTTTACCGATACTCGCCTCTCCCCGGAAATCTATAGTATATTGGGATTTCAGTTCACATTTCAGCGTATTATTATTAGCGACCAAGTAAAAGATTCCATCGTTCTTTTCTTCAGTTGCAATCCTCAAAGCCTCCAACATAGCTTTACCTATCTCATCTATTTCATAGGCCACAGGTGGAATCTGCAATTGTATCGACTCGGTGGTGTAACCCTCCTTCATGTAGGCAAACTTATTGTTGCTTTCGTCCACATTAAAAATTGAATTGTATGTGTAAAATCCCAGCAATGCCAGACCATATTTGTTTTCTCTATTTAATTCGACTGGTGGATAAAAATCGGCGCTTAAGACGCTCGAGTGTCCTGTTAGTGTGAACATATAAGACATGACTAACCATTAAAACATCACACATCTCGGTTTTATTCTTAGCGGCAACATTTAAAAAGATTCATCTTCACACCTTTTCTCACTGCATTAGATAGTGATGTTTTTATGCTATTTTCTGCTTTTATGCGCACATCGCTGATTTTGCAATAACAACAAAATATTTTTCTAGCTGTATGATCCTCATCAGCCGTAACCTCGTTTAAATTGCTGCTGCTGCTGAAATAATGTTTGCAACCGCACTGATATTTTAATATATCGATATCGCTTTTGAGGTGCTCGGGCAACTTTTCCCAAACGAATGGAATTTCATTTGGGGCTAATGCAATCATTACTTCCTTGGGCATGTTTTCTAACTGTTTCACGGTCATTTTCCTTAATCCACCGGCTAGATGAAATGCTTTCAGTGATTGCAACATTTTAGTATAGTTATTGCGATCCATTTGCGGTGTTAATGGTGACGATGATGATGATGACATCTTTTACGCTGATGATTCGACAAGAAACTTTAAGCACAAATGTCCACACCAGACTGTTCCAAAATCCTGCTGACGATCGTATGTATAGTAAATAATTTTTGATGGTTCCGATCCCGTTTGTAGATATCGTACCAATTCGATCGGTGGGGGTAAATCGCCGAAGCTGTCATAATATGTTACTTTAGAATTATTTTTTCTATAAGCTACCCAATGAGTCCCTGCACCACGCGTACTATCCAAATTCACTATTGCTGCTTCGTAACGTCGAGGACCTTGTCTAGGTAATAAATCCCTCATATAAACGCCTCGAAAGTGTCCTATTCTTTTCTTTTTGGCATATTTTTCTATATCGATGTTAGATAGTGGTCTTCGAGGTAGGGATTCAATTAGTTTTTTGATCTACGATTTAAAAATAATCCCATACCTTTACGATATGGCTTTAGAAACAAACCATTTCCTTTCGATTTTAAATACAGGCCGGCACCGGTTTTATCTTCGCTGCTTTTTTTTACTGCTTTTATGGCGCGCACAATTCCCGCTGCCCCACCGGCTAATGAACCCAAAGCTGATAACCCGGCAAAAATTGGTATTAATGGTAATATTCCACCAGTTTTAGGAATCGGTATTATTCTCGGTGTACGAACCTTCCTTTTGCCACCTGCCGCTTTTACCGATCTACGTGCTACCGACAGAGCTATTTTAGATGCATTCATGACATTTTTTTCCAACACATTTTTACTTCCGGCTTTTAATAATTCCCTTCGAACTGCTTGTCGCATAGCTGTTCCGAAACTGGCTTTCCGAACATGTCGATTTTTATTAACACCTTTCCTTTTTGTATGACGTGTGCCTTTACTAGATGTTTTTTTTGTTGATAATGATGATGGTACACCCATACCAAAACGTTGTTTTCCTTTCATAATGTTTGTAACTAACCAAGCTGCTGTTTTTTCACCTAAACTGGAATCTTTCGATTTTACTCTATTCCAAGCACTTTGTTCGAGCTCGTAATCCGCTCGATGTCTCGCACTTATGTTGTCTTTATTATGTAAATAGGCTAAATCGTGTTTTTTGCATGCGGCATCCAAAGGATTAATGCCTGGATCACCTCTTGTTACACGTTGTATTACTTTTGTTCCGGGTCCGCAATATTGATAACCAGGAATGTGTACCTCGAATGGTAATTTATTTATTAACGAATTCACAATACCGTATCCAGTTTTGTTGGAAACGTGAGACCGTCCACTTCGTTTGACGCTCGGCATCTGAATGACAGTTTTTGTGAAAAATTGCCTATAAAATATCAAATTTTCCTAAGATGCGCGTTATCGATCATAAACAAAAACTTCCTATTGACAATCTCGATGAAAAAGTCGGACTTGGATTTGAAAAGAAGATAATGAAGAGACACGGTCCTCTACTTCCTTCCTCTATTCGCGGCCTGTTAATTGGTCCATCCAATTGTGGAAAAACTAATGTCATGATTTCGCTGCTTACACACCCCCTTGGGCTACGTTTCGAAAATGTCTATATTTACTCGAAATCTCTGTATCAACCGAAATATGAGTATTTAAGGAAAATTATAGCGCCCATCAAAGGTTTAGGCTACTATGCCTTTAGTGATTCCAGTAATATTGTGGAACCGTCCGATGCAAAACCAAACTCTATATTTATCTTTGATGATGTTATATGTGAAAAACAAGATGTTATAAGATCGTACTTTAGCATGGGACGTCATAAAAATATCGACTCCTTTTACCTAGCGCAAACATATTCGCGAGTGCCTAAACAGCTTGTGCGAGACAACGCCAAATTTATTATTATGTTTAAACAAGATGAGTTGAATATGAAACACATATTTTCCGACCACGTTTCACCGGATCTAACTTTTACTCAATTTCAAGAAATGTGCTCAAAATATTGGGATAATAAGTATGGATTTTTAGTAATTGATAAAGACAGTGATGTGAAATCGGGAAGATACCGCAAAGGATTTGATAGCTATATATTACTGTAATAATAAGAGAAAACGCTCATTTGATTGTTGAAACGTCCTTTGTTAACATCATGAATAACGCGATAGACTTAAAACGTAAACTAGTGGAACCTACCAATGCCGTCAGAAAAAAATTTAAAAAAATTAAAGCGGCTAAAGAGTTTAATGTTGTGGAATTGGAAAAGTTTTACGAACCCATTTCTAAGCCATTGACAACTATATCTGATGTGGTTAAGCAACGTCAGCAGCAGCAGCAGCAGCAGCAACAACAACAGCAACAACATTATCCAGCTACAAAGTCACATAGTCTCAGTACATCAGTGCAGTCGACTCAAATATCAGGTTTTCTCCAACCTACACATTCCTTTCAAACCTCCACACCTATTCAGCAGCAGCAGCAGCATCGCATTTCAAAAGAAGATATTAGCCAATCGGTGTTTGATACACCCTCGACATCAACTAATACATCTCTCGCATCCGCTGACACCACAACTTCCGATACTTTAAACGCACACCTGAAAGGATTACGTTCGAAACCATCTCTATACGATACTGTATATGGTGTACGTTTTGGTTCAAAAACAGATTATAACAAAAATTTTATTGGTAATTTAGAGGTGCGTTTTCGAAATGGAAATATTGTCTTATACAAAAAAGGGAAAAATATTGCAGAATATGGTGGATCACCGGCACTTTATGATTTGTTATTTCTTAAAACACCCCCAAGTGTAGGCAAGGAACAACAACAATTAAGTGATAATGTACTTTCAACGTACAAGGAAATTTTGGAATCAACGAATGCTGTCTACAACAATTTTAAAAAAAGTGATAGTTTACGGGAGACCAGATGGAACAAATATTTACGAATTATTAAACCTCTGATAATGGGCACAAAATTAGGTGGTACTATTACAAGAAAAAATCTCTCGGAAAAACTACAGTTACCCACAAAAAAGAAATTATCTTCGAAAAAATTTCAATATGTCTACTGGAACAAAGCTAAAGAGTTGGTGGATCGTTTACGTTTGTTGTGGAGTTCCAAAATGGCCGGTCACACTGGACACGAAAATGAAATTATGTCAATCATAGAGGAATTACGAGAAGAAGATATAATATATTAAGCTCAATATTTAATGATATTATTCAGTCCTTCCTTCGATCTGAAACCTTTAGTATTACTAATAATATGGAGCCCAGTCTAGAAAAAATCAAGATTGTTAATGAACTACATAGAACGACTAGAAAAAATTTTGTAAGACGGCGCACGATAATAAAAGGATACAGAGATTTGTGGCAAATTGATTTGGCTGAAATGCAACAGTATGCTGATGAAAACGATGGTTATCGTTATATTTTGGTCTGTATAAATTGTTACTCGAAATTTGTCTATACCAAAGCCATAAAAAACAAGACTGGTATAGAAGTTACTAATGCGATGAAAAGCATCATTGAAGAGGCATCATATACACCAACAAATCTGCAAAGTGATCAAGGAAAGGAGTTCTATAATACAAACTTTCAAGCCCTGATGAAAAAATATAATATAAATCATTATTCCACTTACAGCACAAAGAAAGCTGCAATTGTTGAGCGAGTCATAAGGACTTTAAAAAATAATTTATATAAACAATTCTCGACAAGAGGATCTTACAAATGGATACATATATTATCGGCAGTAACAAAAACCTATAACCATTCGAAACATCGCACCATTGGAATGAAGCCTGCAGACGTGCAAGAAAAAACACATATTAAAGCATATGATTATTTAAAAATTGTACCTAAAAAATTTAAGTTTTCCATGGGTGACATTGTGCGTATTAGCAAGTACAAAAGCTTATTCGAGAAAGGATATACGCCCTCTTGGTCAACCGAATTGTTTAAAGTTGTAAAAGTTAACGTTACAAATCCACCTACTTACTTGTTGGAATCGTTAGAAGGTCAGCCTATAAGAGGGTGTTTTTACGAATCAGAACTACAAAAAACAAGCAGTCCTGACGTTTATCTAGTAGAAAAGGTCCTTAGACAACGCAAGAAAAATCACATCGAACAATTATTTGTCAAATGGCTAGGATTTCCCAACCACTTCAACTCTTGGATAGATAAAGCTAATATTGTTTAAATAACATATTGTATGACTATATTTTTTATTTAAAATGTGAAATAAATAAACAATATATTGTAAAATAAAGTTTTTTATTTCAATCTTCATTATTAAAAACAATGACAATAAAACATCATACACATAAATAACATTTCAATATTCTTGGAGGGAAGGTCCAATTCACCGACGACTACGACGTTATCTTCAAGGCTATGCCACTCGGAGTGCGTTCTCCTATTCTTTAACCTGCTTTTTTTAGATTTTTTTTGAAGTCGAGTCGTACGACAGTGCGCTTAATGAGTCATTTAAAGGCTGATGATAGAGTATTTTCTGCATAACTTCAATTTTTGTTTTAAGCTCACTATTATTTTTGTATATCATGGGGAGGACATCCTTGTTAAATATGTCACATATTACAACTGCAAAATTGTAAAACTTTCTATTAACAAAGTGTTTTGTCACAGCATCGTCATCATCTTTAGGTTCGCCTAAGTTGGTTATGATTTTTCCACCCATATCATACTGCCCATCCGCTGTAAGTTTAAAACCAATCCCTTGTGGCCCAGATAATATATAATATTTTTCATTATATTTCTGACGACCAAATTTATCAATTGTGTTGTTTCCTCGACTCATTTTCAATCTTTACTAAACTATTTTATTTTTATTTGCCCCAATTATATTAAATATTTCAGCTGAGAAAAAGAAACACTGACTATGATCTACTGGGTTGGTATGTTTATAAAAGAAATAAAATAAAACTGTGATTGTAATAGATATTTATTTACAGTTATTTAATTGCACAAATACAAAAATTATAAAAAATTAATTTTCCATGTCTTCGTTTTCGTTGCTCAAAATTCTATCCCATCCGACACTATTTCGATCGTCAACGTCTTGGGCTGTTGCTGTTGCAGAAACCAATTCATATTTTGCAGCAAGCTCACCTGGTAAATGTGGAATATTGACGAGGTATTCTTTTAATTCTTCTTCAACCATTTCAGCACAAAATGTATCCATGTCTATGGAACCATATAAAAATTTGTCGCACAAGTGTGCCCCAGCCATAAAATTGATTGTATCCCTGATCTCGTTCTTATATTGATCTTTGGTTACATCAATATGCGACAAATCATTTACGCTATCTAACATATCGTGAGCCCTATTTCTTAATTCTCTCCCCAACCAAAATATGTATCTATCTACACATTCGTTGGCGGTCGTCGTCGTCGTCGTCGCATCAGCAGACATCTTTAACAGAAATAATGAACACGCGTAAGTATTCTGACATGTGCAACTATATTTTAAATTTAATTACATCCTTTTTTTCAAACAATTTACATACAATTTACTCCAATGAGCCAAAACGTAATAATGTTCGAGTATTGTTTCCAAAAACTCTAGTGCCCTGCCCCAAATAAGTTAGAGTGTATTTATCTTTAGTTTTACTCATAATATCTACAATATCGTCAGGTAGTGTTTCGGCCACACGTTTTGGTAAAAAAGTCTCAAATGTGCTATTATCACCGTCATCGTGTAAAGCCACTAAAAGAGTTTTACCAAATCGTGTAGTCATTGAAACCATCTTTACAATTTTATACACTTTGCCTACAATCATTTCGGTAACCTTTTTTTTCTCTAAAACCTCGAAATCTTTGCTAAACATTTCATTAATTTCATCTAGAGTTTCTTTTGCAATACTCATTATTGAAAAAAATGGTATATAAATCCAAAAATTACCGTGAATATAAAAGCACTTTCAGAACACTACACGAACACAATATTTGATGTTTATGCCACTGATATCTGCGACTGTTTGAAGTCACTTCTCCTACGAACCTTTATAGCGGGGTTTCAAGGTCGAATTGTAACAATGGTGGGGGTAGCTTAACGATAGAAATAGTGGGAGGAGTATTCAAGGTCAAATGACGTCACACATTTAAATTGGTATAAGGATAACTTCAAGGACAAAATATAATGAAACAAATAACTACATTTTATGTACTTTATTCATTGATTTTTTCTGCCATTCTTCTATGCGTTTAACATTATCACCTAAACCTAATTTCCTTAATTTGTTCAATAATAATTGTTTGTTTTTATATCTAAGAAAATTCTTACAAACTATACTAGCTAAAAGACACACTTCGGCATGGTCCATATACTTAAAAAATACACTAAAGTCCTGAGCCTCCGAATCTTGCATTTCATATGCGTAAAATTCCGAACAGGCTGCAGAAATTAGAAATTCCTCGTACATTTCTCGCACTAAACTTTCCATATTAACTACTACTACGTTAAACTTAAGTCCTACACTCTAATTTCATCTAACACAACCGGATCTGCAATGAACCTAATCAGTTTTTCCAAACAATCACTAAACCCCAACTTTTTTATCTCACGAACAAAGTCTTGTAAATTTATTGTTTTGCTGCAATATTTACGACATGCATTCGCAGCCTTTTCATATTCATAAGCCAAATCACAATAGCGCGACGCCCATTCTGCTCGACTTTTCATTGCATCATTGAAATAATTATTAGCCGTTTCAGTGAACTCATCACCCAATTTTTTTACTGTCTCTTGCAAAGCACTATTCATATTATTCACTCATTTTTACATTCACGACACTTTTTTATTGCTGGTGGTGGCCCATCTATATAATGACGATATATTTGTTCATAGTGAATGTAACAGGGTAAGCTTAACTGTAGTTCCTTGTCACACCGATATGGCGCTGGCAGCTTATCCCAAATTTGCCGTAAACTCAGCGTATCAACGCAAGTTTTTAAATATTCGAGAGGAAAAAATGCTAGATCCTTCTCTTCAAAATCACACAAACTTTTTAAATTACTCTGATATAAACAAATTACTCTGCCGACTTGCTCTATAATTTTTTCTTTAGATAGTTCCGTATCTGACATTTCACACTGAATGAATGCAAATAGACTCACACAATTTATAGAACAATTTGCAAGGTCAAAATGATTTCAAGATCATCCCACACTATTACAATGCACAAATAACTACTTCAAGGTCACACACCCAAGATGACCTTCAACAAAGTCAAGGTCGTCTCGACTAAGGTCAAAGTCACACACACAACCTTGAACACAAGGCCAAGGCCAAAGCACACGTGCACTTTCAAGGTCAATGACAAGGACATGTGGGCGGGGCCAAAGAGGGGTGAAGCAAGGTCAAGGTCAAGGTCGAGGAGTGGGGGGATAGAGAGAATCGGGTTATGTTCACTACTTATGAAATTGAAATTTTTGAAGTCGGCGCCAAATTATTTCTATATTAAAGAAATAACCACTAATATATTTAAATTATGTTAAGAAAGCAATTACAAATAAAGTATTTTTAATCTGTTTATGCGAATCAAATTTTGTCAGGTATTAGTTTGACGCAGACTTCAAAAATTTCAATTTCGTATAAAAATTTATAGTTTTATTTTTCACTTTTTAGCACACTTTTAAAAGTCAGTACAATTTTATCTCTCCAAGTATTCTTATATATTTCCGAATACTCTGTATATCACATACAATTTATTTTAACGGGTACTGTCAAAAATTACATAAGTAGTTTTAAGAAATATTAAAATGACCTTAAAGTGAACAGTCTTTTTTGTATTTTTTGGAAGAATAAGGAAAATTTGTGGAAAGTCAAGGTCACAATCGAGGTTTACAATCTTGAAATAGGGGATCTATAAAGTTGATTTTACAATACTTGGTCTCATATTAAATAATTTTCATAAAAATTTAGGAAGAATTACCAAAATACTGCATAAAAATGTTATTCGAAACTGAAGATAGGTAAATTCCAGAAAAGATTTTTTTTTTATTTTTAAAGCCTACCTTCCATAATGTTCCTCCATAATTTTCCGTTGTGCTGAAGTTGCCATTTGAAGTGCCATAACTGCCAACCACGAGCATTTACCGACTTCTATGTCATTTCCTATTTTGCCGGTTGCTGCTGGATCGCCAAAGCAGTCTAAGAAGTCATTCTGCAGCAAAAAAAAATGGATGTTATTATTAAGAGAGAGTTTTTTTGCAAGTTTAATTCCAAATATTATAGAAATTATAAAGTGTTTTAAATTAATGTTAATAATTAAAAGTTACTCGTTGCGAAAAATTGAAAACTATTGAAAAATATAATATGGCGTCATAGTTTTCAAATGTAAAAATTATTGCTCTTTACCTGTAATACATCATGAAGTATGAACTATCGCGTAAGGATCAAAATTTTTTTACTGACAATCTGGAAGACATCCTGAGTTTGCGAATTATTTAATTGGTATAAATAGATTAATGCGAATGTAAATCGCTCGCCATGGGTTTCTTATCATCCAAAGTTATTGTCCACACAGTCCTACGATGGTATTTTTATGGCAAAACCTCACAATTCAGTGAGAAGAAATTTAATAATAGTGTATTACCAAATTAACCATTAAAACATAACTACCAGAATTTAGCTGAAAATTATTAGTTGCGTTAGCGAGCAAAAATGGCAAGCTAATACCTGTGCAGGCGAATAGTTGGGTTATTGAGGGCGCCACTGCACCTGTAGCTAGGTTGAAAACAGAAACCTTACGCAATGTCGTTAGGAACTAGCAACTTTACTCGTATGGATACGCAAATACAAAAAGATATATATGTATGTGAGCAAGTGAGTCAAATAAAACTCATTAATAAGTAATAATAATAAATGCTTAATTGAATAATCGAAGGTCTAGCTTAAAGAATTACACAATTTTAAACTAAAATGATTACAAAATTTTCATTTTGAATAAAAAGAAAACTACAAATTAGTTTTGAGTTGAAACTTAATTTTTCGGTGAGTTATATATAAATAAATATATATATATATATATATATATATATATATATATATATATATATATATATATATATATATATATATACGGTATTTTTCGTGGTCTAATAAATTTCATTGCCGATAAGACTTTAGCGGAACATTTAAAATACCCTACAGTGTGTAAATAAAATTTTTTGGGAAATTTAAAATGACCCGTTAGATTGTATATTAGAAATATGTCAAGAAATAATTTTGTCCGAGATTGCCGAATTCCCATATTTAGCAATTATGGTGGACGAATCAACAGATCTGTCAGCAAGAGCCCGTAAAGCGTTTTAGGTTCTATTTGGAGTCTTCAAACTTAGATGCAGGAAGTCAAAGCAAAAATAGTTTTAGTGATCCCATATTAGAAAATTGAAAAAAAAAATTCATTGCTCGGAGCTATGACGGAGCGGTTGTAATGAGTGGACGAAGTACAGGAGTGCGGGAAAGGACTAAAGAAAAGTATTCTAGTGGACACATGGTACACTGCTATGCTGATCAGCTTAATTTGGTTAAAAGATGTTTCTGAAAGTTCACAAGTTCAACTTTTATTTTGGAAATTTACCAGAAATCCTTCCTTTTTTAAAAAATTCGGCTCAACGTGTAGCGCTGTTAAATAATACCGTTGAAAGACATGTTCCCCATGGTGCTCAAACTCGTTGGAATTTAAATATTAGAACCATAAATATAGTTTTTGAACACCGTGAATCCTTTATTGAATACATGTAAGAAATAGAAGATAGTTTTAATAATCACATAGCTACTAGTGCCGCGTTTTCAATTAGAAGAAATCATGTAGATACAAATTTAATTTTTTGGAACATTTTTTCATTAAATGATGTCCTGTGTTGATATTTCATTTACCGGACAACAAAAAAGAAAACGGATCCATTAGAAATTAGCAAACAAATAGCTGTTTTTGAGCAAAATACTGTTTTAATTAGGAATACGCTTCTAATTTATGCACTGAATTAGTTTTGACTCTGGCACCTGACTTAGGTTGACGTTTATATGTAACAATAAAATTCTGAGTAATTCCCATAGATTTTTTCAGCTTATTGACAGATCACACTCTTACGCTCATGTCATGCTGTCAGGGCAATGCATGCCAAAAAAAAACAATAGGTTCAGTACCTAACGAAGGAGGGTGGAAATGAACCTTTGGTGCTTTAAAACTGGAACCAAACGCCTGATGGGGAAAATTCCGACGAAAAGTGTGGTCCTCCAAAATTAAGGTATTTAAGCGTATTTATTATCCATAAAAAAAATGTTTTTTTTTTTAAAGCTATCAATATCGAGCATCGGAACATCCACTGGAATAAACAACAACAATTTTTAACTATGAAAACATTGAGAAGCATAATATGGAATACACAAGCCATGACAAACAAAATCACTGAAACCTTAACAAGACCAATACATCAAACATCCACATATTTTCTGAAACTGAAAAAGTCAGGAAAATAAAAATAAGATGGAATACATTGTTCTGGATTGAACAAAGATCAATTACGGTGCTTTTCTACTTTGAAAAAGTATATAAAAGATAGAGACATGTGCCCGAAAAAAGATTCTTTTTCCGATGCTCTTTCATTTCTGCTGTTCTAGAGAGCGTCAACTATTTCATATTTCTCATGGGTTAGCTGTTCTTCTAAATTGGCGCCGAAAACTTTGATGTTGGGTTTCACTCTGATTTATATAGGTCTCTATCGAATTGTTTTATAGTATATATTTTTTTCTATTCCTTACTTCTTTTTCTAGGCAGATTATTACTTTTTATTTTAGTTCTCTATTTTTCTAAAAAAATACATAACACTACTTTCCCTTCTGTTATCTTCCTTTATTATTTCTTACGTTAGTTTATTTTCTCTGTGAATTCTGAAAAATTGTTTGGCCAACTATTTATGGTATCTGTTCCGGTAACTTCATTTTAGTGTCTTTAACTTTTTTAGAAATTATTTCCTCATATTTGATTCTCCTAACCTGATGTTATCTATTTCTTACTATCTTTCTCGTCATCATTTTGACTCTGTCTATTATTCTATTTATTTCGATGTAATCTCTGACAAATTGGGAATCATTTCCAGCTGAGAATGTGTTACTTACTGACATATATTTATTATGCATTCAGGTGAGCAAATAATGAAGTCAATTTTGTGTGCAAACTCCATAAATAAATCTGGAATATTGAATTATTTGCAATATGATGGGAAGGAAGAATAGAAACCCCTCAATCCTCTTATTTATTATGAGACAAATGAGCAAAGATGTAGTTAACAAGAATAGACAAATACATTAAGCTTTCAAAATATGAAGAAAGACTAGATAATACGGAGGAGAGACGTATGGAAAGGGCTAAAAGAGCGAAGGCAAAAACACCATGGAAGTATTAAAGGATATTTACCAAGAAACATAATTAGAACAATAATTGAAAAATCAAAATAATTTAAAACAAGGCATGGTGTTCAACAAAGATGCTTAATAAGTCTACTCTAAAATTCCTAACGATACTGGATGAGGCAGAGAAAAAGCAAATAGGAAATAAAACGATTGACTCTGGGTTACTGGTAAATGAGAATAACCTAACTGGATGAGCTGATTTTTGCAGACCACATAGTTTTGATAGCGGACACAGAGACAAGCTTACAATAGAATATTGTGATAATAGATGAAGAAATTGTGAAGCTAAATATGAGAATCAATATACAAAAAAAAATGTGATAATTTCAAAGATGCGAGTGCCTGGAAAATATGGGCGAGGGAGCACAAGATGGACAAATATAATAAGGAAAGAAGCAGAGAGCAAGAATCTAGCATGGAGTAAAACCAGAAGATTTATACAGGACAAAAAACAATGAAGACAAATTATATAAACTTAACCTCACCAATCTTACATTCACAGGTTGAAAGGTTTCAAGATTAGGTAAGTAAGCCACTGATTTATTTAAAAAAAAATTATTATAATAACGTTAACGCCAATAAAAGTTCGGAATAACACTGTTAAGGTCTAAATAAAGGGCAAGTTTTATGTCGACCAGAGTTATTAATGTATTAGAGTTTACTACAAGGGTAAATGTTTACCAAGGGCATAAATCACAGAAGCAAGTTAATCCATCTTATAAAAAGTTTTTGTCAGTACGGGCCAAAATTATTCTTAATATTTTCAAGTGAAGACTTCCGCAATAAAGTATTAAAGTCGCTAGAGGGAGACACTAGGGTTAATCTAGAATCAATAATCTTTAGCAGAATTCCATTTAAGCTCTAAAAGAATTTAAAGAATTAATTTTACGATATAATTTTATTTCTTCCGTTTCACAGACTAATTTTTTTGAGCAGTTTTATATTTAATTTTAAACATTTTCCTATGTCGACGAATGGATGAAGTACATCTATGCCTTTTAGGTAAAACTTACCAAGAAACTATATTTACTGCACTATAGAGTTAACGGATGCGCATATATTAAAAGTATTTGGAATTCTACGGGATGTGCAAAAAATCCTGAAGAGCTTTTTTTTTAGATAGAAAACTCCTTTTCGAGTTATATTTTTGAATTTATAATTTAAAAAATTCTTTATGCATACATGAATAAATTAATGAACAAAAAGATTGTGGTATTTGATTATCGATGCTTAGGTCTCGTTAACTCAGTTACAAAATTGTATCTTCGAAATATTTTTGTCTCAGTCCGTTGAGTACTGGGCACCCTCTTAAGATGTGGTCAACACCATCTGTACGTCGGGCCACTTACAACACCAGTCTGATAAAGGTAGCCCCTCAGGTGACAATTTTTCATAAACAGTCTCACCATAATTCGCAGCTCTTTCCTTCCTATGGAGAGAAGCTCTCTAGCTGGCTGTACGTTAGGTCCAGTTATATGTTCCTTGGCACACCTCATTCCAGCAACAATTTTAATGCCCCTTGACCAACGGCAATTGGGACAGATAGAATTGGTTGAGGTCCATATGGTTCAATTGTGGAGCCCATCTTTACCAGAGCGTCCGGTTCCTAATTCCCGTGTATACCCGACTGATTCGGCACCCTCCTAAGTTTGATTGTGCAGTTATTCCTTACCAGACTATTCAGTACATCCTTGCACTCAGACATCAGTCACGAAGTCACAATCTTGGATTTCAGTGTCATATTACGCCATTCCTGTTTACATCCTTCTCACAGAGATAGCCACATTGTAAAATAGCATAAATTTTCGCTGTAAAGATCATCGCACTTTATCCGAGAAAGTAGAATTTGCCGACTTCCGTGCTCCTGTCAAACACTCCGGCTCCAGCTCTTTCTTCTTGTCAAGATCCTGCTGTAAGTTAACTATATAATGCAGTAAATATAGTTTGATTGGTAAATTATAACTCTAAGGCACTTACTTCGTCCAATTGTCGATTCACCCTGTACACCCTTTCTAATTTGTCTGAAAATAGATATTAATTTGTTACTTATTACTAATTAAGTAAACTAAGTCACTTAACGCATCCACCGGTTGAGATTGTATGAGTGAAAAAGCTTAACAAAATTTTACCTCAACTTGGAAGAAATTACCAATTTCCCATAGAATATTCTTGGCCTGCCTGTGCTGTACCGACTAAATACATCGCAAGAGTTACTGGTAACTGGGTACTACCGATAGAAGTCTTGTGTCTGACAAGTGAAGTGTACCTAAAAAAAATATTCGGTCTTTAGCTTAAGTAAAAAATTTGCCTTTAATGACTTTTTTCTTTAATATAATACAGATTTGCTATTGTTATTATACACACCATTTTTTGAACTTTTTTCTCTTTTAGCCTATATTTGCCTAAAAAGATTAAGTGTTTTTGGGATTCTTAGTAAAAATTAATGTCAAATCTTGTCGATAGGAAAATTGAATCTGACTTGTGCATTATTTTTTCGGTGGAAATATACGGTCGCTTGGTTTAAGAAATGCCTTATAGCAAAGATTACTTCAAACGTTTGGAATAGTTTTACGATTTTAGGAACTAAAGCAGAAACATTTCATACGTTTTAAAATAATTTGTGTAGAATCTTTCAGATTATTCAGAATAGTGATCAAAAATACTCGAATCAGGCAGATTAGCTATGGAGTGGTATAGAATTTTTTGCAATTGCGTTACTCTATTTTTTTAAGCATATGTTATAAGGTCATACCAGGGTATATAACCACTCTCAACTTTTCGTCAGCTGAAACATAAATGGTTATCGATCGCAGGCAAGATTCAGTTCATTGAACAATTTTTTCATATTTATCAGAATTTGTTTGTTCAAAAGAGTTTTCTAGTAAGAAGAAAAAAGGTAATTATTTTTTTTTATAATTTAAATAATTTAGTTTAAAAGGATTTTTCTTCATTTAAGCCATTTTTTCGGTTGGTTTGTTCCGTTAAAGTTAAAAGTCGGTTTTCTGTGGTGGGAAATCGGAATTAGGAACTTGAGGTCTTTCGTTGTCTCATGTTAGTGGCGAAGGTACGTTTCTTTGTTCTCTTAAAATTTTTTTTTTAAATTTAGGATATTATTATCTTTGAAACACCTGCCTTAGGCTGCTCTCCCCTTTCTCCGGGTTTGTGTATTTGGTGATTTTCTTATTATGCTCATTTCTTAGATTGTTGTTGGTATAGATGGTGACTTGCATTGATGTTGCTCGCTTGGTTATTTTATCTACTAAAACGAGGTGTGGTCTGTTATGGGCAACTGTATGATCAGTAAGCACAGTGCAATCACAGTACAGCTTGAACTCGTTGTTCTCCAGTTTAGGATCTAAGTTGTACTCATAGTATTGTACTTTATCTATCTGCAATATTTTGACTTTCTCTGTCAATATCTTGGCGGCTGAATTGTGTCTCTCCTTATACTTCGATGCGGCAAATGCTTGACGTCATCCTGTTGTTTACTGGATTGTCTCTGATAATATATTTCTGGTAGTTTCTCACTGGAATTGAATAGCCAGGAGGACGCCTTCGTTTTCAGAGTCTGGTTGGTGATGTAAAGTCAGTCCATGGTCCCTCAACCCCAGCGCTATTGAGTCGTCTGCCTGGTGTAGCACAGAAGACTCTGCCAGCTCAAGAAAATATAAACAGCGATTTCTATATTGCTGATACTTTTGTGGAGCAATATCCACCAATCCTCTTTCTCCGTGGTAATTTGTTAGCAATGTTCGTTTAGTAGCACTATGAGATGATGTTTGGGTGCCTTTATCAGGAGTGGTCTGAGTTTCCTTTATATACATTTAAAATACCAAAAGAGTTATTAAGTGCAGAGCACGCACAAATATTGAGTGCCTTAAATAGATTTTTACTGTTTAGGCTAATTCGAAGTAGTTGCCTTATCCGTCTTATGAACTCGTTTATTAATTGTCTTTATAATTCGCTGGTCAATTCTTTATTCCTGTTTAATTCCCAAGTATTTATTGTGCTTCCATTGCTACAATGGTTTGGCTTTCTGCATCCCACATGCACCCGGTAGCATTATTCCTCTGGTAGTATTTAAAATGTATCATTTACTAAGGCCGAACAGTATTCTTATGTCTCCAGCGAACTCCTTTACAATTTTTAATATTCCAGTTGATATCTGGTGACAGCCATCAATTTGAGATCAGTCATATATAGAAGATGATTTAGTCTTACTCTCTTATTATTTTTATTTCCTTACCTCTTCATTGTGAACATTTCCAGTTTTGGTTTTTCATTAAGTCCCATAAACATTGAATCTATAGTTTGACCAAAATAACTTTTGTAAAGGGCTTCGGTGAATGATTCCAATATTGAAACATAGGCTGGATGATCCATAAAATATCTGCAAAAATATATAAAAATAAATTGTGGGTATCATTTACACTAATATATTGTGTTGGAAGTTCATTCCATAACTTTGTATTTAAGTATTAGTAGTTAAGTATTTTTAGTTATATTTTATATTTGATTAATTTAATGTGTTTATTAAGACAAATAATTCCTTAAAATAACACCTTTATTGACCAAATGCGAAAAGTAGGTGGTTGTTTACAAAACTGGCGTTAAAAAAAGTTTACTGTCAGTGAAAAAGTTTGTCAAGAATAAATCTGTCTTTTAATATTTTACGAACGAACAGAAGAAAAAAACAAAGTGGGTTTTTAATAGTGTTAAATTACAGCGAATTGTTTGGCCAACTGGAGGAGAATTGTTTTCTTAACACCAGCTAAGTGGTCCTTTGGTAATATATTTATTCGTTAATACACAACAGTGTATTATTTTTCGAACTATCGAAGCCGATATTGTTCATATCCTATTAAATGAATAAGAAACATATTATTTTACACTAATATTTTTTTTTCAGCTTAATTGTAGATTCAATGCTTTCAATTCAAAATTTTTCTACAACTGCAGAAAAAGTATCTTTTCATGTCAAATTAGGGATCTTATAATAAGACTCTGCCATTTCATTGCAAAATAAACTTACTTTTTAAGTAAACCAAAAATGGCCTGTTGCATCATTATTCCGTCGTTTATGGCACTCAAACCGATTTCTTTTTGACGGTACCAACAGAGTGATTCCCTTCTAGTTTCAGAACAATCCACGATATCATCATAAAGTAGAACGCCGGTCTGAATCTGAAACAGGAGGGGTAGAGAACTTATTCTCTGCGAATTCCACCTTTGTTGGCTTTTCATACTAATAGTCTCGTCTGTCAGTAGAAGTGTATGGAATGAAATTTACAGAAAACAACTGCCTATTTAAAATTCCCATTCCGTAATGTGTCGGCAGGATTGAAAAAGATAATTTGCAGGTGTTTTAACTGTACTACCCCTCTTACAGATTTCTAAAATCACTGTCTATAATATCCGTATACAAAATGATGATATAATATTATTTCATTCATCATCATCTAATCCAAACAACTGGTCCTAGGCCGTAATTTTTCGTAATATAAGCTTGACAGACCCTAGAAGAGTACTAGGGGCTAAATTATATTGTAAAACAAGAGCACCAGCGAAATACTTTTATTACCGTGATCTGGTAAATAGAGCGAATTTTAACAAAAACGATTTTTCGCAATGACTTCTATGGAAATAATCTTTTAAACAATGCTATCAAGAAGGAAAAAATAATGGAACTTTTAGAAATAAAAATATCCGTTTTCCTCGTTTTGTCCTTGATAGAATCTAATTTCTAATGAGTTCTGTAGGAATTTCTACCCATGTAATTTGTAAGGCATATTGCGCGACGTGATTAGATAGTGTTTTTTTTTCTTATTCTTCTTCTAATACACTCCAAAGATATTCTATGGGTTTCAAATCGGGTGACTGAAGAGGCGAATGCAGTTACTTAACAACACTATAAAAGAGTAATTTTGGCACATATATGTGCTGAATATTTGGAAGCGTTATCTTATTTGAAAATACCAACCCATAATTGAATAACTGACTCAATTAAATTAGTTTACAATATTATTGGCCTTAAATTTTTGGGTTTGATTTCTTTACTATCTTGTAAGTGTAATGGTTTGGGTTCAATAGTGGCAACTGGAGATGCAAAATAATTTTTTATTGAAAATACAATGGATCAATGTATTTGCAAAGTAATTTACTTCAGTCAGTTATATAATTAGGACTTGGTAAAAACTGGATTTTCAAACAAGACAACTATTAGAAAAATACAACGTGTACTGTATTCTCTTTCATAGTCACACCATTGAAATCCCATAGAATCTCTTTGAAATTTATTTGAACGAGTAATAAGCGAAAACATTACCACACTACATTGCTGGGAAATGCGAAACAAATTGGTTAGGTAAAAATAGCTCCAGAGCTCAAAAATTTAGTTCTAATAATGACAAACTGAGGAATAACTGGTATTATTTATTCTTGTGGCATTATAAAAAAGATTATTTCTATAGAAACTATTGCTAATACTATCGTTTTTATTGAAATTTTCTCCTTATAATAATTCACGGTAACAAAGATATTTCGTTAGTGTCTAATGTAAAGATATGCCCATTAGCACTGTTTTAGGATATAACTTAGGCGTTAATACTTTTTTAGTGATCAAGTTTGAATTGGAAAAAAAGTGATCGTAGCCTATTTCGTGGACGTCGTATTTGAAACAAAAACGTGTGCTAACTGGAAGTTTATGATAATAATGCTTCAAGAAAATTTTCAGGATGAGCATTTGTTTCAGTATTGAGAAATAAATTATTAAAGTTAAGAAAATAGAGTTGCATAATGTGTTTCAGTTGAATAATATCTCGAGAACGAAGAAAGATAAACAAGTTTATCTTATCTCATTTAAAAGCTTAGGTCATGTAGAATACCAAAAACATGGGAAAACTACCCCCATGCGAGAAAAATTAAAATAAATTATAAAATATCAGAAGAAGGTTGTGTTCATGAGTCATATTTTAAGCTGATCTTTAAGTAGAAATTATCATATATTTATGGCTCATTTTTATTGACGTTCATCCTTCCATGGGGGTGAAAACAACCCCTAAAAGTCAAGAATGACAAAAAATATTTAAAAAAAAGATATATTTCTGTATCATATAAATTATAGGAAATATGATAAAGATTTTTGCATCAGATCCAATACAAATACATCCATAAAACGGGTACATTTCTGCGATTAATTTGAATTTTTAATTGATTTATATCATCTAAAAATAGAATCGCCAGTTGTCAGTTCTGTTTACGAGCTTTTTTGGTGGTTAAGTATCATAGAAATAAATAATTGAAGAAAGGAAAACGTTAAATCTAGCCTGAAATATAAAAAGTCTATGCCGTCCCCACACTTTTAATTCGTTTTTAGTGTTAGTTCACGTTGGTTCATCCGAAGTGCCCCAAAAGCTCAAAAAATATTTTTGGAGCCATTTTTTTTTCAATTTTGTAAACAAAATTGAATACTGGTGAGTATTTAATATGAAAATAATCGCAGGTTCATCGCAGAGATTTACTCTCTTTATGAGATGTATTTATACTGGTTCTGATGCAAATATCTTTTTCATATTTTTTATAATTTATATGATGCAGAAATAATTTTTTTTAAATTTTTATAAATATTTTTTGGCATTTTTGACTGTTAGGTGTTGTTTTTACTCCCATGGAAGGGTGAATATCAATAAAAATTAACCATAAATATATGGCAATTACTCTTAATAATCAGCTTAAATTATGTCTAATGAACACAATTTTTTTAAATATTTTATAATTTATATCCATTCTTCTTGCGTGGGGTAGTGTTACCTTATCTAACTAAAATTAACTTATGTCACTGGATTTGATTAACTTGTTTATCTTCTTTCATTCTTGAGATATTAGATTTTAATGTCAAAACTTTTATTCAACTGAAACGCAACTCAATTTCGTCAACTTTGATAATTAATTTCTCAAAATTGAAACCGAAGCTCATCTTGCAACTTTTCTTAGAGCAATATCTTATAAACTTTCAAATAGGACACATTTTGATTTCAAGTTCGAGGGCCACGAAATAGATTAATTTTCACCTATTTTTGCGGTCACTCTTTCACTTCCTAGGTTCAGTGGTAAGATTAGATGTTGACGAATAAGAGGGTTGTGGATGTTGTGGAATTTTATAAAAATTTACATAATATATTTGAAAGGTTTAACGAAACGTAATAGTTTATTACTTTCAGATTGAACTAATGAATAGGTGTTTTGGTTAATAATGTTGATTTTACAACGAGTAGTGTCATCAATGCATTTGTTGGAATATACTAATGACATCTATGACGTTTCCAAATGTAAAAATACATCATTAAAAGCCGGTTTGTGATCAATTGTCATTGTGCAAAAGAATAGTTTTTTATAAGTTCGAAAATGTCGAAGTTTGTACCAAGAAAAGACGTTTTGTTTCGAAGTTTAATAACCTTTTTTCATGTAAAGAAAACAGGTACTGAAATTTATCGATTGTTGATAGAAGTTCAGTTTTAACCCAAAATAATTTTTGAACGATAGTTTACACGCTTCAGACGTGGCAATTTTGATGTAAAAGACAAGAAGTATCCGAAAAAGTTGGAAGATGTAGATTTGCAAAAATTATTGGATGTAAATTCAACTTAAAGGTTAAAACAATTAACAGCAGCATTCAGTGTTTCCCAACCCACTATTTTCGAACATCTACACGTACTCGGCAAGATCCACAAAGAAGAAAAATGGGGTCTACTTATAAAATTTTGTTTGCCAGACAGAAAAGAAATGAATTTCTGCATCGAGTTGAAACATGTGATAAAAAATGGATATACTTTTATAACCCGAAGCACAAAAATCATAGGTAGATCCAGACCAGCCTTCAATATCACAATCAATGCGCAATATACCTGGAAAGAAGGCTTTTTTAGCTGGATTATAAGGGAGCTCTGTATTACGACCTGATAAAACCTGGTGAGACAATTGCTGGCGATCGATATCAACAACAGTTGAAAAAATTAAACCAAGCATTGAAAAAAAAATGACGAATGTATTCCGAAAGATACATACAAGCACGTACTTTTAGAAAAACATTTACATTCTTACGAAGAAGTGAAAATTTGACTTGATTAACGGTTGGCCTCAAAGAACGAACAGTTTTTTTGGTGAGGAATCCATCCTTTGATAAAAAGGTGGTAAAAGTCATAGCTAACAATGCCCAATACTTTCATTATTGGAGTAGTTCATTTTGTTCTGGAAAAAATCGACATTACTAACCGAAACACTTATCAATATAAAACCCAAACAAATTAAAATGAAAAATTCCTTAAAAAGTACTTACCATTTCAAAACACCATGCTAAAATATTGACTAACTTAATATTTTCTGGAGTAAGTTTCTGTGGATCTTCTAATAATTTATAAGATGAGATTAAAATCATTGCGCGACATTTCTTGCCAGTTGGTTTATATTGAATCACCTAAAATTTTTTTTTTATAATCTGAAATACATAGGGTACCCCCACCCCCAATAAGATAGAACAAATGCTTGGTGAAGTTAACTAAAGAACGAAGTATACGAGCAAATTTCTATATCCATAAGTGGCATCAAACGCCAGTAAAATGCACTACTCCCAATCCCACCCGTAGCCCTATCAACGCCTTCATTTTACAGCTTATTTTTTATCTTAAGGCATATAGGAAGTGTGTAAATTAGGTAATGAGATTAGTACCGTGGCGTTCAATTTGGCAACACTTGGAATGCAGGACTTGGAGGGGCCGCAGGTGAACATGTGTTTCGTCGTCAGTATGAGTCTAAACTTGCTATAGTCATTTAGTTTCAAGAAAATCTAGAATGTCAGATGGAATATGACGGTCAAGAAATTTTAAATTTTCGGGTTTCATCAAAAATTGGTACAAGGTGGCTTTGAAGGGTTTAAATTTAGATGATATTAAGACGCTAAAATTATTTTTTTGAAATTCAATATGGCGGATTCATTATGGTGAAAATGGGTTTTCGGGGTGGTGTATTACGAATATGAATTTTATTTTTTAAAACTATTAGGTTCACAAGATATGAGGGACTGAAAATTTTACATTTTGCGATTTTGTCTAAAATTGATATTGCGGGGATCTTGGCGCGTATACAAACTCAATCTGCAGTGTAAAATATATCGTCTAAGAAATTTACATCTCAAGTTCTTTAAATATTTATATTGGAAGGTTTTGAGACCTATATTACCAATCTAAAATTAATTGAAAATTTGTTTGGCACAATTTCACTGATATTTGGAGAACTCTAAGAATCAAAGAACTTTTAGTGGTTCATTTTAGGGTGACTTACCACTTTGGATAAAATGAATACTTTTTTGCCACCTTGGGGTCATTGAGAGGTACACTAATCTCGATTAGTACTTAGTTTAAATGATTTATGGATATCATAATGAATTAAAAACTGAAAATCGAAAAAGTGCGCTAGAAAGTGAAAAATAACTCTAAATTTTTATATGAAACTGAATTTTTTGTATTCGGAGCCGAATTATTTTTAAATGAAATAAATAACTACTAATATATACAAATTTTGGTAATAAAGCAATAACAAATAAAGTATTTTTAATCTGTTTATGCGAATCACATCTTGTCAGGTATTAGTTTGGTGCCGAATTCAAAAATTTCAATTTCATATAAAAATTTACAGTTATTTTTCCCTTTTTAAAGCACTTTAAGAAGTCGGTTCCATTTTTTTTTATAAAATATATATATATTTTATTTCATTTTGTCAAATATTGGATACTACACTTCATTGGTAGCGACTCGACCTCCATGGCAATAAAAAAAAATTTAAGTCAACTTTTTGAGTAATTTAAGTTGTTGGATTTTTTGACTAAAAATTTAAGCTTATAGTAGATAATTAACTCAATTATTTTAATAATTCGGGTTCGAGACTAGATAATGCATAGATGTAAAAAATGTCAGTTTTTCTGAAAGTTAAACTTGCATTAAAAATCTACTGACAACACAACATGTTGTAAAGTAATAAACTAGATCAGAAGTTTTTAATTACTATAGTTTAAATTGTTAATAATATTTTGATTATTCAAATAAATTAATGTCAGTTTAAAAGATTTATGGTATTATGTTTTTATATAGATTTTATGTAACTATTACAAAAATATCGTTGAAATTAAATAAAAAATATCCACTCTTTAATCTGGATTATCAAGACAGGATTATTAACTTCTGTATACCTGGTGCTATAAATTCGGATCGATATATCTCGGAAACCATACAAAATGCCAAGTAGGTTAAATTGGAGCATATTTGCCCAACTGTATCATAAATCAAAGACGCTCACGAAATTTATTATATACTAAACTACTTCTGAAGGTATTCGTGAAAAACGAAAATTGACAATTTCGATTTTATTTTTTTCTTACTTTATTCCAAAAATACTTTGAAATAAATTGCATATTCCTATCGTCACTATTTCCTTTTTATCATTAGTTTTAAAATCAAACTTCTCCAATTTCACGGATCATCATCACTTAATTTTTTTGATTACTGGCATGTCCTTATCTGAATATTTTTATTTATCTTTTTGTCTTGTAAATTTAATCATATAATAGAGTAAATTACAAGTTTTTGCCACTATTTCTATAAGAACACTATGTGTTGGAAGGTGAAACAAGAATAACTGGTATCCAAGACAGGCCAAGAAACCAAAAGGATGTCCGAAACTTAAATGGGATTATGACATCAGAAAACTGGCAGGAACAACTTGGTCCCAGACAGTTAAAAACAGAAAAACATGAGCACAAATGAGCATAAATTACAAGAACACCGAATAAATTATATTACCAAAAAAAAAAAATATAGAAACATTAAATAAGGGAGGTTGCGCCGTAGTTGGGAACGGTACACTGTTAAAAATAACTTTAATCGCGAATAAGTTACATATACTGTAAAATTAAAGCTTCGTACATTAAATTTAATGGAACGTTGCCTTAAATTTCAAAAAAGTAACTGAAAACATACAAAATTTAATGTATAATTACATTAATTTATCGTAAACATTATTAAATTTAATGCATTAACATTAAATGCATTTAACAAAAGTTTTATGAAACTTGCTCCCAGCATATTACGCAACGCAAAAAAAATGCAACGACAGCATATGTATATATATATATATATATATATATATATATATATATATATATATATATATATGAAGTAAAATGCGAACAGTAAATGCAAAGTTCTCTCCATGATATCCTTTCTGTGTTAGAGGTTGCACAGTTAGAATAAATTGTTATAAAACGCAATTTATCCTATTCCACCATCGAGATGATGGCCTACCTGTAACCACCATACCGAGACGAAAGTCAAAACTTACCCTCCCCGCCAGAGTGATATGGCAGAGGTACATGTTTTGTCTCTACTAGACTCATCAGGGTATCGACATGCACCTGGCTGTGCAAAGGACAGATCGGAAGGAAGCATGCAAATACTGAACGCGGCTACTCTGACCTCCCGCCGGATGGCGTATATATGTATATATGTTTATGCGGATTTCACGGATTCCTCCGTGTGAGATGCAATAGCAGATGAAGTAAAATGCGAACAGTAAATGCAAACTTCTCTCCATCATATCCTTTCTGTGTTAGAGGTTGCACAGTTAGAATAAATTGTTATAAAACGCAATTTATCCCATTCCACCACCATCGAGATGATGGCCTACCTGTACCACCATACCGAGAAGAAAGTCATATATCCACTGCTATTGCATCTCATGCCATTCGGCGGGAGGTCGGCGAAGCCGCGTTCAGTATTTGCATGCTTCCTTCCGATCTGCCCTTCGCACAGCCAGGTGCATGTCGGTACCCTGATGAGTCTAGTGAGAGACGAAACATGTATCTCTGCCGTATCACTGTGGCGGGGAGGGTAAGCTTTGACTTTTTTCTCGGTATGGTGGTACAGGTAGGGCACCATCTCGATGATGGTGGAATAGGATGAATTGTGTTTTATTACAGTTTATTCTAACTGTGCAGCCTCTAACACAGAAAGGATATGATGGAGCGAAGTTTGCATTTCACTGTTTCGCATTTTACTTCACTTACATACGGAGTTGCATATAGTTGTACGTTTGCTGAATGTGATTTCAGCACTACAACAGCATAATGTGGATATACCCACTGCTAATGCATCTCACACGGAGGAATCCGTAAAAGCCGTATAAACATATATATATATATATATATATATATATATATATATATATATATATATATATATATATATATTAAAAAATAACGTTCAAAATATGCAAATGCAGTAACATTTTCACTAATCTATCAAATAACAAGTTCTTTATATTAAATTGATACAATTAAAAAAAAACGGTAAAAAATTAAATGGCAAACAACTTTTTATCTGACGCATTACAAAAATAATATGTTGAGATCAAAATTTTATCTGTATTTGTATATGACTAATATGTAATTTTTAGATCCATAATATATTAGATTTTGGTTTTATATTATACTTACTTTAGCGAATCTATTCATAACATCAGGTATTTCTTGGCTTTCTGCAACATCAGTTAACTCTCCTACGATTTCCGGAAACACTGCCAAAAAGTCCGTAAGTTCTTCTTTAGATATCAGTGATCTAGACTGAGGTGGTTCGACTTGAGTTTGTTGGAAGGTGGATAAAGCTCTACAAATAATTTAAAAAAGTTTGTTGTTGAGAGCGTTTTACATAGAAAATTTAGTAAGTTTTGAACAACCAACAGAATTAGATATTTAATTCTAAAGATTTTTATAATTCCTGTTTAAAGGGTAAAATGAACTAAACGCTTACAAGATGCGTATTCATCTATTTGTTTGACAGTTGAATTTTTCGACTGAAGAAGGTATTGAGTTGGAATATTCTTTAATAATCCATACATATTAGTAAGAACTGAAAATTCTTTTTGTGGGGACCTCGAATATATATATATATATATATATATATATATATATATATATATATATATATATATATATATATATATATATATATATTCTTTGACGTATGTCTTGAGACGCGGCTGAACAAAAGATGCAACTAGATTTTTTCTTAAATGAGCAAATATGTCTGGAAAGGGTTGCCTTCCCTCTGAATACCTAACCTGAACAAAAACGATCGCCAGATATAAGAAGTTATTGAAATATAAAACATATCATACTTTCCATAATTAACTTAAACGGCCATTGTAAATGCAAAATAAATAAAAAGTAAAATAAAAACACCTACAAAACAAAAATATTTCGTAAATAATAACAATCTGATAAAGCGGTGAGGTTGTAGACATCTGCCTTTTGCGTCTTATAAATTATCCATGGCCTACTGTTACAAATAAGGTAAAGTATTGAAAATATCGAAATAAAATAAACACATTACGTATTTTTGAAAAGCTTAAATTATAGTTAATTAATATCTAAAATAATATACAGGCTAAAAAAAATCATAAGTTTGGTTAACATCTAATAAACTTAACTTTTTGGAGAAAAAAACTGACTACACCACTGAATTCTACGTAAAAAAATCTATAAAAATCAGTTTTTATCTTTTTGGCAAATTAATCGATAACGGAAATACTAGATGTGCCTAAAAATGAAGAGTTTGAAAATCATCCTATAGATTAAAAATTAAGAGAGTCGTGACAAATTTAATACTGGAATTTTTCGTTTCGTTAAAAGGGAGGACACTCAAGTGAAAACCCCAATCCTCTATCTTTAATAATAACTTCAATAACCCTAAAAGAGTAGAAAATGGGACATTCCGTACTTAACCATTTTATAAATCTCTGCTGTATTTTTTTTTACCGCAAAAGTACTAATCTCAACTTTAAAATCTTGATAATTTTGTTGAAAATGATTTTTTCGCAAAACGGCAAAATATGGTTTTTATAACTATATATATATATATATATATATATATATATATATATATATATATATATATATATATATATATATATATATATATATATATATCCATTTTTTTTTTGAAGTACTTACCCTCTGCATTTTAGTACCCATGAAAACAATTGTCATTTTGTTAATTTTGAAAAGAAGAAAACTGGAACTACATTAATTAGTCATAATACAATTTTTAATAAAAAAATATCTTACATTTTTTTTCACTGCAAAAGCTCTAAGCTCAAATTTAAAGTATCGATAACAACACGGCAAAATACGTGTACACTTTTTTGGATTCTAGAATAATGTATTCCATGAATTTTGTTTTTTTTTTACTACTTTCACTGTAATATTTTGATTATATTGTACTATTAAATTACCTGATATTGTTATGCTGCATCCACCAACTATAGTTAACATTTTTGTGGTAATGGATCTTCAAATTAGTATGTTGACTTATGTTGTCCGCTCTTGATAACGCAATACTATTTTTATCCGTCAACGTCTTACTAATACCTCTGCGAATTTCTTTTAGCAGACCACTAATGGGAGGATTATGGCATAATTTCATCGAAAACATTATTATTTTTTTGAATTCGGCTTATTTTTAGATAAAAGTTGTGTCAAAGTATTTCAAAAGCTATGAAGTATTTAAATCTTGAATCAAACTTTTCTAAATTTCTTGTGCCAAATCCATCACCGTCTACCAACACAACACTCTGTGAATTCTATCAACTTTATACTAGAAATTAAATATTACAGATTTTATAAAAAAGTCGACGAAAGAATGTAAACAAGTATCTGTCCTCTAACCACTTTTGGTAACATTGAAAAATTAGACCGCTAAAAAAATGTGAATTAATAGATATAATAATTAAAGGAAACGTTCCAGTTGAATCCCGTGAAGTTTTTTGGCTCAACTAGTGAGGTTTTGGAGATCGAAAATGAAAGGTTATTAGTACCGATAATATTAAGGAATGAACTGAAATGTGCAAATATGGAGCTTCAATGCCTAACCAAACTTATAAGATCTCATCCCACACCATATATATATATATATATATATATATATATATATATATATATATATATATATATATTGTGACGATTACGGTGGTAGTAGCGCTCACCTCGCCGCACGAACAATCTTGCGTTCCACTCACCCGCACAAAATTTTCCCAGTTAAAAATATAATTAAAATTTAGGAAACTGATTTGTTATTGACATTGTGAGATGGGGAAGACAACGTAAGAGGCAGTGGTACAACCATGTAAGACGGATGGACGAGAACAGACTTCCGAAAATAGTCCTAGAAAATAACCCGCCTGGCTCAAGACCTCCCGGGAGGCCCCCTAAAAGGTGGAAAGATAGTTGGCAATCTGCCTCTCAGGAAAAGATGCAGAGGCAGCTTCAGAACTAACAGATCGACAGATCTCCAAGAAGTAGAAGAAGAAGAAGAAGATTTGTTATTATAATTTATCTTCTGATTTCAAGAATTTTAAAATTTTCAAATTGCCAAAATTTAATCCAAAATATTTAATATTTGTATGTTGGACGCCAGGAAAAAATAATTATAATAAATTACAATTATTTCTTATCAATTTTGAAAATATTTCAAAATTTTTTTTTTATTCAAAATGTTCTACTGATACATATATGTGTTCCTACCTGTTAATTTGACTCTCTTCTCAGGTGGGTTCAGATTTTTAAATCACACTCAGATAATCAATACACAAATAGATTAAAACATAATATAAATATTTTATTCAACAATTAATAAATGGCACAATTTTCAACAATTCTGGATGAAATTATATGAACAATGTTACAATATTTCATGCAACTATATCTCTTATCGATATTGTCATTTATTTATTTTAGTTTACCATGCATCGTCCCTTTTCAACAACTTGTATCACTTCTTAGCAACGTTTTATTATTTTAATTTAACAACCGGCCACTAGATGGCGCTACCTCGATTTAATTTGTAAAACGTGGTTAATTTCACGAAATGTGGTTTATTTTTAAAAATTTTTCATTTGCCGTGATGTGATTCAAGTGGTTAATTAATATAGTGACATCTGTTATCGATGATGAATATTATTATTGTATTATCAGGTTAGTATAACAAGCGGTCATTTATTAGTTTAATTTTTTTTTATCTTGTGAAAAGTTAGACTATTATGGATGCAAGTTTTTTAATTTGTACAAATAAATAGCAACATTCACCTGCTTAGACTATTATAAATACCTTGGTTTTGTTTTCTGTACCTTGGTTCCAATATCATAAACACAATTCCGGTATATTATTTCACTCGTTTTCTTCTTAAAATTTTTTAAATATCCAAAATATTTTGTAGTAGTTTCCTGTCAAGTAAGGAAATTACAAATACTTATTCCAAAATCTCGTACAATTATTTTCTTCTTTAAGAATATATCAATTAAATGTTCTTCAAATCACTATTTTCCGTATTTGTTGTTATTGGAGAGTTGATAATTTTATTTATAGGACGGACTTCGATACTTTTAATTTGTTTTGTTTTCAGATGACGTAGGTAAACAAATAAAAATTTCAGGTTAGGGTAAATTTCGGGAGTGAGATCGACGCGATGCTTTTATCAACAGGATAACTTCAACTCTGACGAAATTTCTACGCTTCGGATTTAAAAGAAACCGAAACATTTGAAACGTCATCCACCTGATTGGTCAGATTTATGACACTAGACAACTTGATAAATGTTACCACCTTGAAAATTTTATTTTTAATGCTTTTTTATTTGACCAATTTTTACTGGAATTTTTTTTGTTTTGATGAATATATGGACCAAAATTTTATCATTGAGCATTATTGAAATTGCCCAAAATAAACTTTAGATCTTTCTCGACACTTTGATATCCATTAAAACCACTTTGGCATACTATTTATATATTAAAATTGATGAAAATTAACGGCTTGCACATAGAAATTTATGACTATTTGACACTAATTTTGTTCGAAAAAACTCTAAAATGTTTATTGTTGCCTCGGATATTATTATTATCCACAACTTTTTCTTGACATTTTAATCCTAAATTTGCTTTTTTGTATCAGTGTGTAATTGTTTACATTGGGACCAAAATAGATGAGTGGCACTTGATTCTTAGATTTTTTTTTAACGCAATCACTCACTTATAGTTCAAATAAAAATATATATTAGTTGACAATAATATTTAATCTTTCTTGTTCAATATATTTAACACAGTTTTTTATTGAACTTTTGTCTCTAAAGAGGAAAATAAGTCAAAACTTTGCTAAAAAATCAGTTCTAAAATTACATTGCTTAGACCAGCATTTTGATAGATATTGACTTATTCTTAAAACTATTCCTAATTATCTATTCTATATTTTAAACAAAACACCTTAAACTATACTTAATTCTAATTGATACTCTAATCTACACTATAGTTACTGATGTATTATCTATAAATGCTTGATCTTAACCTTTCTCTGTATTATTTTTATCTTCAGTCATCATTCATTATTGATACATAGATCTTGAGATTTCTCCTTCCACTAATGGAGTTTTTATTTAGTGCGATATGTCATTTAAATGATTCATATTTACTGTGGCTAATTTACCTTATTTAGTAGGTTTAATGTTTTTCCAGTATAGAAATTAGTACGTATTTTCAAGTGCTTTTTATCATCTATATGTGTTTCCCGAAAAACTGAAGAAAAATTGAGGATAATCAAGACAATAATAGTGTTCTACAACATCGAAATAGGAGGTATGTATCGAAATGTTTTCAAAAAGGTCGTTTTCCTAGATTTCACTTAATCGAAATAATTACCAAATTTTTGTATTGTTCGTTAATATGCTGGAACTGCTCTAATCCTGACTGATTTCTATACAAGACACTTCGCTACCATCGCCGAGGTTTTCATTTTTTATTTAATCAACTTGACAGTAAAACCCCAGTGCATAAACAAACGAAGCTGTCATTTGTTCTTCGTCGGCAATGAGTTCGATTTAAAAAAATATATAGCTGAACTATATCAATTTCATTAAAAATGTTGGTTGCTACACGATGACTTGTGTTTTCACCACTGCAATGTACATGTAAATATAAATAAATAAATAGCAACAACAATGACACAATTTTTTTGAATTTTGACGGTAAATTTGACGTGCCAAAACTACCTTATCTTCAAAATTGCGACGAGCATATTAGGGACATTTTTGGTGTGACAGCTCAATATCAATCTATCATCCATTGTAGTTTTTGAAATCCGTGCGTCCAACAAGTAAGCGAATGTATACTATTCATTATTGACCGGTCCACGACTCTCTAAAGGCTGAATTCACTGCTAATTTCTTATATTGGCGTGAATGTGTCGTGTATGAATGTCAATTCTATTATTCTATCAGGTTTAGATAATAACTATCTCTTTCTATAGTATATCTCAAACAATAAATCGCTCTTCCTTGTTTTACTTGACAGGTTAATTGAGTATATTCAATAAAATAGACCGGAATAATTGTTCTTGTAAAACAATATTTAACTTAAATTTCTGTTTTTAGTTTCCTCAAAATTATATTTTTTCTATTCAAAGCAATTCCTTTAGAGCTAATTTTTTTAAGATTACAAATGAAAATGCTTTTTCTATGACTGTTTACATATTTTATTTTTTACAATAAAACTGTTATTTAGCAAAATAGCTAAAATGTGAAATATGCACCAAAAACAAATCGAGACTAATTTTTCTTTTATATATCTATTTTGGAAAAGATTGTGGAAATCAGTGGGTATTTTTGCAAATAACATTAGTATAATCTACATCCTTCTTCAGATGTAGAGTATAAGAACTTAATGAATAAAAGTATTAAGGCATTTATTTTCAAAAATTTTATATCATGAATTAATATAGTAGATTGTTTAATGTAAGGTCTCGAAATGCCCATATAATCTATCGCAAAGTAATAGAGTTTCATCATTTAAAAATAGCTTCGATTAGATCATTGTTAAAATTATTTTCTCCTCGATACTTTTAGGGAACTGTTATGTTAGGTATTTATATAGGGTTAACAACATTCATAATAATGTTGACCCCCTTCATAATAACGGAGCTTTAATTTACAGAAAGTAAAATAACATTATGAACTAAACCATTTTTATAAAAAAAAAATATTAAACTTCAAAGTGGATAGTGTTAAAGCAGTCTATATTAAATTGTAAACAAAGCAATATTTATTAAAATACTTTAAACATAAAAAGGATTGCAAATACAAGAGTGGAATTCTTACATTAATATAATCATTTTTAATCTAAATATATAGATAAAGATTTACTAGCAACTTTTAATTTTTACACTAGGTCAAACTTTTCACTTACTTAACTGTTTGAGGATCTGGAATTGACCTTTCCTAGAGTTCAATTTCTGAAATGGTACGACACAAATTTCCTTACTATCTGAGCTAAAATCAAGAATTTTTGTTTTAATTTTTTAAAATAATAAGTAATTAAATATAAATTTATTTTAAAATAATAACATATTGAAACAAAAGGTTATTATTTTATTTTTAGACAAAACAAATACATTACATAAAAGTAAAATTTATGTAATTTCCATATATGCTTAATAATATTGAAAAATTTCATATTTTAATATGACATATTGGTTTTTAAACGTATAATCATTTTAAATTTTAACGGCATACCAGTTTTGATGTTCAGCTTTATATGTCAGTGGAACATTAACTTCATGGTAAAACGACACTGTTGTTGGTTAATGAATACCTAATTCAGGACTTTTTTTTTGTAGAGCCAGTGTATGTTATTAAGTCCAAGTTTAGTTGCTTCAAGACATTTACATCGAACAGTGCTTCATAGCTTTTTTTAGGCAGTTTATTTGTAAGAAGCACACCACAAACTTTTTGTTCATCTTCTTGTATAAAACTATTTCCAGAAAAATGCTCTGAATAGATTAACTCATCTGGTGTATACAAGAATTATGACCATAACCAATTTGCTTCAGCCCTTTGAAGTTTCTTTTCTCTTAGAAAACTAAAATATTGATGACATTTAAAAATTATCATACATCATATCCATAAGATTAAACTTGTTATCCTGATATTTACAATTTGATTCTAAGGTAAAATTTTAAATAATTATTATTGAATGCTTTATAACTTACCAATTAAATGAATTCCAATTTACCAGATGAGGTTTTTGCACGTCTTACAATAAAGAATCACATTTTTTAAAATACCAAAAAAAAACTTAAAATTCAAGTTTCTGTTTGAAATTTTCAGTAAAACGTTACATAAAATGTGATAAAATGCATAAAACAGCAAAATCAAAAATAAATTATTGTCAAAATGAAAAGGATTCAGTCAATGTCAAAAATACACTTTCACCAATATAATAAAAACTTGGAGAATTCATTGTTGCCAAACCAATTATTTGCACGTCATGACACGGAGCATGGTTGAGTCATTTTTGGTATAAGGGAGGTATTATACATAAGTAGTCCAGTTTTATATGTCAAGTTCGTTCTTGACAAGCATGGCACACCCCGGCTTACTTTCGGACTGATACTCATAGACCGAAGACTATTTTCTTAGAAATTAATATTTAGTAAGATACGTTTTATAGAACAAATTCAATTTGTTTATGGTGGAATATATGGATATAACATGATTGGTCATATCCTGAACTATAGAGGTTTTACAAAATTGATTACGTAAGAAATGACTGAGAGTGAAAAGGAAAGAGATAAATTAAGGCTGGACAATTTGCAATAAAAAATGTAGGACACAGGAAAGGGTAGCTATAAAGAAACTAGATTTGAAGGAGGACAATGAAATATGGACACCTGCGCGAAACTAATATAACACTCGAGGACTCGAAAATTAAAAAACACTAAAAATATTTTAATAAATTTATTTTTGCTTTATTAGCTATAATGTTACTAATACAAAATATTAAAAACACCAAAATCTCTCTAATTTCTGATACCAATAAAAAAATCTATACCAAAATTTAATATATATATATATATATATATATATATATATATATATATATATATATATATATATATATATATATATATATATATACAGGGTGTCCAAGATAAGGATCCTAACCATGGGGATCTCGGAAACAGTTGGAGATACGAGGTCGGTTAAATTAGAGAAAAGTTGCGCAATTTAGTGCTAAATTAAACGCAATTTAAAAATTATAAAAATTCAAAATACTTCCGGAGATTTCCGGAAAAAACCGAATTTTGGCAAAATCGTTTTTAATTTTTGTAGGCTTTATTTAAAGAGATATCAAAAAATAAAAGGTAGATTCTTCTTGCCACTTTTTATTTTTTATAATTTGGTCTAAACAAAATTTAAATCCGAAGTTTCGTTTCTGAGATACCATCATGAACTTTCATTTTTTATATGGAACAAAAAAAAGTATCCCATGTATTTGATAGCATTTTTTATTACAAATTCAACGGTGTATCACACTTGCATATCAAGTGTGTAGTTCATTGGCTTTTATAAAATTGATATACCTTTCTCTCTCGCTCTCATGGAGCTCTTATGGAAAGTACTTGAACTACGTATTCGATATGCAAGGGTGATACATCGTTGAATTTGTAATAAAAAATGCTATCAAATACATGGGATACTTTTTTTTGTTCCATATAAAAAATGAAAGTTCATAATGGTATCTCAGAAACGAAACGTCGGATTTAAATTTTGTTTAGACCATATTATAAAAAATAAAAAGTGGCAATGAGAATCTACCTTTTATTTTCTGATATCTCTTTAAATAAAGCCTGCAAAAATTAAAAACGATTTTGCCAAATTTCGTTTTTTTCCGGAAATCTCCGGAAGTGTTTGAAATTTTTAAATTTTTTTAACTGCGTTTAATTTAGCACTAAATTGCGCAACTTTTCTCTAATTTAACCGACCTCGTATCTCCAACTGTTTCCGAGATCCCCATGCTTAGGATCCTTATCTTGGACACCCTGTATATATATATATATATATATATATATATATATATATATATATATATATATATATATATATATATATAAATAATAAATAAATAAATAAATAAATAAATGCTTTATTAACGGTCAAACCATTTAAAAATTTACAACACTTTACAACTACAAACAAGTTTCCAAATAGATAAAAAAAACAATAGTAAACAATAAACAAATAAATCCAAAGCATCCGGTAAAACTACAGTAAGCTCACATTTAAGACTACATAAAGAACAATGAGGAGTAAAAAATTTGGACTATAGATTACGCTTTAAAAAATTTTTAAAACTATTTAAGGACATGTTAAAAATATCCAAATCAACGTGATCACGGGATATATATATATATATATATATATATATATATATATATATATATATATATATATATGTAACATTACATTGTCCGGCGAATCAATATCAGATAAATAATTTTTGAAGGCATTCAAAGATCTGAAGTGCGCCCTCATGCAACGTTGCCAAATGTTCAGAATCTATTTTAATGCTGGTTAGTTTAAAGTTTTCGTTTTTTTTTTTATTGATATCTCGGTGAATTCCAAGGTAATCTTGATATTTTATTGCAAAAAAAAAAGAAATCCGTATGTTCCAAAAAGTGTTTCGACCTCGTCTAATCGTTATATGGTAGGAAATTTTAAAAGAGAGTGCCAGATCCTGATTATTTCGCATAAGTCTCTGTACAAGTTTTTATATTTTTGAAAATTGAACTCTCAAAACTTTACATGGTAAAGTTACTTGAAATTCTGCGCTAGTACAGATTACGAGTTAAACTATTATAAAAAAATTGAATTTCATTATGATCTAATATTTTTTATTTAAAATAAGCAACGATAGGTTCGTTAGCCAACAATTTTTTCAGTTTTTTTAGTTGTGAAGCAATAATCTTATCTTGTAGAAATTTTTACGAGACTATCTCTAAGAATCCCTTAGCATATGTTGAAGTTTCTCTTAAAATATATGCCTCCCCCTGGGCGAAGAAACTTAAAAAACTTTTTTGAACTAGTTTAAAAATGTACGAATATATCGGTCGAAATAGAAGCTTCTTCTTTTTGTGTCTTAGAGTAATTAATAAACCTGATTGTTTCATTTATTCTTATATATATATATATATATATATATATATATATATATATATATATATATATACCGGGTGTCAACGAATCTATTAGACAAGTCATAATTTCTAGAGTATTATGTGTATCAAAATGAAAATTGGTAGAGGTAAATGGTAAGTGAAGGGGAGAGTTTTCGCATATTTTCCACTTTCCGGCCGCTTACGGTTTCACCGGAAATGGCCCCGGTTTTAAATTTTTAAATGGAACACCCTGTATATTTTAACATTTTTGGATTTCTGAGACAATTCTAGATCAGAATGTGACATTTTAAAAACTTTTTACGTCTACTTCATTTTTTTAGAGCCACTTTTAAAATTGCATCTAGGTGGCCATGATCGAACGCAAACTAATCTAAGGGCCTTAGGTGATGTCAAAAAAATACAATCGCAAAGTTTTAGTTACTAGTATGAAAGACCGGAATAAGACAAGTTGACAAAATTACGTTTTCATTTATAACTATTAATTTTCAAATGGCGACCCCTTTTTGACAACTACTTTTCGAAAAAGCATTCTTTGACGAATCTAACGGTACTAATTTATTTGCGATTGGATTTGACATAAGAACAGAAATTAAATATTATTAAGCAAAATATTGGATAATTTATTTACTTATGACAAGTGCCCCATGGACAGCCATGATGCATAATAATTTGCAACTGTTTTTATCAAGTCTTCTTTGGAAAACAAAGCACTCACTTAAGTAGATAATGACAGTGACATACGCTCTAAGAACAGACGTAAAAGTTTCTTAATTTTCGTTAAGTTTAGTTTAAATTTTCGTTAAAATAATGTATACTCAAAGTGAAAAAGTGGATATGTTATTAATATTTGGAGAGTGTCATAGAAATTCAAGGAATGCTGCCGAGTTGTATGCTCATAGATATCCGAATCGGCAACATCCAGCCCATCAGTATTTTCCGTATGTCGAGACTCGTTTTAGGCAAATAGGAAATCAAGAGGCGGAACAGAGGTTTATCATAAATGAAGAGACTGAGATTAACGTACTTGCTATGGTTGAGGTTGATAAAACAGTTTCGTTAAGAAAAATTAGTCAAAAACTGCAGATAAGTTACGAATCAGCAAGAAAAATACTGAAAAAGCTTGGATATCGAGCATTTAAATATCAGTTACATCAACATTTGTATGCTGAGGATGGCGATAGACGGGTAGTGTTTTGTGATTGGCTGCTTCAAAATCATAGAGTTAACCCAAATTTTATCGATTTTATTCTATTTTCCGACGAATCCCGATTTACAAATAATGGTATGTTCAATAAGCAAAATACTCGGTACTGGGCCCAACAAAATCAACATGAAATGAGAGGGGGCAATTTTCAAGAAAGATTTGGCGTCAATGTCTGGGCTGGTATCGTTGGAAATAGAATAATTGGGCCAATATTGTTTCAAGGTCAGTTAACAGGGGTTAGATACTTAGGTTTTCTTCAAAATGAAATCGAAAATCATCTCAATGATATACCTTTAGCAGTTTTACGGCGAATTTACTTTCATCAAGATGGAGCACAGCCTCACAATACTAGAGAAGTTCTTAATTATTTAATAGAGCATTTTAATAATCGAATTATTGCAACCAATGGTCCGGTACGGTGGCCAGCCCGCTCACCGGATCTTACTGTGCTCGATTTCTTTTTCTGGGGATATGTTAAAGAAAGGGTTTACTATGGAGCAGCCCCAGCTACTCTTGAAATATTAGAAGAAAGAATTTTACGGGCATTTAGAAGTATAACGCTCCAAATGCTACAAAACGTGATGAGAGAAACAACTGAACGAGCTGAAATGTGTCGTGAAAAAGAAGGAATGCACTTTGAACATTTACTACGCTAAAGTTTTTAACAAATTCAGCTACTGTACTTTCAAATATTTTAAGTGCGTCGTCTAAGTTATTAGTTTATTGTGTTAGTTTTTTGTTAATTTTGTTAAATTTTTAATCCAATTCCTGTCTTTCATACTAGTCACTAAAACTTTGCGATTGTATTTTTTTGACATCACCTAAGGCCGTTAGATTAGTTTGCGTCCGATCATGGCCATCTAGATGCAATTTTAAAAGTGGCTCTAAAAAAATGAAGTAGACGTAAAAAGTTTTTAAAATGTCACATTCTGATCTAGAATTGTCTCAGAAATCCAAAGATGTTAAAATATACAGGGTGTTCTATTTAAGAATTCAAAACCGGGGCCATTTCCGGTGAAACCGGAAGTGACCAGAAAGTGGAAAATATGCGAGAACTCTCCTCTTCACATAACATTTACCTGTACCAATTCTCATTTTGATACACATAATACTCTAGAAATTATGACTTGTCTAATAGATTCGTTGACACCCGGTAGATACTAGATTTTCTATTTTTACATGAATTTTTCTTTATGTATACGGAAAACGGAAACTTTGATGGATGGAAGTCCCTTTGGTGAATAACTTAACACTTTTTGTTATAGATTTGTTCCACAATTTTGAGAAGCAGGTCGTGAAGTGGACCTCTCGCAATTTGTTGGATATATGTTTTTGCAATGTTAAAGCTATCTCTTTTATGGTCGGAGTATACTTTTTGAAGGCAGAGGTCTTCGTAAATCTGAAGTACAGTTGCAACGGATGCTGGATCAGGGCTAAAAAAAATATATAAACAAACATGAACTGTTGAAAACTAAAAGAAAAATATAATATTTTATTTTGTTTTCAATTTTGAAAAATCATGACCACTTTTATTGATAACAAGATCTACTGTCTTTGTCGCGGAAGTCAAATAGAACGTCCACACGTTTGAATTTGTTTATTTACGTTATTCCTGTGACCCAGTTTTGTACCGTACTTTTTACAAAAAAAGAGGAAAATGGGGAGATTTCCCACACCTAAAGTGCTATTGTAGATATACAGTATGATGATCCGCCCCATGATTACGTACGCTGCTATTGTATGGTGACGTAGTACAACAAAACGCAAACACATTCTTCAACTTAACAAGGTTCAAAAAATGGCTTGTGTGGGAATATTGAGCGCGATGAAGACTGCTCCCACTAGGGCTCTTGAAGTCCTAGTAAACTTACCTCCTCTTCACTTATACATAGCGAACGATGCCCTGAAGACTGTTTATCCTTCTAAGTTACATAGGACATATTGGAGTTGGAACGGGCGGCTACTCAGATGTCTGGGAAAGCACGGTGGACAGGTGTCCGTTACTCCCCAAGCGGACAGGTTACATACCGCAGCTTTTATAACCCAACCTCTCCCTGGAAATATTCCTGCCAATTAGAGAGGATTGGAAGGGCGAGCAAAATCTTCCGAAAAATAGATTCTGGTGGTATACTGATGGATCTCGACAAGATGAAAGACCTGAAGGCGGAATATTCGGCAGGAGCACGGGAGACAGGAGTACTACCCCTTGAACAACGTACGACAATCTGTACAGCGGAAATTTATGCGATTCTGCAGTATGCCCATCTCTGTGAGAGGGATATAGACAGGAATAGGGTAATAAATATATGCTCAGATAGTAAGGCTGCGACATTAGCACTGCAGTCCAGTGTCGTAACTTCCGGTGTCTGCATACAAGGATATACTGAATTGCATGACAATGAATGGCTGCACAGTCAGACTCCTGTGGGTCCCGGGTCACTCGGGCATACGCGGGAATGAGGAAACAGACCGTCTAGCAAAGTTGGGTTCAGCAACTGAACCGTATGGACTCCAACCAATATTACCTGTCCCAATTGTTATTGGCAAAATTGAAGGAGAGTGTAGCCAAATATTTTCTATCAACAGAGGATTAAAACAGGGAGATGCTTTGTCGCCAGTACTGTTTAATCTTGCACTGGAGAAAGCCGTAAGAACAGTATCAGTTGACGCGGAGGTTTTTGGGCCAAGTGGCCCTAAACTTATTTTGGCCTACGCGGATGATATGGGCGCGATAGGAGAAAGCACAGTCAGTGTGAAAAAAAACTTCATAAAGATAGAAAAAGAAGCTCAGAGAATTGGGCTCCGAATTAATGAAGGAAAGACCAAATTCATGCATGTCTCCCGCAACCCCGCCCGAGACAGAATCAGGCATAATGTCACCATGGATGACTATAATTTTGAGCACGTGCGAGATTTCAAGTACCTGGGCGCAGTGATAACGGCAAACAATAATATGCAGGAAGAGGTTAAACAGCGCATCGCACAAGGAAATAAATGTACATTTGCGATACAAACCTTACTTAAGTCAAAATTTATCACTAGAAAAGCAAAATCCGAAATTTATCGAACAATAATGCGACCAGTAGCAATCTACGCCAGTGAAACATGGACCCTGACAGTCCACGATACGGAGCTGCTAAGAAGGTTTGAGAGAAAAATCCTGCGCATAATATATGGCCCATACCGATACCTTGAAACAGGCCGTCACAGAATGAGAAGCAACATAGAGCTTGCGCAAATATATCAAAGCCCTGACATCATTCAAGAAATAAAGTCCAGAAGACCACGATGGGCAGGTCATATACAAAGGAGTCAAAACGATCGACTAATAAAACGGGTATGGGAGGAAGCACCACAAGGAAAAAGACCACTGGGAAGATCTAGGCTGAGATGGAGAGATAACATCCACAAGGATCTAGCTATCCTTGAAGTTGACCAGCGCGAATGAAGGGAGCTGGTACCAGACCGTTCTAGATGGAGGCAGATAGTCGAGGCAGCCAAGACCCACCCTGGGTTGTAGTACTACGGAGTCAGTCAGTCAGTCAAAAGGGAATTAAAATCGTCGCTGGAAAGCAAATTTATTGAATCGTGGAGAGGAGCTCCAGGAATAAGGTGTGCTAAGGAACATGTAACTGGATCTAGCGCACGGCGAACTAAGGAGCCTCCCTCCTTGGAAAGAAAAGTGCTGCGACTTGTCACCTGAGGGGCTATCTTCATAGAATCGGTGTCGAAGACGACCCGACGTGCCGATGGTGTTTGGAACAGGTTCAAAACTATTGATCTTGTCCTCAGAGAGTGCCCAACACTCAACGGATTGAAGCTGCGAGTTCAGTTTTTTCGCGCGCGCGAGATCTCTATTTCTTTATAAAAAAATCCTTTTTTTAAAGCGATATTTAAGGGGCTGAAAATTAATTTTTTCATTTCTACCTGATAGGATGTAAAAGTTTAGGTCTTTACGAAGAGATCAAACCTTTGTGGTTCACTCAAAAAAAAAAATAAACCAATCAACATTTTGTGTCTTGGGATAAACAATTAGCAATATCTCAGCAATAAATTATCCGATTTACTATTAGAAAATATTATTCTGTTCAGAAAAATGGGAGCTTCCCTCTAAAAGAAAAAATGTGCAAAAAAAGTTAATTTTGCAATAAATATGATATGCAAAAATCGCAAATTTTGGGGATTTTTTTTGTCATTTTTGCAATAATAAATTTATAAAAATGATCACAGATAAGCTCAAATTGTAGGTTTTTAAAATCACTACAACTTTTAGTTGAAACTTTTTTCCAAAATGCGTTCCTTGGCTTGTAGATTCAAAAAACCTATTTTAGCCAACTTAGACACCGCTCCTTCTTGACCCCAACCTGTTTTTACTGTTACATTTTATATGGGGTTTGTTCTTACATTGCTCCCAACCAGTAGGGAGCAGAGTATGTGCTCCCTCCCCCCCGCCGCAGATTTTTGAATACGCACTATTATTTTGCATCCTTCTTGATCCTTCATATTTAGTTATTTTCATTAAGGGACTTAAAGGCGCCCCTGGATTGGCTGCACCTCCCCGCACCACGGGGTCTACAGGGTCGTTATTTACGCCACTAACTCCAAACAGCCTTGGATAGGTCTCATCCATCTCGGAATTTACGTGAAAAACAGCATTAATTTTTACCTATGGCTTGGACTATATATGAACAGAATTTATGTATACCCTATATCAGGCGCGGATTCAAGGGGGGGGGGGCGGTGGGGGCGATCGCCCCCCCCCCAAGAGCTTGGAGTTCAGGAAAATAGACCCGATTTTGCCTCTTATACTATAGTTTATTCAAGAACTAGGGAGAGTTTTTCATTTTTTACCTTTTTTTTTCTTCGCAAACTACCTGTGTTCTTTAGTCCGGTGTCTTTGGCAAAATCTGTTAGACACATATATTTTTCATAGGAATGGGTTAGAAATTTTATAATCAAAAATACTGGTCTATAATAATGGACTATTTGGGTTGGATAGCAATAGATATTTGGATGTGTGAAGTGTTAAAAAGGATTTTAATCGGAAAGCGTCAAAAGGAGGTCTATTTTATCACTAAATATTTATGGCACAGAGTATTATTTCAGTAATAAACTTAAAATAAAAAGTTTTTATAATATTATTTTATTTCTTATGATTTTTTAATAATTCACATATATTAGAAAATATAGATAATTTTGACATATTTATCACAAATCACAACTTTAGTTTTATTATTTTTAATTTTGGCTTAGAAACCGTTTTAGGCACATTCAGACTAAAACGTAGCCTTTTTCTCTCAAAAAATTCTAAGTTATATTTTAAATACTTACAAAATACCCATTATCAAAAATACAAGAAGTTAAACATATAAAAAAAATAAATTCGTCAATATAATATTAAAAATTTTTTTGGGCTATCAGTCATTTTATTATTAATTAAAAACATTTTTGGGATATTTGACGTTCCAGTTTATTTATTTCTTAAACTATCTGCAGAATTACAATTAAACACTAAAAAGGGATTCAAATGTCATTAATTTTTATATGCCATAGAAAATTTAAATAATAAATTGTGTTAACGCTGGTAAACATTACGTATCTTATTCGTCATCAGAGTCAGTGAAGCTATCTTCGCTTAAATTAATTAAAATTGATTCCTCTCTCACCGATCATGAGATCGAGTTTCCACATTTTCTTTTATTCTTTTATTATATGGATTTTTCGCAATTATCTGCAGTCACTTTATTCAAAAAAATCTTTCAAAAGTCCAGTTAAATTATTAATTTTGTAAGTTGTGTTATTTCCAGCAACTCTACCTTTGATTTGAGAGAGATATTTCCTTCACCAACGGACATTTTCCGGACGATCTATAAGAACAGATTTCCTATCTGGTTTTTCCCAACAAAAATTAAGTTCTCTGAGCAATTTCCAGAGCTCAGTTCTTTTAATTTCAGGCAAATCCCGATCTCCATTGATTTTAATTAGAATTTTGTTGATGGTTAAGATCTGCTTCTTATAATAAAATGTATGTACAACTCTTTTTATTACAGTTTACATCTCTTCTTCCGACGAGGTTTTTCGTCTGCCTGTGATCGAATATAGCTTGAAATTACTAACAATTTCAGTCATTTTTTTCTCCGTCAGTGTTCGGTACATGATACATTTTCGAACTCCCTTGTATATTGGAACACATCTCAACAGAGCTTTTAACATTATTATCTAGATATTAAGGCATCATAAACATTCATCGTAATAAGTTTTTCGTTGAGGAAAAAATGCCCTCCATCTTTTGGGTATCTTACTAATCTCAAATAATAAATAAAAACAAGCACAAACAAAATAAATCACTAAGGACACACTGTAATGTGTACTTTGCTCACTGACAGAAATTAAATTGAATTATCAGAAATTTTATTGTTGCATTAAACTTATAAGAGCTTATAATATTTAAATATAATTAGATTTACGGCAGTTCTCAGTTACCGGGGGCCCTGAAGCAAGTACGTTGGAGGTTTCGGTGAGGTTATTACTCTCTCTAGTTCTTGAATAGAGTATAGGAATGTGTATGCTTGCGATCGCTGATTCTGCCTTTTATATTAGGAATGTGTATGCTGCTGGCAACCCCCCTCCCCCCGTTGATAACTTGTTTTTTTTTTGCGAAAGAACCCTCCCCCCAGGAGCTTTGAATTCAGGAAAATAGACCCGATTCGGCTTCTTATACGAGGAATGTGTATGTTGATCGCATCTTCCCACCCCCAGTCGGAAACTTGTTTTTTCTTGTGATCGCCCCCCCCCCCCCTCTCCAAGAGCTTCAAATTCAAAAAAATAGCCCCGCCTCTGCCTTTTACACTAGAAATGGGAATGTTGCTGGTGCCCCCCCCCCCCCGGGGGACAACTTGCTTTCGTTTGCCATACTGTACTTTTGTGATGTCACCGCCCCCCCCCCCAGGAGAGAGGCTGGATCCGCCCCTGCTCTATATAGGCCACAGACATTAATGGAAATAAGTTTATATCAAACACTAGCAATTATTAATTTAAATTATGTTAATATAAATAAAAGTAAAACACGATAGTTTGAGATTTTGCGCGTGTGTATACATTTTATCAAAATTACAGTCATAAAATTAGTTTTTTTTAAGCTTACCTTCCATAATGTTCTTCTATGATTTTTCGTTGTTCTGGAGTTGCCTTTTGCAGTGCTACAACTAACATCCACGAGTATTTACCACATTGGATGTCGTTGCCTTTTTTGCCGGTGACTGTTGGATCGCCATAGCAGTCTAAAAAGTCATTCTACAAAAAAATAATAAAATTAACATGGAAAAAAGTTATATATGGATTTTACCCAAGTTAATAACGAATCCACTTTATATTGCTCAATATAAAAATGAAATATTTTTGACGATCGTGAAAGGATCAAAAGTTTGGTAATGGCAATCTGGAAGGAATCTTTCTGTGTGGTTAAATAATTTAAGTAATAAATATCGATCATTTTGTTCGTCAATAGCCGTTTCGCCCACGACTTGCTGCTCTCTCATATTACCTAGTAGCTATTCTATAAACGTATACATATATTCATTTTGACAAAGGCAGTATGGAAGTTTAGTCAATTTTTTTGGCTTTTGTAGTTTTACTGCTAAACAACTATAGCTTATCAATACCGCAGTCATAACTTTAAGATTCGTGAAAAGCTGCTATCTTGCTGGTCAGATAAAGTCTCTTGTTTTAGAACTCTCACGTCAGTACTCACGTGAGGTTAATTTCGCCAAAGTTTTTATTGAATTTAACGAAACGAGTTTCTCAAAACATAAATCAATTTAACAGAAAAAAATAAAAACGGATTTCTTTATAATAAGAAACTTAAAATTAAATCGACAAAACTATTTTCAAATAATTAAAATAAACGCTCTTATCGGTCATGATGGTAACCCGATTTATAAAAAAAAACAATTTTGAAACTTTTACGTTTAAATAGCTTTCTAAAGATTAATTAGGAAAAAGATTAAAAACCCCAAAAACAGGTCTTAAATTGTTTAAACAAAACAGTATTGAAGTCGCCTTTTTCCCAGGTAGGATAAAACAGAATTTTTCCATAACTTTCTCGAAGATAAAGCATAAATCAAAAATAAAAACATTCTCAAACAAACCGGTTACATGCGTAATATAGCTTTTTACAACATAAGTCAAAACTACCTCTTCTAACGAGTGAAGATAATTGATTCTTAAGAGCATCACCAACTTTCTCCTCTCTGTGGTACCCGTAAGTACCTATCTCGCTACATTCACGAAATCTTCGATCCTTCATTCGTTGAAGGCATTACTCTTCCTATGTTGGATATTTAATTTTCAAATTGATCTGAGCACCTTTAATTAATAATGTTTTATACACAAGGGTTAATTAAGCTATTCTACGAAATCAATAGCAACTGGAAAAAAAAATGATCTCTCTTTTATCTATTTTGGAGGTATCTAAATCGTTATTCCTTGCAAACAGGAAAAATAGTCACTATACGAATTTTTTGTCCATGTAATCAAACAAATATATTGGATTGTAGCGATTTTATTTGATTCTTCTTTTATTTCCTAATAATTGGAAAATTGTTCAATTTAAAAATATTCTAATGATGTTTGCCAACACTATACGTCATTTATCCTTTCGAGTTAGGTATATAATCATGCAAGGATTTCTTCGCCATATTTATTTAAAAATATTAAGGAACTATGACCTTTGTAAATTATATCGCCATAAATTTTCAGGGTTATTTTCTTTAGGAAAACATTAAACGATTTGATAATTGATTTATTTTTTCCTTTACGGGTAGCGATTTTTTGGTGGTAATATAAATATACATTTTCTCAGTTTCAATCGTTAAAATCCATACGTAGAGTGATTGATTAAATCCTCCGTTTAATGGGATATACTTTACGTCAAACAATATTTAATAGGATTATTCATAATTGGCGGTTGTCCCATTATATTCCCTTCAGATTAACGCATTGTGCATTAAAACAATCATTCAGTTTATGATTTATGAAGTCTCATGTTGGTTTCTAGATTTACTTAAAAAATCTATTTTAGAATTTTAAAAGAATAAGGCATTATGTGATTCTAATTTCTTCCAGAAAATTTGTCCAAAAAGCTTTAAAGCTCTAGAATGAAATAATAACTTTCAAAACTTTCCCCAGCATAAAAATTTTATTAAGTCTGCTCATATGGTTGGCATAATGATGTAATTTTTACCTCAATTTGGTAGAACTGACCCAATTCATATAGAACATTCTTGATCTGTCTGCGTTGTACTTCATGATACATTCCGACTAAATTCATTGCGATAGCTACTGGTATGTAAAAAGTATAGTAACTACTCTTGAAGTAGACAAGTGCACTATATCTGAAAAAAAATCATCATTTTGAGAATGTGAACTTTTTTGGAATTCCTAATTAAAATTAGTGTATATATTTGTAAATTGCACTAAAAAATTTACTCTGAGTTTTACAGTATCCTTTCAGTAACAAAATGTTCAAAAATAACGTCGAGCACAAACGTTGTAAATGATTTAGTGTTAGTGCATTTGAAAACTATAGAACCTCACGAAAGTTCTGGTTAAATTTGTAAAGAATTGTTTTAGATCTTCGATCATACTCTAGATTTAAACAACAATAGATTTGTCTGAAGGCTGTTTATGGTCGGTGGGGGAGACGCTTTTTTGATGTTTGACAGACATAAACATCAAACTTATCTTGTCTTTCAGTTTAATTGCTTGTCGTGACTTTTTTCGGTGTTTTTAAGTGTTAGAAATTACTATAAATGCGAAGTTTACAATTAATATTAACAAAAAGAGGATTTAAAAACTTATTTTTATCGGTAAATATTGTTAGATTGTTTACATATTGAAAATAACAATAATAAAAATTTAGGCAACCATATATTCATACTTTGTTTTCAGAATTGACGTACCCAGGGGTATGTTCGAAGGACGTACCGATGATACTCGTTTAAATAATGCAATTAGAAAAGGATAGCATAAAATCGGTATGTCTGTACCAGGAAATTAAATATCTACTGTTTATCAACACTTTTTCAAATATAAATAAAAATATTATTACGTTATTCAGCGTTCAAACAACCGGGCCCTGGTTCTGACGTTATGCTACTTCTACAGGGGTATGTTCGAAGTTTTAGATTATTCTAAATACTGATCATGAATGCTCTTTTCTATAGATTTGTTCGTTAGATTGACCGAGACAGTATATTTTACTCAGGCTACAAATAAATTGCTTCAAACAATAAGGAAGGGTAAACAGACACCTATTCTCCTAATAAAGATTTTTTTCTTAGTGTCTGATTTTAGAAAACCATTTTGTGGTTAGTAAATGGCTTAGGAATAAGCAATGTATTTCCTCATTTTACAGGAGCATTCAATCATATCGGCTGACTATAGTTGAGGAGGGGTGCACTAAGGAGCACCCTCGGGGTAAACCCTGGATAAATTACACTAATACCCTTCACTAAAAGAAGAAAATTGAGTGAATTATAATTAACTGAACCTGTCCCCAGACAGGCTCGGAACAAGGGGGGGGGGGCGATGCCCCCCCCCCAGAACCTTGAGTTTATTCAAGAGCTAGACAGGGTAATAAATCATTTTTTACCCTTTTTTTTCTACGCAAACTACCTATGCTCTTTACACCGGTGTCTTTGGCAAAATCTGTTAGACACAAATGGGTTAGAAATTTTATAATCAAAAATACCGGTCTATAATAAGGGAATATTTGGGTTGGATAACAATAGATATTTGGAAGTGTGAAGTGTTAAAAAGGATTTTAATCCTTGTCATAGGCGTCGAAAGGAGGTTTATTTTATCAGTATTTATGGCATAGAATATTATTTCGGTAATAAACTTAAAATAAAAAGTTTTTATAATATTATTTTATTTCTTATGATTTCTTAATAATTCATATATATTAGAAAATATAGATAATTTTGACACAAATCATAAATGTATTTTTATTATTTTTAATTTTGGCATAGAAACCGTTTTAGTCACATGCAGATTAAAACGTAGCTTTTCTCTTAAAAAATTCCAAGTTATAATTTAAATACTTACGAAATACCTATTGTCAAAAATACAAGAAGTTAAACATTTATAAAAAAATAAATTCGTCCATATAATATTAAAATTTTTGGGGGCTATCAGTCATTTTAATATTAATTAAAAACATTTTTAGGACATTTGACTTTTCAGTTTCTTATTTCTTAAACCATCTGCAGAATTACAATTAAACGCTAAAAAGGGATTCAAATGTAATTAATTTTTATATGTTACAGAAAATTTAAATAATAAATTGTGTTTGCGCTGGTAAGCATGACCTATCTAATTCGTAATCACAGTCAGTGAAGCTATTTTCACCCAAATTAATTATAATTTGTACCTTTATCTAACCGATCGATTTTCCACATTTTCTTTTATTATTTTATTATAGGGATTTTTCCCAATTTTCTGCAGTAAGTTTATTCAAAAAAATCTTTCAAATGTTCAATTAAATTACTAATTTTGTACGTTGTGTTACTTCTACCAACTCTACCTTTTACTTGAGAGAGATATTTCCTTCGCCAACGGACATTTTCCGGACGATCTATAAAAACAAATTTCCTATCTGGTTTTTCCAGCAAAAATTAAGTTCTCTGAGCAATTTCCAGAGCTCAGTTCTTTTAGTTTCAGAAAAATCCCTATCTTCATTGATTTTATTTAAAATTTTGTCGACGATTGGTATCTGCTTCTCATAATAAAATGTATGTATAACTCCTTTTATTGCAGTTGATATCTCTTGTTTTGGTTTTCCGTCTGCCTGTGATCCTTCAGTATTCGGTACATAGTAGATTTTCCAACTCCTGTCATGTTGGAACACATCTCAACAGAGCTTTTAACATTATTATCTAGATATTGATATCTTAAGGCATCATAAACATTTATCGTAATAAGTTTTTCGTTGAGGAAAAAATGCCCTGGTTTAACGGTTTTGGAATAAATATAGATGTGGAAGCCATATCTTTTGGGTATCTCACTAATCTCAAATAATATATGAAAACAAGTACAAACAAGATAAATCACTAAGGCTACACTATAAGGTGTACTTTGCTCACTGACAGAAATTGAATTGAACTATCAGAAATTTTATTGTTGCAGTAAATTTAAAAAAGCTTATAATATTTAAATATAATTAGATATAACTAGATTTACGGCAGTCCTCAGTTACCTGCGGTACTGGAGCAGGTACGTAATAAAACGTACCGGTTTCGGTAACAGTTTTATTACTCTCTCTAGTTCTTGAATAGAGTATAGGAATGTGTATACTTGCGATCGCCCCTCCCCTTCCCAAGCGCTTTGAGCTCAGAAAAATAGAACCGATTCTGCCTTTTATACTAGGAATGTGTATGTTGCTCGCATCCTCTCTCCTTGTCGGCAACCCGTTTTTTCTTGCGATCGCCCCCCCCCTCTCTCTTCAAGAGCTGTAAATTTAGAAAAATAGACTCGATCCTGCCTTTTACACTAGAAATGGGAATGTTGCTGGTGTCTCCCCCCCCCCCGGTCGACAACTTGCTTTCGCTTGCCATACTGTACTTTTGTGATATCATCGCCCCCCCCCCCAAAGAGAGAGGCTGGATCCGCCCCTGCCCCCAGGCGTGGTGGCCAACTCGTTTGAACCCAGTTGAAATAAAGAAAATTTATAGAAGTAGCATACATTAAAAACAATAATGGAATCATCAGTAAACCGAGTGTTGAGATACCTAATCTTTGGCAACCACTACTTTGTAACATCAAATCATTGAGGTGTGTACAGTGAAGCGAAACGTTGCGCTTCAATGGACACATTCCCTATGTAAGCTCGTAGTTTTAAGACAAAACATTCAGTTTATATTTGATAACGATTAGAGATACAACCTAATCGAAACGTCGCAAAAATAAAAATAAAGACAATGCAAGTCCGACCACATTTTAGTCATTCTTCAACATTGTCTACAACCTTCAAACAAACGTTGTAAAAATTATTATTTTTATATGAATTTGGAATAGGGAAAAATAAAAACGAAACAACTGGTAAACTGACAAGGATATATATATTTTTTTTCGTAATTTTTGTGATATAAGATGAGTTTTAAGTTATTTCAAATATTGTACGGTAACTCAGTATACAAGTACTACAATTAAAACACCTGAAAAGTTATTTATTCACGTTCCAAGTTCGGAAAATAATAGGAAAATGTGGCTTCAGCTAGGCCGGCTCTACTTGTTTTATTTTAGTTTCGAGCATATAACGCCACACACCCGATAACATGGAAAGGGTTCTTCCAGAGCTTCATACTTTTGGCATCTTTGTATACCTGGTATGAGTCAATTTTTCCTGGAGGGAATGCCAAGCTGTTTGGCTTAAAGTAGTAGAATTTGATATTATTACCTATGTCTTCCATGTAATTTTTTTGGTATATAAATAAAAAAACAACATTATTTGACATCTTCAAATGCTCCAAGTAAATTGTTGGACATGACTTACCATCATCAATTGTCATGGGAATCCTTAGATCATTGGCAATTGTGAAACAATATGATATAAATGTAAGGTGCAATACTATACATCAGAATAAACTCAGACACGAATAATCTATTCATTTAACAATAATATTAAACTCATTTACAGCAATGTCACCCCTTAATCAAGACTTTTTATGTGGATACACAAACATTGACTATTCGATGTGATATTCAAAGGAACCGCGCCCTAAACATATTCTAATCAATTATTCCCACCATTCTAATATACTTTTCTTACTTATCCATTGTCAGCATTTCCAGCCTTGGCTTTCCATTAGGCCCTACAAGCAAGGTATCTAAAGTTTGACCAAGAAGTGTTTTGTAACTGACGGCTTGGAATAATTCCATTAGTTGAGCGTAAGCTGGATGATCCCTAAAATACCTGCAAAAATACATAAAAATAAATTACTCTTTTCACTTATATAGGGTTATTTACCCTATACAGCATATAATATTGCGGACAAAATACGAGACTTTCAAAAAGCTTTACTTATGGGATATATGGGGTCTAATAAAGTTACTTTTTCAAATTATTTTCGTATTATACAGGGTGTCCCAAAAGCTCTGGAAGTATCCAAGATGAGTTTTTTAAACGGAATCCTCTGTACAGGGTGAGTCAACGATTGGATGAAGTAGGTTTGTGCCTTTTCGGTGAAATTTACAAAGAAACTATATTTATTGTTTGATACAGTTTATTTTTATGCAGATTTTAAAAATATTTAGGACTCTACAGGCTGAGCCAAAAAACTAGGACAGCATAAAGTTGTATTTTTTTAAATAGAACACCCTATATACGAATTGTATTTTCGATTTAGCTTATAGTTTTAAATCTTTTTTATTAAGGGTTTACTATAACAAAACTTTATAGTTTCTGAGATAATTAAGTTTAAAGAAAAAAAGTCACATTTTCAAGCATCAATTCAATCCTAAATAACGTTTTCAATTTTGTGACAAATATATTCAAATTTGGAATTTAGCAAGGCCAAGGACAAGTTAACATAATTTTTACCTAATATTTGCAATAAAAGCTACAGGGTGTTGAACACATCGGCTCAAATTTGAACAAGTTTAAATGAATAAATATCTTTTTTTTTAAATGGTACACCCTGTATATTTTCATGTTATTTAATAGAGTAATAAAAACCCTAAAAGTTTTGTTCAATATATCCTATACCTATCTATAATAGTTTTTGAGATATTTCAGTTTTTCTTATTTTTCATACTTTTTTACAGAAATAGTCGTCATTATCATAGTAGCCATGTAAAATAATAAAAAGAAACTACAGAAACAAACAGATTGTGGTTAAATATGATGAAATACATTATTCGTTATATTACAATGGCAATAGATTAATTATTTCTTTTTAATAAGTGTTCGAATAAACGACCCTCTTGTGCAATGCACAAATTTAGTCTTTTTTGCAGATTTTCTCGGACCCTGGACAAAATTAGTGGCGTTATTGTTCTACAGGTATCCCTAATCCTGTTTCGCATATCTTCTACTGTTGTTGGTGGATTAACATACACCTTATTTTTAATATAACCCCATAGGAAGAAATCTAATGGGGTGATGTCGCAAGACCTTGGTGGCCACTCAATGAAACCCCCACGTCCAATCCATTTTTGCGGATATCTTTGGTCCAAAAACGCACGAACTTCACGATGGTAATGCGGAGGCGCACCATCGTGCTGGAACCACATACTGTCGAGCTCATCCCTATCGAGACCTTGAAGCAGTTGGGGTAGTTCTTCTTGTAGAAAGTTCAGGTAACTATGGCCATTTAGTGGTTCATTAAAAAAGTGGGGTCTAATAATTCGATTATGATGAATACCACACCAAACATTTAATGACCAGTGGTTTTGATGTTGCACCTCTCTAATCCAAAATGGGTTTTCTGTGGCATAATAATGCATGTTGCGTCTATTTACGGCACCGTTACTTCTAAAAGTAGCTTCATCACTAAACATTACCTTGCATAATAAATTTGGATTTAATTGAATCTCCGCATTTATTGTACGACAAAAGTTTACACGACTTTCAAAATCCTGTCCATGCAATTCTTGGTGTAATTCCATGTGATATGGATGATACCTATATTTCTTGGTATTACGATTAGCGGTGGATTGTGATGTTTCACATAATGCTGCTAACTGACGGCTACCAATATAAGGATTTTCCTGAACATTTAACAATACTTGTAGTTCTTTTTCTTCATTAGTTACTGGTTTGTTGACCACTTTACGTTTTGGATAATCAACAGTACCAGAAGAATCAAATCTTTACATTAAGTTTTGAAAAGTATGGGTATTAGGCTGGCGTCGATCAGGATACTTCATTTTGTAAATTCTTTGAACAAGAAGGCAATTTTTTTGAGCCTCTCCTATTGTATAAATCATATCTATTAACTCATTCTTTGGAAAATTCATTTTACAATATAAGATGAATGCAAAAAAAACCAAACTACACTACATAAAAACCAAAAGAAGCGATTGCGGTTATAAATTTGACACACAGAAAAATGTTCTTTTACATTGTTTTTGCCATGGCTACTAAGATAATGAAGACTATTTCTGTAAAAAAGTATGGAAAATAAGAAAAACTGAAATATCTCAAAAACTATTATAAATAGGTATAGGATATATTGAACAAAACTTTTAGGGTTTTTATTACTCTATTAAATAACATGAAAATATACAGGGTGTACCATTTAAAAGAAAAAGATATTTATTCATTTAAACTTGTTCAAATTTGAGCCGATGTGTTCAACACCCTGTAGCTTTTATTGCAAATATTAGATAAAAATTATGTTAACTTGTCCTTGGCCTTGCTAAATTCCTAATTTGAATATATTTGTCACAAAATTGAAAACGTTATTTAGGATTGAATTGATGCTTGAAAATGTGACTTTTTTTTTTAAACTTAATTATCTCAGAAACTATAAAGTTTTGTTATAGTAAACCCTTAATAAAAAAGATTTAAAATTATAAGCTAAATCGAAAATACGATTCGTATATAGGGTGTTCTATTTAAAAAAATACAACTTTATGCTGTCCTAGTTTTTTGGCTCACCCTGTAGAGTCCTAAATATTTTTAAAATCTGCGTAAAAATAAACTGTATCAAACAATAAATATAGTTTCTTTGTAAATTTCACCGAAAAGGTACAAACTTACTTCATCCAATCGTTGACTCACCCTGTATATGATTGCATTTTTGGGTTCTTCGATCAAAATAAGTGCTTATTTTAATAAAGCTTATAGTACCTAAATCTTAACCCCCTAATCCACTAACATGGTTTAACTTTAAAACCGGTCTAGATTGACAGAAGAAAATTTAATTGACAAGAGTAAAAATAAGCCAAGCAAGAGTTGAACCCTTAAAATACAATTAAAACAATATCATAAGAAAAACAAAACTGGTCATCTAGAGAATCTAATTTCCAAGGCAACTAGATCGGATCTAAGTTTTAAACCTTCTTAGTGAATCTGGCTATAAGGGTTTTTAAATAATTTGAATTTTGACACAATCTAACCTAATTTTCAGGTATCAAGTATTTAAGCAGTATTTCAATTATGTATTCGAAATTTACAGTGAAGTGTAACAACAAATCATATTTTATATCCCAATTATAATTAACTTACTATATTATACAGGGTGTCAAGGAATTAAAACTAATCAAATATAAAATTTAAGTTGCTGTAAGTATTCACATTTTCTCAGAATACGCCAAATAATCGTTTTCTGTACCATTTTGTGTTTTTTAGATAGATATTCTAATGTATCTATTGGCCTATGGCATTAAAAAAGGTCACATGATTCATTTAATCTGTCAGTTTAGTCTGCAAAGCCTGTTGCAAAAATAACGGTATTATTTTTTGTAACTGTGAAACCTCATTTATTGAATTGAATTGTTTGAATATTGTTGTGTTATTGCTTTGTCAAAATGAAGATTTATCCAAAGGAAGAGCGTATTGATATGATTTTTATCCTTGAAGAATATCATCAATTTTTTTGTTGGCTTCTTGACTTTGTGCTGTGAAACCTTATTTATTGAATTGAATTGTTTGAATATTGTTGTGTTATTGCTTTGTCAAAATGAAGATTTATCCAAAGAAAGAGCGTATTGATATGATTTTTATCCTTGAAGAATATCATCAATTTTTTTGTTGGCTTCTTGACTTTGTGCTGTGAAACCTCATTTATTGAATTGAATTGTTTGAATATTGTTGTATTATTGCTTTGTCAAAATGAAGATTTATCCAAAGAAAGAGTGTATTGATATGATTTTTATCCTTGAAGAATATCATCAATTTTTTTGTTGGCTTCTTGACTTTGTGCTGTGAAACCTCATTTATTGAATTGAATTGTTTGAATATTGTTGTGTTATTGCTTTGTCAAAATGAAGATTTATCCAAAGAAAGAGCGTATTGATATGATTTTTATCCTTGAAGAATATCATCAATTTTTTTGTTGGTTTCTTGACTTTGTGCTGTGAAACCTCATTTATTGAATTGAATTGTTTGAATATTGTTGTGTTATTGCTTTGTCAAAATGAAGATTTATCCAAAGAAAGACCGTATTGATATGATTTTTATCCTTGAAGAATATCATCAATTTTTTTGTTGGCTTCTTGACTTTGTGCTGAAAAAATTCCTGAAAGAAACCATCCTATACCAGCCGTTTTTGTGAGACAATTAAACCAGTTTCAAGAAAGTGAAAATGTCAGTTATAAAAAACCTGTTATAGGAAAACCTGTCATTGAGGATGAAGAAAATGTTTTTACTATATTTGGTTCACTGATCGAAAATCCCAATATTAGTCAGAATCATATACCCGAAAATACTAAAGTTAAACAAGTAAGTATTTGAAGGATTTTTAACAAATATATATTTCATCCTTATAAAATACAGCTCTGTCAAGAACTTCACGGAAATGATTTTGACAACCGAACTGAATTCTGCTTGTGAGTGTTAGACTTATGAGAAACCAGAATAGATGGTCGGTTAATGTATGGGGAGGAAGACTGGGTTCATACTTAATAAGACCATACTTTTTTGAAAGACCACGCTTTAACGTGAAAGCGCATAAACATATATACGATATCCGGCGGGAGGTCGACGAAGCCGCGTTCAGTATTTGCATGCTTCCTTCCAATCTGTCCTTTGCATAGCCAGGTGCATGTCGGTACCCTGATGAGTCTAGTAGAGACGAAACATGTACCTCTGCCGTATCACTGTGGCGGTTCTCGTTATGGTGGTACAGGTAGGCCATCATCTCGATGGTGGTGAAATAGGATAAAGTGTGTTTCCTTAGCAATTTGTTCAAACTGTGCAACCTCTAACATGGAAAGGATATGGTTGGAACGAGGTTTGCATTTACTGTTCGCATTTCACCTCATATATATATATATATATATATATATATATATATATATATATATATATATATATATATATATATATATCGGTTTACAAAGTTCGACGTTTTCCGATAACCAATCGCCATCTACCTCGGTTTATAGAGAGATTCTCTTCTAGTTCTCTATCCTTCATCTCTCGGCCGATTCCTTCTCTCCAACTAAGACTTGGTCTTCCTCGTTTCCGTTTTCCACGGGGTGCCCACTCTAAGATCTGTTTCGGCAGTCTTTCCTCTGGCATTCGCTGTACGTATTTATACCATCTCTACTGCTGGGTTCTAATTTCGTTTGCAATTGAATATGCTGTACGTTCATAATTTATCTGATTCTGTCATTGGTATTCTTTCCAGTCTAGATCTTTCGGCTTAACGCTTCCAGAAGTCCATCTCTGTAGTTTCTAGTTTCTTTTTAGTTCGCTCTTTCAGCGTCCATACTTCACCGCTATAAGTAGTTATGCTTTTGACAATCGTGTTGTGTACTTGGTGTTTATTTGTATTGGAAATTGTTTGGTTCCACAGTGCACTGTTGAGGAGTGTGATGACTCTTCTTCTTGACTGTTTCTTTCTTCTATTCTCCTGTCCATACCTCTGTCTTTTGTGATAGTTAGTCCTAGATATTTGTACTTCACGCAGTATCTAATTACTTGATTGCCTTCCAGTATCAGATCTCTCTGTTCGCCACCAATACACATATATTTCTTTTTCCCTATGTTTATCTCCAATCCCCATTTCCTGTATTCTTCGATTAATTTCCTCGTCATATATTCCATATCTTCCAATGAATTTAGTATTAAGGTGAAATAGACAATTTCTGAGCGCAGGACTGGGAGACGTTCCATTGAATTTATAGAACAATGTGGTTATTTAATTATAGGAATATTTACTAAGCCACTGACACAGAATCAGCTGGTTAGTAATAAATTTTCATGATTTCCTTAGTTGGACATATTCGAAAAAGAGGACGCCTCAGGCAAACCATTCATTATGTAGGGTAAACACATTTTCGAGTTTTTTTTAGCAAATTATCTCAAGATTTAACTACAAAACTTGGACCATTAGGTAATCGATCTATTTAACGTCTACACACACTACTAGTAATCATTATTGAGATTTTTCACAGAGTGGAAAGTTGGGCATCTCATCAAAACGAAGCTACTCACAAAGATTCAGCCTGTTAGTAATCATTAATAAAAGAGAGCCTGGGACTGTAGAATAAACAAGTTTATAGCTCAAGGTTACTAAATGGTTAACATAGTCAGGACATGATTATCGCCCTGCGATTAAATTTACTCTTATATTTGGCTATTCTGTGATGCGTACACTGTTACTCTATCATTTAAAAAATTAACCTACTTTTTAAGTAACCTATAAAGAGCATTTTCTAGCATTAGGGTATCATTTATGCCAGTGAAACCAATTTCTGGTTGACGGTACCAACACATTGTTCCCCTTCTGGTTTCAGAATCATCCAAAACATCATCTATAATTAGCAGAGCAGCCTGCAACTAAAACAAAAAATAAATATTCTAATTCATCCAATTTTTGGCAAGAACTTCCAAACTTTGGGTTTTGCGGAAAAAAATATAAAATGAATATTCCTGATAATCTCTATATATCCACATTTTAAAAGCATTCGCATTGATGCTCTACATTAAATATTCCAGATGGCCCTACTTTTTTTTATTCAGCTAGACTCAAACAAGAAATAACTAACACCTTGCATCAAATTGACAGTGGGAATAAATTCTAGGGTTAAAAAAGTTGACTCCATTGTCACGGTTTAAATTTCAGTGTAAGTTCATTATGACCAATTCAGTTAATTATACCTTATTTTTATTAATACTAATAAGTTAATTTTATTTTAAGTTTGACCATTATAACTGGTATTTTACTACACTGTGCTTAGTGGTTTTCTTATTGATGCTGAATTTACTGTTACCTTTTTTTTTTAGATCTCGGTTTTCCTGCCAACAACTATTTGAGGGATTATTTTTGGTTGCCTAAACTTCCGGAGCTTGAAATGTATTTCTTGTCAGGGCTATGCCTATAACGTGGTAGAGATCGCGAGGTGTAAATTAGCGATTACCTCCTGTGACGTAGTCCAGAGAGAGCTTAAACCCACTAAGAAATGGTGGCAGATATTGGGACTAAATATCAACCCAACCAAAACCACCCAAGTAGTTTTCACAAAGAAGAAAATCTCAATCTGAAAATCATCAAAATGGATTATTGAGTGGAATTCAGAGGTTAAATATATGTGCTTGACCCTAAATAATAAACTTTTCTGGAACAATCACGAAAAATAAATAATCAACAAGGCTAAAAAGCCTTGATGGTTTGTAGAGATTTTGCTGGAAAAATCTGGGGCACAAATCCAAAAGTCCTGCGGTGGACGTACATTTCTAAAATTAATCAAGAAAAAGAATGAAAATAGTACCACGCCCTTTTATCATGTAGAATAAAACATAACTTTCCATTAACTTTCCCGAAAATAAATGCAAAATCAAAGATAAAAACTTTTTTAAGAAATATGGCGAGTCGAGCGCGTGACGAGTATGCCTCGAACTTCCAACGAGACCCCTTTGAAATCTGCCAATTTCTATTGTTATCGAGGGCCATCTTCGGCAAGTTTCAAAAGAGGTAATAAATGCAGTTGGGTCACAAGAAGTCAATTTTGTTATAGTTCTATTGTTCTCGAGTAGCTCGACCGATACTCGCAACGATCCATTTTCAGTCGGTTTTTTGGTGCAAACTCAAAGGATTTTTTTATCCAGTAGGACGAGTTTTAGGACACGCTCTTTCGAAAAAATTTACTTTTCCGTGAGACTGAAGACACGAGATTTTCATATTTTTTGATTAATTAAATGAAATTTATTGAGCACTTGGAATTAATGGATTAAAAGTTGTTCATAAGTGAATATGGAGTGATCGGAAGAAAATGAGGGACGTGAAAATAATGTCAAAATTTGTGAGTTATGAACAAAAATTTTAGAGAAGAAAAGAAGTAAATGTGTGAAATGAAATTGCGTCAGAAAATTTGCAGAGATCAGCGAGAAGAAAATTTCAAGTGCGTCTGCCATATGGAAATGGGCTGCTGATAATACATTTTTCTTTTGGAAATGACTGCTTCTATTTTGTTTAACATATATTCAAAATGTAACGAAAGGATTCTGGTGAAACTTTTCTACTATCCGCTAATATGTTGGAACTATAAATTTTGTAGAACTTCGAATCCTAACCATTTTTGCATACAAGGTTGTGTGCTATTATGGTCCAAGTTTTCGTTTTTTATTTAATATAATTTTACGGTAAAATCCCACTGCATCAAAGTAACAAAACTGTTGTTTGTTCTTCATTGTCAGACTGTAAAGAGGCATAAATCAAAGCTATAGAAATTCTCGGAACAGATTTCATAAATAATTCGATTTTCCGAATTCGAATAAAGCAAGAGGTAGATATTGTATGTGTCTTATGTATGTATTTAAGGAGAGAGTTGTATACTTAAAAGATAATTAGATTTACAAGTGTACATCTTAATTGGGCAATTAACAGTAATGACATTTTTAAGTATACTTCAGATGTGTATAAATGTAAGGCCTTGCTATGTTATTGTCTTACAACTTTCAGTGCTAGTTGTTGAAAATTTCTACTTTTACTCCAAAACTTTGTATAGATATTTTGGATTTAAAATCCAACACAAAACTTTCAAATGTGAATAATTCACTTGTTCAACCAAGAACCCTGATGAAGGTGCATAGTTTGTTTTCGAAATGTGTTGACATAACGGAACTTAGCGAATCTACAACTTATAGGCGAATTAAGGAAAGGAAAAGTGGAACTAGGTGCTAGCCTCAACCGTACCCGAAAAGAAAAAAATTATACGTATGCTTCAACAACATACTAAGAAGATACGTTCACAAATTATATCTTAGAAGATAAAAAGTCTCGATAAAGTTTTGAAAGTTGTGAAACAAGATGAGAATGTGCCTAGCATGCGAAAAACCAATCTGGAGAATGTGCTGACAAAAATGAATTTCTCGTAGGGAAAGTGAAAATAGAGGTGATACAGAGGAAATACTTTTAGAGAAAACGTTATTTGCGAGAAATTAGAAAAAACCACAGGAAAAGCAAAAACATTTTTTATCTAGATGTAATCTATCTTAGTACAGGACACATAGTACAAAAAATGTATGAAGATAAGAATATAGCAATATTTTATGAAGCATTCTTAAAAGGGTTATCGACAGATTTAAAACCCTTATCCGCTCAGGGCCACAAACTCATTACAACTCATATTGGAGGGAATTTATAGGAATTTTGCAGCAGTTTGAACTGAAATCTACCAAAGATTAACATGAATAAATGACGCCGGATATCTCTCAAAGATATTTTTATCAAATGATACAATTGATTCCGGAGAGGTCAGTTATAGATTTGGATAACGCTAGTTATCATTCTAGACTGGTGGAAAAGTTGCCAATAACATAGTTGAAAAAGCGATATTACAGATTGGTTATTAAAAAAACATATTCCCTTTATGAACGGTTTACTAAAGAAGGAACTTGTAAAAAATTGCGAACGAGAAAGAAAGACAATTTAAGAAACATGTCATAGACGAATGGGCTAAAGAACATGGAAATATTTTGCTTCAAACACATTAATTAAAATCCATTGAACTTATATGGACACAACTAATTCGTAACTCGGGATAACCCAAAATGTAAACTATAAGGAATACGTTAATTTCTTAATACATTTAAAAAAATTATCAGCGAGGACTGGGGAAACAGCATTAACTATGTTACTGAAGAAAAACTTAATTGAAGTTTGCATCGATGCAGCCACACTCGCCGCGACAATTATCGGCAAACAAACTAGTAAATATTTTTTTAACTGTTTAAATTTCGCTTTTTTCTTCGAAATGTTAAAAATAATTAGAAAATAATAAAAAAAGTAGGTTCATTTCTACCAACTTGAAAATCGCCATATTGACCTGTGAACAAATTACTGACGTCCTACGTATAAGCTAATTTCGGATTAATTAAGTAATATTTCGAAAATAAGAAGAGTCATTTGTTATTTATTTCGGATTATAAAGATTTAAGGAAAATATGATCCTAAAAAAAATTTCAGGCAACTTGACAGCATGAGGTATCGTAATATTGGCCAGTGAACCGGAAAACGCAAACTGGTGTAAAGGCTGATTTGCAAAATTTATCAATAGATTTTGTAAAAGTACAACAAAAAGGTATCCTTTTTATTTAGAAATAAAGGAGATGATATGTAAATAAAGTTACTTAAAAAACTAGATTTATTTCTAATGTCCCGGCGCCACAGTTATGTTGAACCCCATAAAAGCTGATTTCGTGATTGATTATTAAACATTTCGAAAATTAGAAAAAAATAACTAAATTTTATTTCGAAATATTAAGAATATAATCAAAACTTACATATATATTTTTTTTACCCTTTATTGGTTTACACCGTTCAGACGCTATAAATCTCTTTTGGCGCCGGGCGACGAAGAAGGTTTCGAACCGCCAAAGATAAAGAGTTCGTTGCAATCTCGTCTCATACTCGTCACGCGCTCGACTCGCCATATTTATACGCAACTTAACAGATTCCAAAACCTACCGCCTCTTACGTGACTGCCGATAATTAGTTTTGAACACAAAACCCAAGTTTTTAATCTTCAAACCTTCCTCCATCCTTCGCATTAGTAACACCTCTCGATCCCTACACCAATCAAACATTACTTTGTGAGATATCGACGTTCATACAGGATAGTTCCGTTCACGAAAATTTCAATCTTTCGCTTGTTCCTTACTTAGCTCAAGCATTTTAGAATAATAATTTTTATACAAAAAAAGTTAGGAAAATTCTACTACATCTTCTTATGAATAAAAGTTTCCAGTCTTACTTACTTACTTACTTATTCCGTGGCGTTACAACCCCGTGTGGGTTTTAGCCGACTTGACAATATGACTCCATTCGTTTCTGTCCTTTGCTAGCTCCATCCAGTTCTCTACATCCATAGCTATAAGGTCTCCTGCTATATTATCCCGCCACCGGAGCCGGGGTCGTCCAAGTGGTCTTTTTCCAGTTGGGGTTTCTTCCCACACCAGTCTCACTATTCTTTCGTTAGAGTGTCTTATGAGGTGGCCTGTCCACTGGAGTCTTCTAGACTTTATTTCTTTTACTATGTTGGCGTCTGCGTATAACTCTTCTAACTCTTTGTTTGTTCTTATTCTATATTGTCCCGTTGCCCCATCCAGTAACGGGCCAAAGATTCTCTTTAGGATTTTTCTCTCCCAAACTCGCAGTCGCTCTTCGTTTGCCTTTGTTATTGTCCAAGTTTCGCTGCCGTACATCACTACTGGTCTTATAACTGTTTTATATAGATTTATCTCTGTTCGTCTTGTTAGTTGTTTCGATTTTATCAGGTCTCGAAGGGCGTAGCTACATCTGTTCCCAGCTTGGATCCTGTTGTTTATTTCTTGTGATCCGTTATTATCTTCAGTTATTGTTGTTCCAAGATACTTAAATTCTCTGACGCGCTCAAAGTTGTAGTCGTCGATGGTGATGTTCTGTCCAATTCTGTCTCTGTTTCGAATATTGCGGCTCGTGTACATATATTTAGTTTTGTTTTCATTTATTTGTAGCCCCATCTTCTCTGCTTCCTTCTCGAACCTGATAAAAGTTTCCTTCATTTTTATTCTTGTGTTTTCTATTAGATCTACATCGTCTGCAAATGCCAGCAGTAAGTTTGGTCCTTCTCGATGGAATATGGAAGTCGGTGTATCAATTCTTGCATTTCTGATTATGTGTTCTAAAGCTACGTTGAAGAGTTGTGGTGAGAGTGCATCTCCCTGTTTCAGTCCATTGTTAATCTCAAATGTCTCCGAGTACTGTTGCCCAACTCTTACCTTACATCGTAGTCCTTCCATACTCATCCGTATCAAGTTGACTAGTTTTTTAGGAAAGCCAAGTTCTTGCATCGCTGTCCACAGTCTCATCCGGCATACTCTATCGAAAGCCTGTTTAAAGTCTATGAACATCTGATGAAGCTCTCGATCGAACTCCCAGCATTTGTCCATTATTTGTTTTATAGTGAATATTTGGTCAACATTAGATCGGCCGGGTCTGAATCCGCATTGATACTCTCCAATGATTTCTTCTGTGTACGATTTGGTTCTTTCTAACAGAATGTTTGCAAGGATTTTGTAGGTAGTATTAAGGAGCGTTATTCCTCGATAGTTGTTACATTGCTTTTTGTTACCTTTTTTGTGAATTGGTACGATAACACCTTCTTTCCATTCGTCTGGCATTGTTTCTTCCTGCCAAATACCTTGAATTAGCTTGTATATAGATCTGTATAGTGCTTCCCCTCCGTGCTTCAGACACTCTGCGGGTATACCATCGCTGCCTGGGGCTTTATTATTTTTAAGTTTTTTAATTGCTTGGGTTACTTCTTCATATGTCGGACAATGGTCTTCTATTTCAGCTATATGTATCTCTATATTTGATGTATTCGTGCTAGCTCCACCGTTTAGCAGTTGGCAGAAGTATTCCTTCCAGGTTTTTAAGATTTCCTTGTCATTAGTAATAAGCTCTTCGCTGTCTTTTTCAAGGAAATTTCCTGTTCTTGCTTGATACCCTGCTTTTATACTAGAGACTTCTCTAAAGAATTGTCTTGCTTTGTTGTTCTTCCGATTTTCTTCTATTTCTCTGATTATTTGTTCCTGGTAATCCTTCTTTTTCCTTTTCATTAGTTTTCTTGTCTGTATTCTAGTATATTTGAACCGTTCAATATTTTTGTTTGCTGGATTTTGTAGCATGTCTCTTCTAGCTAGGTTTCTTTCTTCTATGGATTTCCGACAATCGTCATCGAACCATTTTTTTGTTGATCTCTTTTTGTTACCCAGTATTTCATTAGATACGCTTGTCAAAGTTGATTTTATATTCTTCCAAGTCGAGTCTATGTTGTTACTTCCTTCTGTCTGTTTCAGTTTTATTTGTATAGCGTTTTGAAATTTCTCCTCTGTCTCCTTATTCTGCAGACTTTCTGTATTTCATGTGGTTGCTGGCGTATTCTTGTGGGTTTTTTGGGACGCTATTCAGTTTTAGACCTTGTAAAAAATCATATTCGCTCTTTTATCCATTTGTCATATTACATTTCTTGTTTTTTTTTTTGTCGAATAGGTAAAAAATAGCCAAAAAACGAAAGTTTTGCACATATAAACAAATTATTATATTGCATTTTAGCGATTTTATTTACATATCTTTTGTTTCCATGGATGAGAACATTCCCTGGGTGATCTCGAAAAGAAGTAAAATTAACAAATATAGTTTCTTGATGTATTTCTTTTAAAATATTAACCAGGGTACGACGATTTTGATATTATATATTCCTAAATTTTCTAGGTTTATATGTTTTCTCAAACAAATATATAAACAACAACAAAAATAAGAAAACAGACTATATGCTTAAGTTTGATAGTTAATTTATTTTCTTTTATGGATAACGAAGTTTGGATAGAGATATAAAATATACATTGCAAGGACCTAAATATATATCAAGTTAATCAATCTGAAATAAATTTAGGTCGTAACTAACTCTTGCCCTTTTGCAATAAAATAATCTGTAGCATACTTCACGAAAATAAAATGGAAAATCATGCAAAAGTTACTTACTAATTCAAGACACCATGCTGAAATATTGGCTAAACTAATATTTTTAGGAGTAAGTTTCCATGGATCTTCTAACACTTTATACGATGAGATTATAATCATTGCTCGAATCCTCTTGCCTCCTGGAGCATTGTATTCTATCACCTAAAAAAAGTTTTGGAATCCAGATCAAATCTTTCGTTTTTCTTATGTTCACTAGAATTATTTTGACAATATCGTCATTAATAATATGAAAATTCAATGATCCGAGTGTGACAGTTTAAGCAAGATACTGTTAACGAGTATCTTGTTTAAAACAATTGATTTGTTGATGTACCACAGATACCTAATTAAAAAATGTCTCGCTGTCTCGATCAATGTCTGTATAATAATAATTATTTAAATATTATATGGCATGTTTGTGATCGCAAGAGGAAAATTCGATAATACCCTCCGTGACCTAGTTCAAAGAGGATTTAAATACACTAAAAAATGGTGCTAGATGATGGGACTAAACATCAACTCCACCAAAACTGCCCTAGTACCTTCGCAAGGAAAAGAAACCTCAATCTGAAAGCCATCAAAATGGATGGGAGTGTTATTGAATGGAAATCAGAGGTTAAATATCTGGGACTGAGATAACAAACTCCTCTGGAATAAGCATGAAAAAGAAGACTAGGCGACAAAAGCGTTGTTGGTCTGTAGAAACTTTGAGGGAAAAAGATGGGGTAAAACCCCAAAATTCTGCAGTGAATGTACACTGCAATAGTGAGATCAAACATCACATAAGTAGCAGTGATCTGGAGCAAAAGAACCAGCCTGGCCAATACGAGAGCTAACCTCTCAAAAGTTCAAAGTCTGGCCTGTCCATGTATAAAAGGGGCAATGAAAACCTGCACAACGGCCGCCATGGAAGTAATCCTGAACCTCACACCTCGACATATATTTCTAGGGAACATGGCGAAGAACATGGAAAATCAATTTATAGGATGATGAGAGATGAGGTCACAAAACGAAGGCCCAATCTTTTCCAGAAATCAACACATCTGGGACATGCCCCAAGATGAAATGAAAAAGAAATACAACTATGTGAAAAACTTTAGAACAAAGTTGAGTTAAAAGAGCGAATAAGACAGAAACACCATTGAAGCACTCAGCAAGAAATCCATTATATGGTATACAGATGGCTCCAAAACATCAGAGGAAGTTGAAGTAGGAGGGTATGGACCCGGCACCAGACACTGCGAAAGGTTGGGTAAGTCATATGATTGAGTAAGAAGAATAAAGTCACCCTCATATGTGTACCGGGACATACCGAGATAGAGGGGAATGAAATAGTAGAAAGGCTCGCGAGGAAAGGGGCTGAAATACCATTTCTGGAATCATAGACTTTCTGTGGAATCAGTAGCATCGTAATGCTGGAAGAACTAAAGATACAAGAAGAAAGCAGGAGATCCACTTATTAGACGGAGCTGCAAAGATTGAGACAAGCGAAAATACTTCTGGGGAACTACGACCAGAAGAGTTTCAAAGTATGCATAAGCTTAAGTAAAAACCAACTCGGAGTTCTGACAGGGATCCTAATGGGGCATTGCCACCTGAAGGAACACCTCAAAAACTCGGACTGGTAGAACGAAAAGAGTGCAGATTCTCTGAGGAGGAGAACGAAGCCTCTATTCATATCCTTTCAGAGTGCAGCGCTCTAGAAATGTGGTTCTTGGGAACACACCAAATCGAAGAAGGAGAGCTACCTACCTTGAAGCCATCTACCATCCTAAGATTCCTGAGGGAAATAGGACTGGAGGACTTGCTCTAGCCGATAAGATAATTCTTACGACTGGGCTGTAGTAGAGGAGAGAGTGATAGATCTACCATGTCGCAGTGTACAGACCCACAACTCTATGCACATAATGAAATGTCTGTATAATAATAATTATTTAAATATTATATGTTTTAAAGCTATTTCGATGGTGTCTGCGAAAATAATGATAGCTATTATTATTTTTTTTTATTTTAAAATTACTTCAACAAAGCTACTTATGTCCTAAATATTAAGTAGTTAAATTTTTTAAATTTATTAAATGCATTTTAACACGATTTAGGTAAAACTGTATAGATTAGAGAAATTACCTAATTTTTAGTTAATTTTCATATCTGATTTTTATAAATTTTGTTTTCACAAATAGAAGCTTCGTAAAGATATTACTAATAAAATTAATAACTAAACATTAGACAATGAATTGTGTGCGAATTTTTCATTTTGAAAATCTTAAGTTTGCCGGAAAAATTTGGATTTTGGTATTACCTTGAGCAATGTTAAATTCTGAATTTTTGAATCCTATACATAAACATTGGAAAGCTCATACTATCATAATTTTATATATTTAACTATTCAAAATTATATAAAAGATGTAACAAAAATTATTTAGCTGCAAAACCTAAGAAATTACGATTTTAAGCCAAAACTCTCCAATGTCGATATTTTCATCTTTCTGATTTTTCTTTTTCGTTGTTTTTCAAATTTCAAATAGCCGTATCTTGGCTTCCTATCGACTAAAAATGTTTATTTAGGGCTAAAATTTAAAAATCTTGCTATTTTACGGAAATGTTGAGAAATCTCAGAATTTTTGAGAAAAAAAAACCTTACCAAATCAAAAATATGTTAAATCTGTGCTGAAATTTCTCTAAATTTTGACTCCATTCTTTCGACAAATTTGAAGAAAAATGTATATCCCCAACTTGAGCCGAGGTAGGTATTATTTTTTCCTGTTTCTTTAAAGCATGAAGAACCCAAAAAGCGAGTATCAAAGGTGTGCCTTCAAATTTTATTTTTTCTAAGAAACTATTCGAGATTTAGCTTTTTTTCGTGGATTTGCTTATAAACCGAAAAAGTCTATGGACTATGTTTTAAAAGTCATAGACATGTAATTTTGAACCTAATATCCCTATATCTAGGAGTCGCAAGATGAACAACTCTCTTGATGATGCTGTCATTTGCGGTAATGGGTTTAAATTATCGATCTTTGACGTAAGAATTTTTTTGATATTATCGCCACAGAATTATTGGAATTTATTGACCTGTAATTTAAATCTCCTTACTCTTATTGTCTCTTATTGGATTTATATCCACTACTTCTTGATCTAAGATACCCTTGATCTTCCAGTTCCCACGGGTAATTGGGAGGAGTTTCTCAATACCCCCCTCCAAGAACGCAAGCGTGTGCGAAAAATGTGCTTTACACACGTTGTGTTTAAAAAAATTTCGTACTTTTTGATATATATTATTCTTTAAAAATATCACTTTTTCTTTAAAAATATCGCTTTTTCCAATGCATCTTTAAATGGTTGAAAACTGTGAAAAATAATTTAATGGTGGAAAATAATTTTTCGTCGGAAAGTTTTGAAATGTATTTTTTTTCACCCCTATTTTATAACTGTTTTTCATTGCACTTTTTGAAGTGTTATTCTCTTCGTCGCCATATTTTTACTGTAATTTTTTACATGAAACTTTCATTACTGCTTTGTCGCAATTTTTGAAACGTTATTTTCTTTGTCGCAATGTTCTTAAATATAATTTTTTCTTCGAACTTTAGTAGCTGTAATAGTTTTCACCGCTCTTTTTAGTAAGAAATTTTTTCGGCGCTTATTTTATACACCTAATTTTTTTCGACGTATTTTTAAAATTATAATAATTTTCGTTGCACATTTTAAAGATGTAATTTTCTTCGTCCCACCGTATTTATTATTGATGCAATTTTTTCGCTGTATTTTTTAAAGATATAATTTTTTTCGCCATTGTGCTGTTTGGCATTTTAGTTTCTGCCGCATATATGAAGAAGTGACTATTTTTGCAATGGTTGTATAAATGTACTTTTTTTTTTCATCGCAAATCTTTAGGCGATATTTTTTTTCCGCATATTTCAGCGTAATCGTCTTCGTGGACACCATCGATTTGAGTTTTCAACTGCGCTTAAAATCAATGTTTTGAATTACAGACACCTACAGATGCTTCATAAAAGTTTATTAGATAATATACTGTATTATTTAAATAATTAGATATCTATATATATATATATATATATATATATATATATATATATATATATATATATATATATATATATATATATATATAGACGTACAGAGAACCGAACAGGTATGAGTTTTTGTGCATTGGAAAATATATTAACATAACTTGTCCTACCGAGTCATAATTAAAGTACTAGTTTGGGAGATCAAAAACTTGAGCAAAAACAACCGACCTTGAGCTTAAGTAGGTTTCTAAATTTTTAAATACGTTAATATAATATAATGAAAAAATGCGTATTATAATCGTAACACAAATATTATTTTAAATATTAACTAATGCGTTAGTTAATCTAGATTGTTAAGTCATAATTAGCAACCTACGTTACACACAAGGTAATACAAATTGGAGTATATGTATGGTGAGCTCGGCAACCACACAATATACAGGATGATTTTCCGGGAACTTTATCGATCGATTGTGGGAAAACTATAATTAGGAAGAATCTGACAGCCGGCTAAAACATTTTCAAGATGGTGGCACTTCTGGTTATACAGGAAGTATATGTTAATTTGCTTATTTTTAACAGAACACCCCATATATTAATGCATTTTTGATTTCTACGTTAAATTCTAGATATATTTCATGTATTTCTATACCCAAGTGTCACCGTTTTGGACATATTTAAACTTTTATGTAAAAATAACATAGAAAGTCCTTATTATTTAATTTCGATTAGTTTTCTCGTAGACGAAAATAGACTTTGGTAGACTTTTTACGATAATTTGAAAATTTTGAAAATTATTAGTACAGAGTGGTAAAAAAATAGAATACAAATTATATTTAAAAAATCGTCAAAAGTCAATTTTTTTCAATAGAAAGCACAAATTTTTATAATTTTATCATATTAAACAATAAAAATAAGGGTAAATTTGTATAAGGCTGTCTGTTCCAAAAATTTGTAGTTTTTAAATATTGACAATTCAACATTTTTCTATTGTAAAAATACTATACAGATTTTAAGTTTTGTTATTAGTTGGCCATGACGGCGAGGCGTGACGAAAATAAAACAATCGAACCCTACAGAATTGTCACTATTTCTTGCCATTTGACATTAATTACACGCACGAAGATTAATTAAAGTTATCTATCTCAAGATAGAGCACAATGGACAAGAATGAGGGAGGCCTATGTCCAGCAGTGGACGCAAAGGGCTGGATGAAGAAGAAAATGAAGACTATTTATGGAGAATGTGATAGAGTTATTTCAAGAATATGCGATACATTCGCGATCCGATATCCGCAGAAACAGAAACCAACACCATCAACTGTTAAAAGGATTATAGAAAACTTCAAGAACTTTAGATCCATAAAATCAAATAAAATAAATATAACCCAATTGTTAATAACGAAAATTTTGAAACTACAATTTTAGGATATTTCGCCGCATATCCGACAACACAAGGCAAGTAGGGTCTGGATTATCTCAAACATCAGTTTTAAGGATTTTATGGAAACATAATTTTCATCCCTATGTATATTCCATAGTACAATATTTAAAAGGCATTGGTTTTCCACGAAGAGTAGAGTTCTGTCAATTTATTTTACTTCGATCACAAGAAAATGCTGTTTTTTTTTGGATAATATTATTTGGTCGGATGAAACCAGATTCACAAAAAACGGATTGTTTAATCGACGCAATTCCCACTATTGGAGCGACTCAAACGTACATCCATTTAGAGAATTAAATTTTTAAGAGTTTTGGCGGTTTAACGTGCATTGTGCTATAAGAAATGACGGCATCGTCGCCATAGAATTCTACCAAGATAATCTGAATGGTAAGTTAGCCATTTTTGAAGACTCCTAGATACAAAATAGGTTTTTTAGCTTATAAGTGAGCGCTACTTGGACATCTTGAGAAATTTGGAAGTGAACTATTTAAATAACTTGCCGCTAACTGATCATAGAGATCTATTTTATCAACATGATGAGGCGCCTCCACATAATCATTTAGTTAACAATCATCTGCAAAACTTGTTTTATGATCAGTGGATAGCCAAGAATAGGCCACATCTTTGATTAAATTGTTTGTATTAAACTTAACACTTGTTTATTTTTATGATTTAAAATAGTATTTTCGAATTTGATTCTATATTATACACACCCTAGCGAATCTACGGATAACGTCAACCAATTCTTTGTCTGTTTCGCCATCAGTCAACTCCTTTATAATATCTGGAAACATTGCCATAAATTCTTTGTAATCTTCCCTGGATGCAAAAGACTTAGACTGAGAGGGTTCTATTAAAGCTGGCAGGTGGATAGTGGAAAAAGCTCTACAAAAAAAAACGATAATTACAATTTTTAAAACGTTTGTGTTAGAGAAAACTATAATTTGTTGTTGCATTATTAGATCAGATCTTAAGTCTAATAAGCATAACACGCCTAATCAGCTCCGTACCTCTTTAATTTCAGGAGATAATTGATTGAAACTCAAAGGCACATTCCAATTCCGTGGTTTAGTTGCGTCAAGTAGCTACGACTTCACTAAGACCAGAAACGTTGGAAGGATCAATTAATAGAGGTAACCAAGAGAGCAAACTTTATGCTCTCAAAGCTCGACCCGCTGATGAATCGCTTAAGTAAGCTCTGGCTAAGCAATAAGCTAACAATCTACAAGAATATCATCCATACTACCCTTACATACTCCTGGTTAACCTGGAAACAGCTTTCAAAAACACATAAAGGATAACTTCAGGCAATCACCAGCTCCCAATGATTCACCAGAGACATCCAGCTCCACAGAGAACTGGATATTTCTACACTATTTTGAGATAATCTAGAAGCTAGACACCCATTACTGGAGGACCACATTTCATAGAATGCAAAATAAGTACAAATATCTTAAGGTAACTTAAGATTGAAGAAACTTAGTTTAATAATAAGCTGAAATATCCTCAGGGAGAATACCACTGTGACAGGTTGAAAAAATGTTATTTTTTATTACATTTTCTGAAAGTATATACAACAGTGTGTCACACGACGAACTGCTGTGATCGATTTTTCGAAAAATTGACTTTGGAAAATTTTTTAAATTTGTCATTTCGCTAAACTCGATGGGGGCAAATTCCTCATTTTTAGATTCTATGCAAAATTGTAGACATATTTTATATATAATGTCCTATACTGAAGTCTAACTGTTTTTGACATATTTTAAATTTTATTGATTGAGTTTGCAGGCCTGAACATAACTATCTATTTCTCCTGTAGAAAAGCCCTCATTATTTAATTGGGATTGGTTTCCTTCTAGAAGGGGATCTACTTTACTGGAGTGTGTTGATATTTTGATAATAAATAAATACATGGTCATCAAAAACTAACATTAAATAATAACTAGAAACAATCGTTAAAATATTATCTTTTAAATGTAAACCCTCTATTTTTATAATAACCTTATTTAGCAACAAACACAAAGGCGACTTCGTATAAGATTGTGTATTCCAAAAATTTGCAGTTTTTGAGATATTGACAATTTAACATTTTTGTACTGTAAAAATGTTAAACGGCCCACCTACACCTGTTAAAAAATTGAGTGTCCACTTGTATCATCATTAATATAAATTCACAAAACTGCAGTCTTTTCGGCAAGTCACTTTCTGTTAGGATTTGAACCGAATATATCCAATAACGGTTTAAGTTGTGTTTCAACAAAATTTTTTGTATTGGGCTTCTTTTCGAGATTTCTGTTTATAGAGTCCCTTATTTTAAGGATGTCATAAGATATGCCGCAAAATATCCGAGAATTGCAATTTCGACATTTTCATCATTGAGAATAGGTTTCCTTTATGCATTTTTGCCTTAACAGTGCCAAAATTTTGGAAATCTTTCAATATTCGTTTAAAGCTGTTTCGTGATGATTTCTGTTTATAATAATTGTCAAATGGCAACAAATAGTAACATTTATGTAACGCTCTATTGTTTTTTTTCGTCGCGTTTTGCCGTCATGGCCAACTAGTAACAAAACTTAAAAATCGTATATCGTTTTTATAATACAAAAATGTTACATTGCCAATATTTGAACAACTAAAAATTTTCCGAATAGACAACCTTATTTAAAGTCGCCCTTATTTTTAATGCTAAATGAGATAATATTATAAAAATAGAGGGTTTATATTTTAAAAAAAAATTGACTTTTAGGTCAATATTTAATTTTAGTTTCTGATCATCCTGTGTTTATTTATTATCAAAATATGAATACAGTACACTAAAATGAATTCCCTTCTAAAATGAAACGAAGATAATTTAAATAATAAAAACTTTTATATAGGAGAAATTTGTAGTTATGCTTAGCCCTACTAACACTATTTTTGACATTAAATTTAAAAAAAAAATGTCAAAAACAGCTAGACTTAGGTATTGGATTATACATTAAATATGGTTGTAATTTCGCATAGAATCTAAAAATAAAATAATATATAGGGGGTTTTGTTTAAAATAAGCAAGAAGGCATAAACTTCCGGTATAACCGGATAAACTGCCAAATTTTAAAAATTTTCCGAAGTCTGTACATATGTTCAAAAGAAGATAACGAAATAACACCGACTAACAAGGGTCAAGCAACACTGTAGTACACTTTCCTAAAGAATTTTGGTATGCTGAGTCTGAATTTGGCTTCAGAATTATTCCATTACACCAGGTTTTTGAGATATCCTAACCTAAAATTGTAAAAAACATGGCTTTCATTCGAGTAGATTAGTGAGATACAAAATCAAATTAGCATATCTTGGCGAAAAAAAAAAGATATTTAAACATTTCAAAATTAATTTTAAAGAGAAATGATCATATTTTCAGATGCTTTTATCAGTTTTGTGAAAAAAGTGACCTTGTGATCCTACGTAACATCAAATATGTCGAAAAAGAGTGTTTTTTTACACTTTTAGGTTAGGATATCTCAAAAATTTGACGTGATGGAACAAATATAAAGCCAGATTCGGAATTATCGCACTAAAATCATTCGAAAAAGAATACTAAAGTTTCCGTTACAAAAAATCAGTTAAATTTTGTTGGTCTATGTAATCGAGAAAAGCAATTTTTTTTTCATTCATTCACAATTATTTTAAGCCAAACATAAGTTGAAATATGGAGTTAGTAAGGTAAAATCTATTATATAATTTTAGAACTACTTAAGAAATGTACTATTTTACTGAATTGCAATTTCGTTATAGTTAAATTTCGACAGTTGTAAAAAATGTAAAAGGACCTAATATATTAAAAGAAATAACACCGGTCTAAAAGATTCTGTTGTTGGCAACTGGGTTCCATTTCCGAAATAATTTACTGCGTAGAATCCGAATTTGAGGTCAAAACTGGGCCATAATGTCAGGATTTTGAGATATTTGAGATTATGTACTCAAAAAAATGAGTTTTTGGCTTCATTTGAAATTATATACAAGATGCATAAAATTTTTTCGAATTTTTTTTCGAGTTGCGTCACTTAATAGTTCTCTGTATATATTTCTCTCGAAAATTTACACTGGAAACTTTAAATATGAATATAAAGTCAAAAAATTTAAACTGTCATTTTCAAATGTCTGACCAAAATTCCTCATCAAAATTTACAAAAATATTGGTATGTGAAAAATTTCATTTGGGGGTTTTCGAAGTCGCCGATTACAAATAGTATGTCAGAAAATAGAAATTTTTATTTTTAACTTGGTGGATTCCAAATGGCGAATCGAAATTTGCAAAAAATTATATTGGTCTTCTTTCCAACTAACATCTAATTAAAATGGCTGTAACTTTGCAAGAAAACATCGTAGCTGACCGTTTAATAACTTATTTTCAAGGTAAAGAATGATGCAACTAGAAAAAAAGACCAGAAAAGTTTTGTGAATCCCGTACGTCATTTCAGAGGTAGCCATAATACCCACTTCTCGAGTACATTCTTCAAATATCTCAAAATCCTTACGTGATGGGCCCATTCTGTCCAAGGATTTAGATTCTCTAACAAATTATTTCGGCAAAGCTCCCTAGCTACCCAACAACAATCATGATCCCATTTTTTGTAGACTTGTATAATCTATTTTGGTATGGTGTTAATTGAAATTTAGTATTAAATTACCTGTTATTATTATGCTGCATCCCCCACCTACACATAACTTTTTTGTCACAGTTAAACTCCACATTAGAGTGTTGCATTTTTTGGCTCGCAGGTGATATCACATAACTACTTTTATTAGTCGCCGTTTTACTAAGACCTCTCCTTAATTCTCTCATCATATCAATTAAAGTACGGTTGCGGCATAATTGTATCGAAAACATATTATTTTTTACGAATTGAGTAAATCTAAGGGGTGTTAAAGTATTTTAAAATGCCTTAAATCTCAATATCTTGAGTGAAACTGTCTCAAATTTATTACCTAGAATTTCGAAAAAGCCAAAAAAAAATGAGTCAGTAAATTCAATTTTTTAAATGCTAAATAATTACCGTCCACAAGTACACAAATACACTTTTTGAATAGCAACAGCTCTATGAAAGATATTGAATATTTCCGTTTAGAAATAATAGAACAAGATCAAAATAAAAACAAGTTTCTGTATTCTACTTAAGAGTTTTTTTATGGTAAAAGTTTTTTTGATATTGGAATTCTGGTTTATCTAGCAGTTACATAACCAAAAAAATATTCTGCAAAAATTATAATACCATTTTGACTTAAATTGAAAAGTAAGTTTACAAGATAAATTGTTTAAAATACCTGTCATTGGCAATTTAATAAAAATTGCCATTTTTACGTCAATCAAAATACCTGTTTAAAATGACATAATTTTCTTGTAAAGTTGACGTCATCCAAGATAAAGAAGGATAGATATATTAAGGAAAAGATAAATAGCATAGAGGTGGCAATTTGCAAACCTTAACGCATATATCTATTATTATACAGGGTGATTCAAAAATCGATCACGAAACTTAAGGGGGTGATTCTACTTGACAAAATAAGGGTAGAGCTTCATATAATTTTTTTTCAAAATGTCATTCGTTTTCGAGTTACAAGCCGTCCAAGTTCAAGTTTTTATTTTTTGTTTTTTGAATTACTCGCTTACCGGAAAACCGATTTGACTAATATTTGAAAGATAGGCTAAGTCTTCTGCGCTTCATCATTTTAGTAACAATTCACATTGATTGTTTGCCGCTAGAGGGCACTTTACCTACATTGAAAATTGTTTTTTTGTCATAATTTTTTAGTGTTGACAGCTACAGTAGTTTTTGGCATAATTTCTGAAAGACTGATGCCAGGCCTTTAAAAAAGGTGCTCTTTATTTACATCGCTAAACCCAACGGTTTAGACGTAAATCACCCTTAAAAATTAAGTGGTAAATTTACTTTTCTCATTTCATTACCACCAGCTACCAGGTAAATAGCTATCAAAGTATACTAGAGCTGTCAGTTTAACATCAAATAAATTCGCTTTTTAAACTATTTAATTTATAATCTTAAAATAACTAATAATGGCTAATCACCAATATTCAAATATCGAATATTGTGATATCCATTTTTGTTATGGAAAAGCAAATGGTAATGCAGAGTTGGCAAGAAGATATTATATGGAGAGTTATCCGGAAAGAAATATCCCTCATGCTCAAACATTTTCCAGTGTGCACAGGAGGCTTGCGGAATGTGGTTCCTTTAAAAGTTATAATGGAAATAGGGGAAGACCTAGAACTGCTAGAAACGTGCAACAAGAAGAAAGAGTGCTTGAAATTATTGAAGATAATCCAGGTATTAGTACTAGAAAAATTGGGAATGAAGTGCGGCTTTGTCAGGCTAGTTCATGGAGGATACTAAGAGAAGAACAACTCCACCCGTTTCATTCAAAAAAGGTGCAGGCTCTTTATGACGATGATCGGCCGAGACGGTTGGAAATGTGCAATCAGATCCTAGCTAAGTATGAACACGATAATCGATTAATTGGCGTCATATTATTCACTGACGAAGCTGGTTTCACTCGTGATGGCATAACAAATCTACACAACATCCACACATATGCTTACGAGAACCCAAACAATGTGGTAGAAACGAAACATCAGCGTAGATTTTCCCTAAATGTGTGGGCAGGGATAATAGGAGATTACCTTATTGGTCCTCATTTCTTTGATGGCCCATTAACTGGTGACGTATACTTAGATTTTATCCAAAATCGTCTCCCATTGTATCTGGAAGATGTGCCATTGGAAGTAAGGGCCAACATGTGGATCCTCCAAGACGGAGCTCCGCCCCACTTTAGTATACGTGTCCGACAGTATTTAAATGCAACGTATCCTGAGCGATGGATAGGACGAAGTGGACCATTGGCATGAGCAGCGAGGTCACCAGACCTTAATCCTATGGATTTTTTCTTTTGGGGTCATTTGAAACAATTGGTGTACGATATTCCAGTAATCAACGTCGAGGATCTTCGCTTCAGGATAATCGAAAAGTGCCAAAATATTAAAGAAACACCAGAAATTTTTCATCGAGTTAGGCGACATTTTTTGAAGAGTGTTAGGAAATGTATGGAAGAAAATGGGGGACATTTTGAGAATCTTTTTTAGTTTGTTTAGTACTGTTTCATTAATTTTTATCAATTAAATGTATATCGCAATAATCCATAATATGAATATTTACTGATTAGCCATTATTAGTTATTTTAAGATTATAAATTAAATAGTTTAAAAAGCGAATTTATTTGATGTTAAACTGACAGCTCTAGTATACTTTGATAGCTATTTACCTGGTAGCTGGTGGTAATGAAATGAGAAAAGTAAATTTACCACTTAATTTTTAAGGGTGATTTACGTCTAAACCGTTGGGTTTAGCGATGTAAATAAAGAGCATCTTTTTTAAAGGCCTGGCATCAGTCTTTCAGAAATTATGCCAAAAACTACTGTAGCTATCAACACTAAAAAATTATGACAAAAAAACAATTTTCAATGTAGGTAAAGTGCCCTCTAGCGGCAAACAATCAATGTGAATTGTTACTAAAATGATGAAGCGCAGAAGACTTAGCCTATCTTTCAAATATTAGTCAAATCGGTTTTCCTGTAAGCGAGTAATTCAAAAAACAAAAAATAAAAACTTGAACTTGGACGGCTTGTAACTCGAAAACGAATGACATTTTGAAAAAAAAATTATATGAAGCTCTACCCTTATTTTGTCAAATAGAATCACCCCCTTAAGTTTCGTGATCGATTTTTGAATCACCCTGTATAGCATTAATCGTGGGCATGAGTATCACAGACTCCAAAAATATATATTTATAATTTAATTGCCTCGCTTAAGAGTACAACTCGTACTTCTTTATCATGGGCATCATCAAATCTAAGCAGTTGTAGCTAAAAACATAAATGCTGTAAAATATATCTTCGTCTTTAATTTCCTAATAAACACAAGTACGTAGAAGTTACCTTTGGATATTCAATCTCCCCAAGAAATTTTTTATATTTTGCCCAATTAAAAATATTTTAAGACTTAATCCCACAATTTGATCCTTGAGATTGCCATACTCTATGCATTGCCAAAGAAAAAAATCTTTCTTGGTTCAGAGTATTCCATAAAAACGTTTTTATCAATTTTCGTTTGCTTCAACCGATGCCATCGAAATAGTAATTAAAAATTTCAGAACATTATTAAATTTCTCACTTAATATGAAATTACGCGCTTCATGTAAAGCCGACGCATCAAATGTTGTAAAAGATCTAACAAGGAATCCAACACGAGCCCAAAAATACAGATGAGCTTTTAGAAGAAGTAATGAAGAAAATAGGTGTCAGTTATCCAGTTTAGAGGCTTTATCTAGGTATATAGAAGCTGGTCTGACTAGATCACAATATGAAATAGTCAGATTAAGCAATAAGAAGTTATATCCTTGCTACACCATTCTCCAAAAAGCTAAAAACGATTGTTACCCTATACAAGAATCCTACAGAGTTACCGCCACGTGTGCTGAGATAAACTTGCAAGACTTGCTGAATCAGACTTTTTCAAGATTAGTTATGCATTTGCAAGAAAATGTGACTACGTTGAGTGTTGCGGATAAACAAATGGAATTGATCTATAAATGGGGATGCGATAGATCGCAACAAGTGCAGTATAAGCAGAAGTTTGAACGTGAGAAAGACTCGGAAAAGAAAAACGTGGTTTGGCAGAACCCACCGCCACGCTATTGTAGACCAATTAGAATACGATTTCTTCAAGCACCTGTTGACATCACGAACGAAGAGATTCAGTATATAAGTTCCAAAATAGATACTCTTGAGCCTACGGAATTTTTCTTTTTCTTCCTCTTGTTATAGGCTTACATCCTGTTTTTTCCAACTGAATCATTCATCTCATTTAATGTTGAAATCCAGGACTCTTTCCATGTTTTAGGTGGTCTACCTATTGGTCTTCTGGTTTCCGGTATTCCATCTCGGGCGATTCTCGCTATCCTATTTTGCGCCATTCTTCCTACGTGCTCATTCCAGGCTCATCTGCGCTTCCGTCCCCATCTTACTATATCCTGCATTCCATGTTCCTCGCGTATTGTTCAATTGCGTATGTGATCTCTTAATGTGTATCCCGATATTCTTAATACTTTCATTTCGGCAGTTCTTAGAATTGATTTTGTTTTTGAGTTGTCAGCTCTCGTCTCTATTGCGTACGTCATTATCGGTCGAATACAGGTCTTGTAGATTTTTGTTTTTGCGTCCTTGCTCATGTATGTGTTGTGCCATATTATATCCGCCAGGCTTCCTGAGATTCTATTTGCCTTGTTTACTTGGTTTCTTACTTCTCTTGTTCTGTCTTGGTTTGCGGATATCTCAACTCCTAAGTAATTAAAGGTCATGAGTTGTTCTATTGGTTTGTCATCCACTACTAGTTTGCATCTTAAGGGCACTTTGCTTATTACAATTGACTTAGTTTTATCGATGGATATTTTCATGTTGAATTGCTTGCTTATGGTGTGGAATGCAAATAGAAGTCTTTGGAGATCGTCTTCATTTTCCGAGACTATGACGGCGTCATCAGCGTAACATATTATTGTTATTTCCCCGGTATTCATTCTGTACCCTGGTGCCGCTCTTTTGACGTTCTCAATTATTTGGTCCATTACTATGTTAAACAGTAATGGACTCAGAGAGTCCCCCTGTCGTATGCTATCGGTACATCCTTAGTTAGGTTGCCGCTTACTGAGATTTTTGGTGTTGGAGTTTAGTTATTCAACTATGTTAATTGAATTGTTTGAGATGCCTTTAATTCTCATTATTTGCAGAATGTCATCCAGTCTCACTCTATCAAAGGCTTTAGTGAGATCTATAAAGCACAAAAAAGCCGGCTTAGTAAATTCAATAGATTTTTCTGCTATCTGTCTTACGATGAATATGGCATCTACTGTAGATCGGTTTTTGCGGAAATCTTGCTGTTCTTCTGATATTCTGCAATAGTCAGTTATTATACCTTCAAGGATTTTGGTGAATAATTTCATTATTGAATTTAATAAAGTTATTCCTCTATAGTTTTCTGCGATTTTCTTATCACCCTTCTTGAAAATAGGTACTATTATACTTTTCTTCCAATCTCGGGGTATCTCTTGGTCTTTAATTATTTTGTTAAAGAGTTTTGTTAGTTCTTCGTGTAATGCATTTCCACCATATTTAATTAGTTCGTTGGGAATATTGTCGGGCCTGGGGCTTTTCTCGTTTTTAATTTGGCTATCGTGTCTTTCGTCGTTTCGAGGCTTACTTCCTTAGTGTATTCGTCATATTCAGATGCATTTCCAGATGGGTAGTTGTTCTATTGTGATTGACCTGTATTGCTATATAGTATTTTAAAGTGTTCTTCCCATTCGTGCTCAGAAATTTTTTGGGATTGTGTATATTTATTTATATCCTGTTTCCTTCTTCTGATCATGTTCCATACCTTCTTTTGTGCCCCGTACAAGTCATGTTCCATATCTACTGTAAACCTTCGCCAATATTCGTTTTTGATTTGTCTTATGTCGGCGTTTACTCTGTTTCTTATTTCTTTGTATCGATTGTGTTCTGTTTCTGACTAGTTATTTCTGTATCGAAGGTAAGCCTGTCGTTTCTCTGCTGCCAATGATTTCACCTCAGGAGTATATCAGTGCTTAGCTGACGGCTTAGAATTTGTGTTGACTTCTCTGTATTCCAATGCTTCCTCGGCCGATTTATCTACATTTCCTCTGATTTTTCCCCAGCTTTCTTCAACATCATCTGAATCTTTAATAGAGTTGTCTTTGATCTTTTCTGCAAGTCTCTTTTTATACAAGTCTTTGGTTGATTCATCACTTACCGATTCAATGTTTAATTTATTTTTAATATTCGGTAGCCTTTTCTTTTTGTGTGGTGTTTTAAGTCTTAATTTGAATAGTATCAATCTATGATCGGATCCTATTTCTGCAGATGTTAAGCTACGGACGTCTAATACTTGTGTTGGATGTAAAACTTTATTTGATATCACATAATCTATTATTGAATTTTGTCCTCTGGTATTTTGCCAGGTTATTTTGTGTTGAGGCTTATGGGGGAAGAATGTATTATTTATTCTCATGTTGTTGCTTGTGCAGAAATCAATCAAGATTTCGCCATTTTCGTTAATATGATCTTCGTTGTACTTGTTTTTGACCCCATCTATCACTTCATTGCCTATTCTTGCATTTAGGTCACCCAATATTAGGGTCTTTTCATCTGATGGTATTTTGTGGATTTCCGTTTGCATTGTCTCATAAAAGATGTCTGTTTCTTCTTTTTTCCTGCTGCTGTCTGGGACATATACATTGAGGATATGAATTTTTTCTGAGCCTGTTTTCAATGTGATCCTAAGAAAGCGTTCGTTGACGTAGTGGATGTCATCAATATGATCTTCGTATTTCTCTGCTATCAATATCACTACTCCAGCTATTGCTCTTTTTTGTTTCTCCACTCCACTGTATACCAATATGAATCCAGGTACTTTTAGGGTGCCCTTGCCTTCTCGTTTGGTTTTGGAAATTGCGCATATGTCAATCTTATGATGTTCTATTTCCATGAGTACGTCTTGGTTCTTTGTTTGCCATAACATTATATTCCAGCAGGCCATTCTTAATATCTCCTTTCTCCAGTTATGTTTATTCTTTGATGTTTTGTTATTCCAAGGTGTAATATAGTTCATACTTTGCTTTTTATCATGGTGGATGGTAAAGTATGCAATGCAGCAACACATACAACATTGACTATGAGGTGTTACATATGTGGTGCTACATCAAAGGAGTTTAACGATTTATCGAAAAGACAGGTTGTCAAAAAGGAATCTTTACAATTTGGCCTTTCGATACTACACTCTCGCATAAGATTTTTTGAATATATTTTGCATTTGTCGTACAAATTACCTTTGAAGAAATAGGAGTTAAGATCACAATTTGATAAAGATGTAGTAAAACAAAGAAACAAAAAATACAGGAACGATTCAGAAAGGAGATGAGACTAATTGTGGACATCCCTAAAGCCAACTTTGGCAATTCTAATGATGACAACACCAGCAGGCGATTTTTTGCTGACAATGAACTGTCTGCATCAATAACCGGCATAGATGTAAATCTAATATACTGGCTTAAAATTATTTTGGAAGCCTTATCGAGCGGCCACGAAATCAATGTAACCACTTTTGAAAAATATGCCAGGGAAACCGAAGAACTATACGTTCAGTTATATCACTGGCACCCAATATCTCCGACTATTCACAAAATTTTAGGATACGGAGCAGAAGTAATTTCAACGGCTCTTCTTCCAATTGATCAGCTCTCAGAAGAAGCTGCAGAAGCTCGTAACAAGCACTTTAGAGATTACCGGTTAAATTATTCCAGGAAATTTTCACGTGACGCATGTAATAGAGACGTTATAAACAGACTTCTGCTTACTTCAGACCCTTTCATTACACGTATGAGAAAGAGATCAAAAAAGAAAACAAGGCCATTTCATACAGAAACATTAAATTTATTAAAGCCGGCCGAACCGCCAAGGAGCAACTCTCATTCAGAAAGCGATAACAATAGTGATGATATTGAATATTAACTTTTTTTTTAATCATTTTTTTATTTTATTGGTTTAATTTATGATATGTGGTATGGTGTGATGAAATAAATGGTAGTATATTTAAATTCTTAATTATTAACACCCATAGGCCCGTTTTGAGCCCAAAAATATTTTTGGCCAGCTTTTAGGTTCAAATATCCGTGTGTGCGTCGTTTGAGGTAATATTATGTCTAAATTCTGTTAATATTGATTCAAATGATAATATATTTTTATTTGCGATAACAGCGTCAGTTTGTCTTGTTTGAAATTTACCAAATAACAAATTAATATGATTTTGTATAATAATAATAAAGTTTAACCATAAAAAAACACTCTTGCTTTTGAGAATTTTTACATATCCTGATGATTATACGTAGTACTAATGTTTTTACTGTCATCTAAGATTTTATCCGTTGTCTCTAGAATGCTGTCTTTGTTTTCGAATACGGTGCAAACAATCCATCTTGTTGGTGCCGAACGAGGTAAGCATTTGTTAATAATTTAATCTAACATTGGGATTCTTTGACGACTATTTGAAAAAAAGAACAAATCTCTAAATTAGAAAAAAATATGCTAACATTTTTAATGGGGGATGCAGCGTTTAACATTGCCAAATTTAGTTGATGTGCTTAACAATGCACCTAAGCAGCATGTTCATAGGTTGTTTATATAATTACTTGCACCCCATTCGACGAGCGGCTTATGACTGATGCACCATCGTATGTGTGCGAAATGGGTTTTGACGTGCTTTTTAAGTTCATTATATAACAGAAGACAAAGTTTGTGCGTCATGTTCTAAAGGCACTAAAAAATCCCAAAATCGCTCAACCAGCTTGCCCCGTACAATGTATCAAACAACTGCCATTTGCAAGATATTTGATACATCACTAGTTTCGTCAGCTATTATAGACAAATAATCAGCATTATTCGATTCTTTACTAAAAAATTTATTTTTTCGTTATGCAACTAATTTTATTGTTTTTGTAATTGTGACAGCATTTGATCGTAGATTCCTGGGGTAACGTATGGCTATACAGTCTACAATCAAACTGTTGTCCCATATTCATAACTATTTTAAAAACCTATAAATGAATGTCCCAGTAGCAAAGGCAATCTGTAAGTCTGGTCGTTCCTCTTGGCTTTTGCAGTTTTAATACCAAATAACTACAGGTTATTTAGAGCTTACCGGTACCATCAAACACAAGTTCAGAACTCAGAAAAAGCTGTTGTGGTGGTCAGATGACGTCCCTTGATTTGAAGCTTTCGCAACGTCGTACCCGCAAATTTATTTGCGTGAAGGTGAAGGAATAAATTAAACCAACCAAGTTTCTCAAAACACCTAAATCTATTAATAGGCTAGCAATAGGCTCTAGCAAAACATCAAGCCACCATTTCCAATCCTTCATCGAAAAAACGGCCTTCTATGTTATAAAACTCGCAACATTTTTGCGAAATAATCAAAAACATACGTTTACAAGAGAAAGAATGTCTAGTAAGTTTCGACGTAATATCACTTTTCATACAAATAAAGAAGCTCTTTAAAGAAAGAGAAAACAAATACAGTCTGCCAAAATATATCATCGAATTAGCTAGACACTATCTTGATAACATCTATTTTATTTATGAAGGCCGACGATATAAACAAGTCGAGGAAGCCCCGATGGGATCGCCGCTATCTCCTGCAATCGGTAACTTATTCATGGAAGACTTTGAATCAAAAGCTTTCATAGAAGCTTTCAATAATTATGTATGTATATATATATATATATATATATATATATATATATATATATATATATATATATATATATATAAACTAACTGCAAGCTTACAAAGAAACGTACTAAATATTGCTTGCAAGATTACAGAAAACTTTCGTGTAAAGTAATAAATACCAAGTAGAAACTTTCAGAATATGGGTGTTGTCTTATGCCAAAGACTATATAACCACAAGAATGTTACTCCAGTGCTATAATTTTGACGCTCAGAAAATGGACACAACGATAGGATACAACTCATTCATAATTACAATGTTGCGAAAGATTGAATAAAGTCATAAAATGTTATATACATGTCTTTGTAACTAGTATAAAAGAATTTGAACTGTTGGATTTGCATACAAAACATAGCAATGTTGCATATCCCCTCTTGCCAACCAAAGAAGATCAACCTCTCTTTGGAAATGCACGGTTGCCACTTCCTAATGACTTTTACTGAAATCACAACGTTGTCAATTCTTGAATATCACTAATAAGATTCTACATGATTTTATAGAAAAACCTAGAAGGTGACTTAAATATATGTGTTCTTTAAGAAAAGAAAACCTCCATAAAAATAGAATAATATACGCCTATTGTTAAAATAATGCTCACAGTGCTACATTTATGATATGATAAAATCTTAGCTTATGAATGTTTCTTCGAAATATGACAACACTGCACGGCCCTTTGGCTAAAGACACCACCTCTTCGATGTATTGTTGGTTGCCTAATTTAACCTATGACGAGGCCACTGCTATGGGAACTGTATTCTTTAGAATAATTATCAAATGATCAAAAGTGAAAAACGTGAAACTGATAACTTCAAGTTCTTTTCAATACTCATTTACCTGTCATTAGGTTGAAGTGATCATGATTACTTCAAATGATAGAACTGAAAGTGATAATTCAAAAGAATAGCCCTAAGAAAGTATTGCAAAATATCGGGGATATTTTGTGTAAGGTATTGTCTGCTCTCGCTTTCGCTCGGTTTTAGTAGGTTATCCGCTATTTTAGTTGCCGTTTTAGCTTCAATTCGATTATTTAGCAAGATTTATTTCGTTTTTTTTAGTTCAGTGGTGCAAAGTGAAAGACTGAATTACTGTGAAAATTTGGATTAGTTTTTGGTGTAATAAATAAATTTTTCCATTTTAGAGTGCTTTATATATAGGTAAGTTTTGATACTTATTTTTAAGAAATATTTTTAAATTTTACTTACAGGCAAAGTTTTCATGGGACATTTGGGTCCGCCTCTGATTTGTTTCATTTCGTAATATGTTGGAGTATGCCAAAAAATATCAAATACATATTTTTTTACGCCTTGGGTTTATTATATAATATTTAATTTAAACACCTGATTTTTTCAAAAAAAATGCATATTTTTAAGGAATTGGTTTTAATTACCTACTTTTTATTACATTACCTATGATTAGTTAGTTAATCGCATGACAAGACAGAATTAATTACACAAATATCGTATTATAATAGAAATAGTCGAAGTCCTGTTAGCCAGATTCACTAAAAAGGTTTAACTTTTAAACCCTATGTAGTTGCTATGGAAGTTAAACCCTTTAGTTAGTCAAATAAAGAAAATTTTCTATTTTTACTGGTCTGGTTATAAGTTTGTAGCCATTGTCTATGAGAAATCAATATAAAACTGTGAAAACCCGTAACAACATAATTAACCTGTCTTAAAAATAACAAATATAATGTATGGACCCTATTGCAAATAAGTTATTTTGTAGAAATGAAGTGTTTACTTCTACTACTAAAAAAATGGATAATATATAGTATTGTTTCATATCCATAAAAACTCGTCAACATAAATATAAAATGATCGTCAGATTCATGTAAATATTTACTTTGTAAATATAAATGAATGAATATAAACTTGTACCCGTATTTTAGATTTACTATCCAACACGACAACACTGCATCGTCTCATTTCTTGCTTTTTTTACTACTATTTACTATAATTAAATTTATGAATGAGTTGGAAAGGAAAAGATAGTTGCCAAGGTGTCCATAAGCGGTGAAAGTCTTGTTGTGTCTTTGCTTACGCTTATGAAGAGTCTTACGTTAGGTTTTCCTGAAAGGTTATCGTAAGTTTAGACGTAATCTTTCCATTAACATCTGTCACGGACCTTAGGTAATTACTGGAAGATTCCACGAAAGCTTTCATAAATATTGGTTGAAAGATTATAGGGCGCTTACGTGTAAGGTTTTATATATATATATATATATATATATATATATATATATATATATATATATATATATATATATATATACATATATATATATATATATATATATATATATATATATATATATATATATATTACTTCATTCATATACGGATCTGCATATAATTGTACGTTTGCTGAATGTGAATTCAGCACTACAACGGCATAATGTGGATATATCACTGCTATTGCATCTCACACGGAGGAATCCGTGAAAGCCGCATAAACATATATACGCCAGCCGGTGGGAGGTCGGCGAAGCCGCGTTCAGTATTTGCATGCTTCCTTCTGATCTGTCCTTTGCACCGCCCGGTGCCTGTCGGTACCCTGATGAGTCTAGTAGAGACGAAACATGTACCTCTGCGGTATCACTGTGGTGGGGAGAGTAAGTTTTGACTTTCTTCTCGGTATGGTGGGACAGGTAGGTCATCATCTCGATGATTGTGGAATAGGATAAATTGTTTTCCTTAGCAATTTGTTCAGACTGTGCAGCCTCTAACATGGAAAGGATATGGTTGGAACGAAGGTTGCATTTACTGTTCGCATTTAACTTCATATATATATATATATATATATATATATATATATATATATATATATATATATATGTATATATATATATATATATATATATATATATATATATATATATATATATATATATATATATATGTATATATATATATATATATATATATATATATATATATATATATATGTATATATATATATATATATATATATATATGGTGGGAATATGGTTCATTGTTATAACAAAACTACATATATAAAGTAGTCATACTTATTTTATATATATATATATATATATATATATATATATATATATATATATATATATATATATGTATATATATATAATATATTTCAGGACGTTTCGATTGTTTAGAATCCTTTTAAACTGACTTATCGGGGGATTCTACAAAAACGTACATTTTTTATATTATTATATATGGAATAACAGGTCAAAAACTTACCATTTAGAACAGAGATTTTTATTTTAAATAAAAAATTAATTACAATGCAACCAGTTATGATCACACACTCTATTATATATGAATTTTTCAAAAGTATTTTTTAAAAGTCTAACTAGGAGTGTGGACACTACATTTTTAACCCTATAACTGCATTGATTTGACTGAATGTGGAAGCCAGATGGTGTATGTTTTAGGTACTTTAAGTGGCGTGAAAGGTTTGGGTCTTTTAATTTAAATGATATTTGTCTGAAAAAATATCGTGATTCATTTTAGAAGAATTGGAAGCGGATAATTATTCTTATTTAATGTTTTATTTATATTATAATATCCCTTATATTGGTTTATTTTAATGTGTTGAAATAGATTTGATTTAGACTATTAATCCCTGTTTCAACGCTTACGACATTCGAATTTTTTTTATAGTGATCATTTCGTAAAATTCTCGTTTTCCTTTGTTGGTTTCAGTTTTCAAGATTTTTGTATTTTCATAATCAAAGGCGTGCTTGTGTTTCATTTCATGTTTTTTTAGGGCTGTAATTTTTTTTTTGTCATATTTATGTCCATTCAGACGATTTTACAGATATTGACTAGTTTGGCCGATATAATTCGATGGACAATCCTTGCAGGTATTTGGTAGACAACATTTGATTTTTTATTTTTTGGAATATCATTTTTTAATTTACTTAAATTGCTTTTAAGTAAATTATGGCCCTTATGACTAGTGGTTATATTGTGTTTCCCTGTTTTTATTTTCTAGCCTTTCTTTAAAATTTTTATCAGTTTATCTAAGTAAGAGTTTGACATAAGGACCTCTTTTGCTTTTTTGATACAGTTGTTTCTAAATTCAGGACTGCTAAGGATGGTAGCTCTATCAGTTGAAAAAGATTGGAAAGAATCGAAACGTCCTGATATATATATATATATATATATATATATATATATATATATACATATAGATACATAAATACATAATAAGTATAACTACTTTATATATGTAGTTTTATTATACCAATGAACCATATTCCGAAGAAAATAACCAACTGAAAACATATTCAATGGCTCAAGAAAACCTTATTCCTATATATATATATATATATATATATATATATCGACGATTTAGATTTAAATAAAATTTTAATGGGTACATTCTACAATAAAGTAAACTATATTTTTTACAAATATACTAGATGTGTGTTTAGTGTAACAAATGGAGAGACAGAACTTACCAGGAAGGTATTCGAGGTACACAGGGCGTGTAAGTGAAGTAATGAGACTAGCAACGTAGCAGTAGATCTGACAACATTTAGAACGTAGGGCTTGGAGGGGCTACAGGTTATATGATTCTCTGTAGCAGATTTTTTCGTGCAATAGCTTTTTGTAGCGTATTATACATCAATTTGGTTTTTCTTCAGACACCCAAGACTCACCAGTAATGACACATTTCAGAAAACGCTAATCATTTTCACACAATTTCAAAAAATCAAGGCAGTTTTCCTTTCTGATTCTCTTTTGGTCATGCAAAAGGTTTTTTGGAATCTTTTTTGGGCAGATTTTTCTCAGTTCCTATTTATTTCTGATGAACGGTGCTATTAGTCAAATTTAACTTTTCCTCGATCAGTATGACTATCAACCGAAGATCTGAATAGACAAGATTCCGAATTTTGTCAACATTTCCATATATTCTTGAAAATGGAGACTTCTTCATGCGACAGCGGACTCATTTCCTTCGGAAAATGCCTTAAACCATAAAAAAATCTGGGTCTTTGACAAATTACTGTCTCATTAGGTCTGCTGAAGTTTTACAAAAGTTTCCATTGAACTGTGTCTAAATCTGTCAGTCATTTTTAAAACGCACTGGATAAAACTGTTTCCGGAAAAAAATCACAACGGATAACCAAATGATTCTGGTGAACTGAAACTCGTACTGAAAGCTTATCATATATTCACCTGCCGCCCCTCCAAGTCTCGCAGCCAAATATTACCAGATCGAATATCACATTGCCAGTCTTATTACTTAATGTGCACACCTCATAATACATAAAAAAAATTAGGTGATTTTTTGTGCTAGTTTGTTCATTTAAGGGGTTAAAGCAACCTCAAAGTTTCTCCTTAAAATGCATATTCTGCAATATCTCGAAAACTGTTCTTTTTTAACCGATTTTTAAAAGATGGAGGTTCTCAATTCGTCGAATATGTATTTTTTTTTATGTATGTACACCGATTACTCCGGAACGGCTGCACCGATTTGAATTAAATTTTTTACGTTCTATTCAGGAAGTTGCTGGGGTGGTTCCATATTTTTTTGGACGAAATCGGTGCAGTAATATCGAAGATGGCGCTGACAATAGGGCGGTGAAAAAAATTAATTTTGTTTGATTTTCTCCAAAATTGGTATGGGGGAATTTTTAGGGTCGTACACAACGATTCTGAAATTATTTTTAAGAAATTAAATATGGCGCATTCAATATGGCGGACAAAAAAATTTAATTTTGTCTGATTTTCTCCAAAATTGGTGTGGGAGAGTTTTTAGGGTCGCACATAATGGATCCAAAATATTTTTAAAAAATTCAATATGGCGGATCCAAGATGGCGGATTAAATATTATACATCTCCCGATTTTGTCTAAAAACAGTATTGGGGTATTTTTGTTAGTGTTAATTAGGAATTTAAATTATTTTTTGAAAATCTCAATCTGGCAGCCTCAATATGGTGTCCTAAAAATTTTACATTTTTCGATTTTCTCCCAAGCTGATATAGGAGATTTTTGAGGGTGTAAATTATGAATTTAAAAGAATTTTTTTTAGGATTTAATATGGCAAATCCAAGATAGCGGACCAAAAATTTTACATTTTTCGATTTTGTTCAAAGTTGGGATTGAATCGTTTTTGAGGATGTCAATAGAGAATATAAGTCTAGAAATTTTAAATTTCCGGATTTCATTATATTAAGACTTAAATTTTTTTTTTGAAATTCAATATAGCGGATACAATATGGAGGGTTGAAAACTTTACTTTATCTGCATTTTTCAGATTTGGTATTAGAGGGTTTTCGGGGTCGTGTATTATGAATATGAAGTTAACGTTTTATAACTGTTAAGTTGATAAGGTACAATATGAGGGACAAAAAATTTTACATATTCCGATTTTGCCTAAAATTGATACTGTGGGGTTCTTGAGGCGTATACAAACTCAATATGCAGTATAAAATATATCGAGCTAAGAAATTTACATCTTAGGTTCTTTAAACATCGATATTGGAAGGTTTTGGGGCCTATATTACCAATCTAAAATTAATTTGAAATTTAAGATAGTGGATTTTCCTGACAGACTAAATATTTGTTTGACACAATTTTACTGGTATTTGGAAAACTCTAGAACCAAAGAATTTTTAGTGGTTCATTTTAGGGTGAGTTACAACTTCGGATAAAATGGGTACTTTTTTGGTACCTTGGAGTCATTGCGAGGCACACTAATCTCGATTAGTACTTAGTTCAAATAATTTATGGATATCATAATGAATTCTAAAACTAAAAATATAAAAATAAAATTTTTATAAAAAAATTGAACCAACTTCTAAAAGTGCGTTAAAAAGTGAAAAATAACTATAAATTTTTATATGAAATTGAACTTTTTGACGTCGGCGCCCAATTATTTGTAAATGAAATAAACAACTGCTAATATATACAAATTGTGGTAAGAAAGCAATAACAAATAAAGAATTTTTAATCTGTTTATGCAAATCACATTTTGTCAGGTATTAGTTTGGCGTCGACTTCAAAAAGTTCAATTTCATATAAAAATGTATAGTTATTTTTCACTTTTTAGCGCACTTTTAGAAGTGGGTGCAATTTTTTTATAAAAATTTTATTTGTGAATCAAATGCAAAATTACTTGTCCCCAGAAGCAACAGTTACTAATCTAATAATGATCCATAGAGAATTTCTTCACATTATTATAGGACAAATGAAAAAATTTTTGATATGAAATTTGCAAAATCAGTCAGAAATTGTTAAAAATGATACTAATATAAAAATAATTAAGAAATAAAGTTGACCCTTAGTTGAAATTTATTGTTTTTCAGCCAATTGTACTTCTAATTTCGGCATGAAATGATATAAACGTAATAGTTTTAGAACGATTGAAGTGGTGAAAGTAGTCCAGAAAGTTATCCCCAATAGTGCATTTTTTTTATATTTTGAAAGCTAACAATTCATTTTATTGAAATAAATATCGAGTTATTTATCGTAAGAAAACACAGTATAAGTTATATACTTTTAGACATAGAACATTTCATTAAGAATAGTGCTAATGAGAGGAAAATTAACATATGAATATTTTGGCCTATATTTTTTGTGTTAAAGTTTATTATTTGCTATGAACTCCTTAAATAGATGAATTGGAATATAATTAAAAAGAAGTTTTTAATGTTTCGGCAAGGTACACCGTGAATACATTCCTTGTTAGATACTTCTATTCTTACTATGTTATATTTTAATTAAAATAATCGACTAAACCCTAAAAGATACTCGAGTTTCCATTTTTACTTCAATTTTTCTTTATATCTACGGAAAACGGAAACTTTGATCGATCTAGCGCTATCAAGTCCAATTGACGCGTAACTTAACACTCCTCCTTATAAATTTGTTCCACAATTTTGCGAAGCATGTCGTGAAGTGGACCTCTCGCAATTTGTTGGATATATGTTTTACTAATGTTAAAGCTATCTCTTTTGTAATCGGCATATACTTTTTGAAGGCATAGATCTTCATAAAGCTGACGTATAGTTGCAACAGATGCCGGTTCAGGTCTAGAAAAAAATATATAATTAAACATGAATTGTTGAAAAATAATAAATAGAAATGTGCAGTATGAAGTAAGTATACAATTTGGTGCAAAACTGAACGGATGTTTTAAAAAATTATATTAAATGATATTTTCTTTTCTTTTCAATTTTGAAGAATTTTGTTCTTTTCTATTCATAACAAGAATAAGGAACTACTGTCCTTGGTGTATGAATCAATTAGAATGCCCACACGTTTGAATATATATATATATATATATATATATATATATATATATATATATATATATATGTAATCGAAGGTTTTCGGGCATCCCGTGTATGTGCTGAGTCCCTCTCAGGATGTAAGGCAGCTGACGTTTCGATGAAATCTCATTTACCATTTTCAAAGGAGCGCCTACTCGCAGGGTTATCCAACGTTGCCAGATAGTCTGTATTTTCGAGCATTTATTCAAATGGGCGTCATATCATTTCCCGCCAATAGTTGTTTCCTAACTTAAACTTGTTATTTTGAAGCCTCAGATTCATAAACCCTTGTTTTTCATGCTGTTCTAATAATTTCCATTTTCTGATTTTGTGGATATAATAGTTTATTAATGTCATTATTTTGTGATATAATACTATTATGGCTTTGATTTGTTCTCTCTGTAACAAATCCAATTCCTCCCACGGTAATTTAAAGAGACATTTAGGAGAAGTTCATAATACAGCAAGTGAAAAGAGTGTTATAAACAATCTTGTGTGTCTCGAAGTATGTGCTATAGCTTTTAGACGAACAACAGATTTAAGAGATCACTTGCATCATATTTATGGGCATGCAGTTATGAAAGAATTTTTAGAATTCAGCACTTTGGATGATAAGTAATGAGATTTAAGACAAGCAAGCATTACCTACATTATTAACATCCTGTGAAAAGTGTGAATGTGGAGAGTCTAAAAAGATTTACAAAGAAGTGTTCTTGTTCTTTTTTAGATTTCTATATATGGCTGAACAACATTCAGAAGTTTTCGAATTCAGCTTATATTAATCAAACTGCATTACTAGAATAAACTATGTAATTTTATTGAGGAGCTTAATGCTGCTATTAATTAATCAACAGATTTTGAAAGAAGACGTGAGGTATGTAAGATTTGTTTTGAATCGGGTGTAGAAAAGTAGAAGTTTATTAGGAAATGTAAAATTATAGATTGACCAAGAAGAAATGTATAAGATTATTTATACCTACTGTTATACCTATTATTGGTATGAAAATCAGAAATTTGGGACAGGATTTGAGAGAATGGATATGATACAGAAAGAAAATGAAATAACTAGATAAAGGAGTAGGGAAAAACAGCTTTTTTTCTAAACAAAAAAAAAAGGTTTTCTTAAAACTATTAACATTAATTATACATAATATGACAGTTTGTTCTTTTTCAGAGTTATCCTCATCTTTCTGCTGTAAAGAAAACCAAGTTGTTGTTGGGCTGCAATTTTAAAATTATACATATAGATAATATTTATATTGATTGTTTTGAGTGTATTTGTTTATTTTAGTATATATGAAGATCTGTTTTTAATAGATTTTAATTTTTGTTTTTTAATAAATACAGAGATTATTAGAGTCACAGTAGGATTATATATTGTATTAAATTTTGTCCAAGTACGGTTTATGTATTTGTGTTAGCATATATGAAGGTTAAGATATGATTGATATGATATTTGTTTTTAATAGATTTGAAAATTGAGGTGTTGGTATTAATATTATTAAAAGTTGTTTTTAATTTTTGTTTTTTAATTAATAAAAAGCTTATTACACTCATTGTAGGTTTATATGTTTTATTAAATTTTGTTTAAGTACACTTTATAAAGTTTGTTTCCATGTTTACTTTTATCTAACACTAGAGTGTCTGTTGTGTAATTACATATTTGCATTAAATAAAAATTTTAAAAAATAATCAGTAATAATTTTTATTCCCTTAAATTTTTTCTAAAAAAAGTATTTTTTAGTCATTTTGCAATAAAATTTGGAAACAAAATTCATAGGCAAATATTCTTTATATAGCTGTAGTATCAAGGAAACGTTCATTGATTTCACATGAGGGAATGTGGACATTAAAATGATTTTATGGGGGTTTTGTATCAAGCTCAAATCCTCATGAAATATTGTTGAACCTGAACCTCCCCTACCCGTAAATCCGTCACTGATTTATGTATTCAAATTAAAATATAAATTTCCAAATGATAAATATAATAGAAATTAATACAAAACGTAAAAAAATCAGTTGATGTCATTGTGAAACTTTATTAAATTATTTATTACCACATATTGATCGATTTTTAAAGAATATCTGGCAACTAAAATACGTGTTGTAGGAATTAAATCATCCCAGCAAGCACATTTAACGATTCAAATCTCGCGCCTAGCCAAGTTGGTAAGGATACGGAAATCAATGTATGTGCTAAATACAGACTATCTGGCAACGTTGGATAACACTGCGAGTAGACGCTCCTCATTTTCAATGCTCACTGTATGGCGTCTACGAGCGAACTAACGCCTGCGACTCGGGTGCTGTCGGTCCCGTGTGTACGTCGGACGCGTTCGTTTTCCGAATGGTTCTGGCCAATCAGGTTGCGAGACCTGCTGCGCGTCATCGGTCCCGTTGCCCGCTTCCACACGCGGTCAAAACAAAACTGCGAGTCCGATTCGGCTGAAATTTTGACAGTAGCCGTCTACGAGAATGTACTACACGATAGTAAATTTCTCTTGCGATAGTGGCGCCATTGGGCGGTGAGGCTAAGTACTTATCGGACCGCCCTCGTAGAAGCTCGTAGCCTTAAGACGAGACATTCAGTTTATACTTGATAACGATTAGAGATACAAGCTAATCGAAACGTCGTAAAAACAAACAAAAATAAAGACAATGCAAGTCCGAAAACCACATTTTATTCTGATATAAACTTGTTTTCATTAATTTTGGTAGCCTACACAGGGTGTATAGAAATTTCGTTCATATACTTAGAAGGAATATACTACATATGAAAACATGAACAAAATTTCACATGTACGTAGGTCTGCATATACGTCATACCGAAGCTATAGCATTTATAAGTGACCTTTGAATGCACTGATGTGCTATTTTTTATGTTAAGAGTGAACAACAAATTCAGTAGTAGCTACGTTCAAGTAGGGAGCGGTGTAGTTTATTTATCCCTGTTTTTTAACCTGATAATTTTCGATACAACCTAATCTAAACGTTGTAAAACAAACAAAAATAAAGACAATGCAAGTCTGAACACCACATTTTATTCAATCTTCAACATTACCTACAACCTTCAAACAAAAGTTTATATCAGGCTCTAGCAATTATTAATCTAAATTATATTATTATGAATAAGAAGTAAAACAAGAAAGTTAAGATTTTGCCTGAATATTTACATTTTACCCAAATTGTAATCGTAACATTAGTTTTTTTGAAACTTACCTTCCATAATGCTCTTCTATGATTTTCCGTTGTTCTGGAGTTGCCTTTTGCAGTGCTACAACTACCATCCACGAGCATTTACCAACTTCGATGTCGGTGCCTTTTTTGCCAGTGACTGCTGTATCTCCATAGCAGTCTAAAAAGTCATTCTTAAAAAAAAAAACAAAAATAATAAAATTTTATATTGTTCATCTAGTCATAGGTAATAAAATATAAAAATTAATTGTGATTAATGATAGTGAAAGCATAAAAATTTTGGTAATGACAATCTAGAAGAAATCTTATGACTCCTGCAAACGAGTCTTGTTGTTAGCTTATTGCCGTTTCGCCCACGATTTATTACTCCCTCATATTACCGAGTAGCTATTTCATAAACTTATTCATACAACCACTTTAACAAAGATACTCTAGAAGTCTATTCGTTTCTCTTGGCTCTTGCAGTTTTAGTTCTAAATAACTACAGGTTATTACAGCTTACCAATACCACAGACATAAGATTCAGGAAAAGTTGCTATCTAACTAGTCAGATAAAGCCTTGTTCTAGAGCTCACGCGAAGTTAAGTTCGCGAAGGTTTTTATTGAATTGAACTAAACAAGTTCTCAAAACACTTAAATCTATTTAACAAAAATAAATAAAAACGGAAATCTTTATTATAATGAGAAACTTAAAATTAAATTGACAAAACTATTCCCAAGTAACTAAAATAAACGCTGCAATCGCCCTTTTCCAGGTAGAATAAAACAAAATTTTTCCTTAACTTTCCCGAAGATAAAGCGCAAATTAAAAATAAAAACATTTTAAAACAAAGCGGTTATACGCGCAACATAACTTTTTACAACAGATTTCAAAATGAATCTCTTCTAACGAGTGAAGTTAATTGATTTTGAGGAGCACCACCAACTTTCTCCTCTCTGCGGTTCCCGTTGGTACTTATCTCGCTCTGTAACGGCGACTCCATTCACGAAATTTTCAATCTTTCATTCGTAGAAGGCATTAGTCGTTCTATGTGGGATATTTAATTTTCAATTTGACCTGAGCATCTTTAGTTAATGATGCTTTATACTAAAGGGTTAATAAAATTATTTTATGCCTTTCTATAACTAAAATAAATCGATAGATAAAACTGATCTTTTATCTATTTTGGAGGTATCTAAATCATTATTTTTTGCAAACAGGAACAATCATTACACGAATTCTTTTTACATGTAATAAAACGAATACATAGCATTGTGGCGATTTTATTTGATTATTCTTTTGTTTTCTAATAATAGGAAAACTGTTCAATTTAAAAACATTCTATCGTGTTCGCCAATATCACATATTAAGATTACCCTTGGCATTTATCCCTTCGGTTTTAATTACATATCCAGGGAAGGATTTCTTCGACAGATTTATTTAAAAATATTAAGGGGGTACAATCTTTGTAGATTATTTCGCCATAAATTTTCTGGGCTTATTTTTTTTAAAATAACATTTAAACGATTCAAAATTTATGAAGCTGGGCTAAGTTTGATAACTGATTTATTTTTTCCTTTACAAGTAACAATTTTTAGGTGTATATTAAGAGAAAAAAACCGATCATCGCGGTTGACAATCTAGGACGGCCAGAACATGGACTCTATTCTATGAAACCTATATATATATATATATATATATATATATATATATATATATATATATATATATATATATGAATAGTTTGGTTATTCCGGGTTTCAATCCGTTCATTCAAAAAATCGTTTTCACCGTTGACATGGATCCTTTGTACGTCGCAGTCGTCCCTTGGGTATCCATATATACCACTTCGAAAATGCTTTGAAAAATATTTTAGATAACTGGGAAGTAAAGTCTCGTATTGGTTTCTAGATATACTTAAAAAATCTGTTTTGGAACTTTAAAAGAATAAGGCATTATGCGATTCAAATTTCTTCCAGAAAAATCATCCAAAGAGCTTCAAAGTTCTAGTATGTAATAATAGCTTTAAAGAACTTCCCATAACAATAAAATTTCATTAAATCTTCTTATAATTATGGTATATGGTTGTAATAATGGCATATGATTTTAATAATGATGTAATTTTTACCTCAATTTGATAGAACTGACCCAATTCATATAGAACATTCTTGACCTGCCTTTGTAATACTTCATGGTACATTCCAACTAAATTCATTACAATTCCTACTGGTATATGAAAAGTATAGTAAGTAGTCTTGAAGTGGGCAAGTGCACTGAAGCTGAAAAAAAAATCATCATTTTGATAATATGAATCTTTTTGAAATTCCTTATGAAAATTAATGGCAAATTTTCTAAATAGTACCATAAAATTAACTCTAACGTTGACATTTACCTTTGAGTAACCAAACCATAAAGTCGAACATAAACATTTTAATCATTTAGTCTTAATGAATATGAAAACTAAAGAACGCCACGAACGTACTGAATAAATTTGTCCAAAACTGTTTTAAATTATTCTAAATACTGACCATGAATGCTCTTTTCGATAGGTATTATCTTTAGACTTACCGAGTCAGTATGTTTTACTAAAGCTCCAAATACTTTTCTTTAAACAATAAGAAAGCGTAGACACCTGTTTGCCTTATAAACAATTAAAATAATTTTGTTATTTTTTATTGTACAGACTTGTTATTAAGTGGACTTTAAATGTAGTTGGAAACCCTGGATTTAAAAAAAAACGTTTTGGTTCTCTTCGTGATTAACTATGGGGACATTATTTATGATAAATATATTACTGCGTCTACGCACCAGATATCAGCAAACCCAGAGAGGTCAGAGAAACATTCTTCAATAAACTGCAAGATCTACTAAGTACCATACCCGATAAAGAAAAAGTGTTTATGCTAGGAGACTTCAACTCAAGAATAGGTAACGAACTCATTCCAGGAGTAATGCAGAGATATAATGAGGTAACACTAAATGACAATGGGGAACAACTCATACAACTGTGCGCCCAAAACGAGATGAGAATAAATAACACCTTCTTTCCACATAAATGGCAATATAAACGGACATGGGGAAACACCCGAGAACAAGAATCAACCATAGACTACATAATAACGAACAGAAAAGTGTTACCCCACTAAATACTCGATGTCAGAACTTTGAATTCGTCAGACCTGGGAAAAGACGACCACCGACTAGTAGTATGTAAATACCGGTTCCAACAAAGTATAAACAGAACGCACAAACAGAAACATATCTTTATTAAATACAATACCGAATCATTCGCTAACGATAGCACAAAAGTATTGTATCAACAGAGACTCTCGGAGAAAATAAAAGCTAATACAATCCTAGAAAATGACGGAGTGGTGAAAACCTGGGAGAAACTGAAAAGAAATATACAAGAGAGCGCCAGGGAGGCGATCGGAGCACGATCAAGCGAAGCAATACAAAACCATGTTTCACAGAAGAGGTGAAAATACTAGCAAAAGAAAAACGACAAGCATTTACAAAATACCGACAGCACAAAACAACAAACCATTTAGAAGAGTACAAAACGGTGAGAAACAGAATCAACAGTCAAATAGCTCAACTAAAGAAAGAATACTGGGAAAAGACATGGAACACGACCTATATGGAAGACAAAAGAAAATATGTAACATGCTGAGGAACAGAAAAAAAACAATCAATGAATACGTTCAACTAAGTCCAATCGACAGCCAACAATGGGTCAGCCATTTTAAGGACTTACTCCAGGCACCAGCTACAGAAAACAACGTAGACGAAAACCAACAAGAAACCACAGAACTAACAGATGTTAACATCAGTGAAGCAGAGATGCACCTGATAATAAGAAATTAAAAAACAGAAAATCACCTGGTACCGACAAAATTACGAATAAGATGCTAAAGTACGGAGGTCCCAGCCTTGTCACAGAGCTCACTGTTCTATTTCCAAAAATACTCCGCACAACGTCAGTACCCAACGAATGGCGGAAAAGCATCACAATTCCGATCCACAAAAGAGGATCACAGAAACAACCCGAAAACTACAGGGGAATCAGCCTACTGAACAGTTCAGCCAAATTGTTAACCAAAATACTGTCACAACGGATTGTAGACAAGTTAGGGGCGTGCGAAGAACAGCAGGGCTTCCGGAATAACAGCTCTAATATCGACGGTATATTTATTATCAGACAGCTGGTTAAAAAATCTATCGAATACGATAAACCGCTGTTCATTTTTTTTTGTGGATTTTACTCCAGCGTTCGATCGAGTCAAACTGAAACACATAACAGAACTACTGCGAAGAAAACAAGTAGACGAAGCAATCGTACGCACAATATACGAACTGAATTCCAAAAACACCATGGTAATTAAAACAAATAACACTCAAACAGAGGAAATTCCACTATCCATAGGAATAAGTCAGGGTGATAGCCTAAGTCCAACACTTTTCAATGTAATCATGGACGAAATCATTGATGAGGTAAAAAGCACAAATATTGGGTACCCCATGGGATACAACACCGTTCAGATTATATGCTTTGCAGACGATGTTGCCTTGACAGCAGATAGTGAGGACAACTTACAAAGAATGATTTTCCATCTCAATCGAACAGCCAAACAGTATAATATGAAGATATCTGTGGAGAAAACCAAAGCAATGGTAATAGCAAAAGAACCGGTGAGATGCAAACTAATGGTTGATGACAAACATATCGAACAGGTTGGGAAGTTTAAATACCTGGGAGCACATATAACAAGTAATAGGACAGTAACGGAAGAAGTACGCACACAAGTCAACAAAGTGGCCATGATATCAAGCCAACTAAGAGACATAATGTGGAACAATAAACATATAACGGTTGAGAGCAAGGCAAGAATTTACAAGGTCTGTGTAAGACCGATACTGACCTACGGCGCAGAAAAAAGAAATGAAACAACAAAGACAAAACAAATTATGAGAACCACAGAAATGAAAACGCTGAGAATGATCACGGGAACAAGTTTAAGAGATAGAATAAGAAACGCAAAAATACGCGAGGACGGCGGAGTGGGGGATGTTGTGAAGTAGGTTCGAAACCGTCGTAGGCAGTGGAGAGATCACGTGGAACGAATGGACGATGACAGACTAGCAAAAACCGTGATGAGAGAGAAATCAAACACCAAATGACCGCCTGGACGGCCCTCCAAAAGATGGAGAGACAGCTGGATTTCGACCTCTAACGCTTTTTTCAGAATCAAAATCGGAAGATTTGGACACCCTCAGGAATTGTTTAAAGACATTGTTGATATTTTTGCTTATAAACAAATAGATTCTCTCGGCGGATTTTTTTTTTGCAATACATGATTTGAAAGTACTTGGAGACTTCTTTTCGTGAAAAAAATTCAAATCCGTCAATTGGTTTCCGAGATACATACTGTCAAAGTTGACAGCCTGTTACGGTGAATCTAAACAATATAGACCTGATTCTTGAACCCAAAACTTTGTCTTGCCGAGTCCTTTTTTGATAAAAATATTTAAATGTTTATGTTATCGGAAACTAATAAAAAAATATAAAAAAGGGTGAAGGGCTTTCATTTTAAAATTGAATTCGAAAATTCAAAATACATATCTGAAAAAACTTTTCATTTTCTCGGCTTCTAACGGAGTGATTTTGATAATTTTTTTAAAACCGATGTACCGCGAATAATGGAGCTCAAGTGTCATAATGTCATGTGCCCATCATGCATTCATTTTGTTATAAACAAATGACGTTATTTATGCATCATATTTATAGCATACTGCACCCTATAGTATTGAACTTTCCAAGCGAATCTTTGTTTACTAATATCATTAAGCATACTATGACGATATATATTTACTTTAATTATAAAAATTGTTTAAACAATTATCGTTTAAACAAATTGTAAAAAATTTTGATTTTAAATTATTTTATTCGTAAAATACAGATAAAAATAAAATAGCTATTTTTTATAAATTATGTTCAAAAAGTTTAATAAAGCTCTCTTAACACTAAATATTTTATTACAAACTTTACAGAGTTCAGATAAACTTTTTTTTTTACATTAAATTTTTTTTTCATTCGAATCAGGCTATCGATATCGAAATAGTCATTTTCCATTTCTCTGTCAATTTCTTCAAAATCAATTACATTTTCAGAACTTTCTTCTACGTCAATATATTGGTCTTGTGCATTTTTCTAGTTTATCCGTTGCAGTTTGAGCAGTAATCAGTACATTTTAATCCATGCTTAATACAGCCACATAATATGGAACACTCTTTTGTACATTTACAGCTAATTTTTTTCAATACATTATCTGGCAACAGTAAATCTGTGGTTTCAACTGGTTCCAAACATGATTTTTGCACTTCCCAATCCCAGTCTTTTGTATTACTTATAACTTAAAAACTATTAAGTTTTCATATCTTATTTATATAAAATAATTATTTTATTTTTATCTTTGTTAATGATTGTTTAAACAATTTTGATAATTAAGTAAATATATATCATTATATTATGCTTAATTATATTAACAAAGAGTCGCTTGGAAAGTCCAATACTGTAGGGTGCAGTATACTGTAAGTATGATGCATAAATAACATCTTTTGTTTATAACAAAATGAATGCATGATGGGCATATGGCATTATGACACTTGAGCTCCATTATTTGCGGTACGTCGGTAAAAAAAAAAAGATCAAAATGCATTTTGAATTTTCGAATTCAATTTTAAAATGAAAGGCCTTCACCCTTTTTTATAATTTTTTATTAAAGTTTCCGATAACATAAACATTTAAATATTTGTATCAAAAAAGAACTCGACAAGTCAAAGTTTTTGGTTCAAGAATCAGGTCTGTATTGTTTATAAATTCACCGTAACAGGCTGTCAACTTTGACAGTTTGTATCTCGGAAACCAATTGACGGGTTTGAAATTTTTTTTGACGAAAAGAAGCGTCTTTATAAGTACTTTTAAACCGTGTATTGCAAAAGAAATTTAATGGAAATCCGCCGAGATAATCTATTTGTTTATAAGCAAAAATATTAACAATGTCTTTAAACAATTCCTGAGGGCGTCCAAATCATCCGATTTTAATTCTGAAAAAAGCGCTAGAAAACTTGGGTTCCCTACTATATGTCGAAAAGAAATTTAAATACGTTAACGTGATATTTTGGACTCAGACAAACTTCATAAATGGACAATTTTTGTAAACGAAATCGGATTGCAAAATTATTGTGCAAAAACTATCTATTCGATCCTAACGAATTTTTTCGTGTTATTTTATCATGGCATAAAGTTTCCTTTGCTCTAATATGAAGGAACTCAGAAAAATTTAAATTACGTACCATAAAACAATCATCTCTCGGCAAATTCGAACTATTTGCCTTATTGCCTTAACAAATCCACCTTTCTTTATGTCCTAGAATCGTTTTTAGAGAGAAAAGTAAGGGAAATTTTGAAGAAATTAGAGGAAAATGACTATAAAATATGAAATCATGAATGTGACATAAAATCAAATAATTTATATGTCAAGTTCGAGACAACAGTGAAGGTTCAAGTGATCATGATTACTTCAAATGGTAGAACTGAAAGTAACAATGACTCAAAAGAATAACCGTTTCAGGAAGGAGTACCAGCGATGACGTTACTATGGAGTGACACCATTCACTTTGATTGGTGTTTGTTGTAACGTGACTAGAAGGAGATTTAATTACATTTTTATTATTAAATAAAAATAAAATTCCTTAAAAATAAAAAAAAAATATTGTTTTTTAGGATTTCTATTGTAGAAACTACCGTTTCACGGCAAAATTATATTTTTTTTGTCACCTAGGACCCGATAACATGGAAAAGGTTTCCACAGAGCTTCATACTTTTGGGATCTTTGTATACCTGGTATGGGTCAATATTTCCTGGAGGCGGTGCAAAGCCGTTTGGTTTGAAATTAGTAGAAATTAATATTATTACCTACATCTTTTGTGTATTTTTTTTTTGTATATAATCAATAGCTGAGCTTCCGAAATAAAAAAAAAACATAATTTGACATCTTCAAATGCTCAAAGTAAATTATTGGACATGACTTACCATCGTCAATTGTCATGGGAACCTTTAGATCGTTGGCAATTGTGAAACAATATGATATAAATGTAAGGTGCAATACTATACATCAGAACAAACTCAGACACGAATAATCCATTCATTTAACAATAATAATAAATTCGTTTACGGCAATGTCACCCTTTAATCACGAATTTTTATTTAGATGCACAAGCATTGACTATTCGATGTGATATTAAAAGGAATCGCGTTCTAAACATATTCCTACTTATTATTCCCACCGTTCTAATAAAATTTACTTACTTATCCATTGTCAACATTTCCAGCCTTGGCTTTCCATTAGGCCCTATAAACCTGGTATCTAAAGTTTGACCAAGAAGTGTTTTGTAACTGGTGTCTTGGAATAATTCCATTAGTTGAGTATAAGCTGGATGATCCCTAAAATACCTGTAAAAATACATAAAAATAAATTACTCTTTTCACTTATATAGGATTATTCACCCAATACGTGACTTTCAGAAGGACTTACTTTTAGGATACATAGGGGTCTAATATAGTTATTTTTTCAAATTATTTTCATGTTATACAGGGTGTCTCAAAAGCTCTGGAAGTATCAAAGTTTTATTTTTAAAGAAACTCCCTGTATATTATTGCATTTTTGGATTCTCCGATCAAAATAAGTGCCTATTTTAATAAAGGTTATAGTACCTAAACCTTAAGGGTTTTTAAATAATTTGAATTTTGACAAAATTTAACCTAATTTTCATGTTTCAAATACTTCAGAAGTATTTCATTTATATACTCGAAATTTACAGTGAAGTGTACCAATAAATCATATTTTATATTACAATTATAATAAACTTGCTATATTATACAAGCTGTCCAAAAATTAAAACTAATCAAATATGAACTTCAAATGGCTATAACTTGATTAATTTAAATAGAATGCTATACTTTTTACTTTACCAGAAAATGCACCTTTTAAATACCTATCGAATTGTGTAAGAGTGTTCTGCAGCTAAGTCTTCACGTTTTCACAGAATACGCCAAATAATCGTTTTTTGTAACATTTTGTATTTTTTTGAATAGATGCTCGAATGTATCTAGTTGCCTATTACAATTAGAAACACTATATAATTCATTTAATCTGTCAGTTTAGTCTGCAAAGTCTGTTGCTATAATAGCGGTATTATTTTTTGTAACTGTGAAACTTCATTTATTGAATTGAATTATTTGAATATTGTTATCTTGCTATGTCAAAATGAAGATTTATCCAAAGGAAGAGCGTACTGATATGATTTTTATCCTTTGAGAATATCGTTAATTTTTCTGTTGGCCTTTCGAGTCTATGTTCAAAAGTTCCCTCAAAGAAACCATCCTAAACCAGCGTTTTTGTGAGACTATTAAACTAGTTTCGTAAAAGTGTCAGTTATAAAAAACCTGTTATAGGATGAGGATGAAGAAAATGTTTTTACTGTACTTGGTCCAGTGATCAAAAATCTCAACATTAGTCAAAATCATATATCCGAAAATACTAACAATAACCAAGTAAGTGTTTCAAGAATTCTTAACAAATACAGATTTCATCCTTATAAAATCCAGCTCTGTCAAGAACTTCACGGAAATGATTTTGACAACCGAACTGAATTCTACTTGTGGGTGTTAGATGAAGTGGCAGAAAATTAACACCTTTTTGATAATGTTTAGTGATGAATGTACTTTTTATAACAATGGTTTCGTGATGCAACTTCCATTACTAATCTGATTCATATCCGCATAACTACAGACTTATGATAAACCAGAATAGATGGTCGGTTAATGTGTGGTGAGGAAGACTGGGTCCATACTTAATAAGACCCTACTTTTTTGAAGGCCCTTTAAATGGTTTGATGTTTCGCGATTTTCTTTTACATCAACTTCCAGTGTTAATAGAAGATGCCCTTTTAAATATTAGAATAACTATGAGGCTTCAACTGGATGGAGCTCCACCTCATTACCATCGCGAGGTTCGGCAATTTTTAAATGTCAAATTTCGAAATAGGGAAGGGACGATTTTTTAAATATAATTTTTATTCTTCTTTTTTGACCACTCTGTACTAATAATTTTCAAGATATCATAAAAGGACTACTAAAGTCTATCTTCGTCTACAGGGAAACTAACCCATATTAAATAATAAAGACTTTCTTATAGGAAAAATTTATAGTTAAGTTTTAGTTCGTAAACGTAATTTTTGACATAAAAATTTAAATACGTTTAAAATGGTAAGAACTAAGTGTAGAACGTTATACATGAAATATATCTAGAATTTAAAGTAGAAATCAAAAATGCAACAATATATAGGGTGCTTCATTTAAAATAAGCACTTTTGATATCTGCCACCATCTTGAAAATGTTTTAGCGGGCTGTCCCCCATGCACGTTAGTACACTATTAAATTTTTAGATTCTTCCTAATTATAGTTCTCTCTCAATCGATCGATAAATTTTCCAGAAATTCACCCTGTATACGAATATATATGTGCGCATAAGCAAGAAATTTATATTCCGAAAAACAAACCTTGAAGAAAGCTTTTTAGAAATCGATTTTTTCTCAGTGGTAAACGCATTTCCAGGTAAGACATGCATTTCCAGGTAAGACAATAAAAAATAATATAAAATATGCCATGAAAAATTTGCTATATATATCTGCCTCGGTTTGTCCAGAGATTCTCTTCCACTTTTCTATCCCTCACCTCTCAGCCGATTCCTTCTCTCCAAGTAAGACGTGATTTACCTCTTTTCCGTTTTCTATGAGATGCCCACTCTAAGATCTGTTTCAGCGGTCTCTTCTCTGGCATTCACTGTACGTGTTCATACCATCTCAACTGCTGGGTTTCAATTTCGTCTACGATTGAATGGTGCACGTTCATAATTTGTCTGATTCTATATATATATATATATATATATATATATATATATATATATATATATATATATATATATATATATATCGGTTTACAACGTTCGCCATCTACCTGGGTTTATCCAGAGATTCTCTTCCAGTTTTCTATCCCTCATCTCTAAACCAATTCCTTCTCTACAACTAAGACGTGACCTTTCTTGTCTCCGTCTTCCATTGAATGCCCTCTCTATGATCTGTTTCGGCAGTCTCTCCTCTGGCATTCGCTGTATGTGTCCATACCATCTCAAATGCTGGCTTCTAAATTGATCTCCGATTGAATGCTGTACGTCCATAATTTGTCTGATTCTGTCGTTGGTAATTCGATCCAACCTGGATCTTTCGGATGAAAGCTGCCAGAAGTCCATCTCTGTAGCTTCTAGTTTCTTTTTGGTTTGCTCCTTCAACGGTTATACTTCACAGGTATAAGTAGTTATCCTTTTGATAACAAACATTGTTGAGGAGTGTGATAGTTCTTCTTCCTTGATTGTTTCTTTCTTCTATTCCCCTGCCCATACCTCGGTCTTGTGTGATAGTCCTAGATATTTGTACTTGTCGTAATATCTAATGACTTGATTATCTTCCAGTAACAGGTCTCTCTGTTCGCCACCCATACACATATATTCCTTTTTTCCTATGTTTATGTTCAATCCCCATTTCCTGTATTCTTCGATTAACTTCCGCGTCATATATTCCATATCTTCGAATTAATTTAGTATTAAGGTGAAATAGACAATTTCCTAGCGCCGAACTGGGAGACGTTCCATTTAATTTGTAGGACAATGTGGCTATTTAGCTATATGAACATTTACTAAGCCACTGATAAAGAATCAGCAACTTAGTAATAAATTTTCATGATTTCTTTAGTTGGACATGTTCGAAAAAGGGGACGCCTCAGGCAAACCATTCATTATGTAGGGTGAACACATTTTAGAGTTTTTCTTTATCAAATTATCTCAAGATTTAACTAAAAAACTGTTAGTAACAAAAGTTGGACTTGTTTATCGTCTACGCACGCTACTAGTAACCATTATCAAGATTTTTCACAGAGTGGAGAGTTAGGCGTTTCGTAAGAACGAAGCTACTCACGAAGATTCAGCCTGTTAGTGATCATTAATAAAAGAGAGCCTGGGACTGTAGAATAAATAAGTTTATAGCCTAACGTTGCCAAATGGTTAACATAGTCAAGACTTGATTATTGCCCTGAAACTATCTGCTGCGATTAAATCTAGGTTTATATTAGGCTATTCTGTGATGCCTACACTGTTACTCTATCATTATAAAGTTAACTTACTTTTTAAGTAACCTATAAAGAGCATTTTCCACCATTATAGCATCATTTATGCCAGTGAAACCAATTTCTGGTTGACGGTACCAACATATTGTTCCCCTTCTAGTTTCAGAACCATCCAAAGCATCATCTATAATAAGCATAGCGGCCTGCAACTGAAACAAAAATAACTCTCCATAAATATACAAATTCATGTAATAGTATACAAGCCAGCAACAGATTTTCCTGGCAAATTTCCTCTTGGGCGATAACTTGTGAAATGCTTCAGACGGTTGTGCCATGAAGCCTCGTGAACGTCAGCTGCGGCTGCGTGGGTAGGTGGAGCAGCGGCAGCCTTCCACTCGCAAAAAAAAATTTGTTTTTAATCATTAATCAAATGATAGTTAACACAATTATTTGAAGATAAAAAAGTCAGCTGGCTGTACCGTGATGGATTATACGTCAGATGGTCACACGAACATGCAAAAAATTTTTTTTTTGTTCAGTGATTTCCTCTCGGTTAAAATTTTGTCTGAGGTTAGTTTACGTGCTACTTTGAATAAATAGAAACGTCAGCTGGCTCTATGTTGGTGGAAAAGACGTCAGCTGATGCAGTGAAAGGTGCAGCGTGGAAGCCAGACGTGAGCGCCGATCGCCTACTTAAATACGTTAAAAACTACATTAATTAATTAATTTATCATAATTTTTCTTTTTTTTATTTATTTCAATATTTATAAATATTAACGTATTTGAGTTTTAGCCAAAGTGCGTATATTTAAATATTGCAATTTATTAAGAATATTGATTTGATGGACAAATAAGAGCGCGTGCATGAAGCGTAATGAAATAAATAAATACAGAAAAGTCGTGATAAATTAGTTAATTAATTTAGTTTTTAACGTATTTAAGTAGGCGATCCGAGCTCACGTCTGGCTTCCACGCTGCACTTTTCACTGCATCAGCTGACGATTTTTCCACCAACATAGAACCAGCTAACGTTTTTATTTATTCAAAGTAGCATGTGATCTATCCTCTGACAAATTTTTAACTGAGAGGAAATCACTGTACAAAATTTTTTTTTGCATGTTCGTGTGACCAGCTGACATATAATCTACCACGGTATAGCCAATTGACTATATTTTATCTTCAAATAATTGTGTTAACTATTTAACTATCATTCGACAAATTTTCAGTCGGGAGGAAATGATTAAAAAAAATTTTTTTAACACGAGTGGAAGGCTGCCGCTGCTTCACCCACCCACGCAGCCGCAGCTGACGTTCACGTGGCTTCATGGCACAACCATCTGAAGCATTTCACAAGTTATCGCCCAAGAGAAAATTGGTCACGAAAATCTGTTGCTGGCTTGTATACTATAATGTTTGGCAAGAGGTTCCAAACTTTGAGTTTTGTGGAGAATCATATAAAATGAATATTCCTGATAATCTGTGTACATCCAGATTTTATACTATCGCTTGGTTGCTCCACATTAAATATCCCAATGGGCCTAATTTCTTTTAGTGAGCTAGCCCCAAACAATAAATAACTAACACCTCTTTAAGAAGTACCAAAACAAACTTGCATCAAATTGATAATGGAAATGAAATTTAGGGTTAAAATGACTGACTTCATTATCACGGTTTAAATTTAAGTTTAAGTTCACTATGGCAAATTCAATTAATTTTACGTAATTTTTATTAATACTCACGTTATAAACAACACAATATTTTTAATAGATTCTTTGAATAAAATCATTCCATAAAGTACAGTTTTAAGTTAATTTTATATTGAGTTTGACCATTACAACTGATATTTTACTACACTGTGCTTAGTTGCTTTCTTATCAATGCTGAATTTACTATTACCTTTTTTTTCAGATCTCGGTTTTCCTGCCAACAACTATTTGAAAGATTTTTGGTTGCCTAAATTTCCCAAGGTTGAAACATTTCTTTAAATTAAAAATAACTATTGGGGTGTTTATTTAATTTTTGAGCGGAAAATGCTAATGATTGATGAATTGGCTTATGTAACAAATTTATTTCAGCCGGTTGTTGTTGCCCAGGTTAATTTTTGAGTTGTCATTTCATTCTAACGTGCCAATTGAACGTGCTTAAAAGAAATAGTGTTATGCGCAAGCAAGGATCTTGGTTATAAATGGAGGCCATTTTACCTTGACTTTCACTTTTTCCTCTTTGATACGGCTAAAGACTTCCATCTTCATTTATTGGAACCATTCTTTTGGATTTGGGACTGAAAAATCGTTTAAATTATCCCGGTAATTATGTTGAGTGACAATCCTCAAATTCTAATATCTTTATCATCGATACCGATCTCCTGTAATCTTTCCAACAGCGGCTCGTGTTTTACGTTATCAAAAACTTTCTGATAGTCAATAAAGCAGATGAAAATATCTTGACTTTGGTCATAGCATTTTTGCACAAGTAATCTCATTGAGAAGAGAGCTTTTCTAGTGCTAAGTCTCTTGATAAAGCCAAACTGTGTGTCGCCACTCATATCCTCACAATTTCTGTATATTTCTGAATGGATTACTCGAAGGAACGTTTTAAGAACGTGGCTCATCAAGCTTATGAGTCTGTAGTCTTCGCAGTTCATGGTGTTTCTTTTCTTTGGAATAGCAATGAACGTAGACTTTAACAAATCCACTGGGATTTGCCCAGAGTCATATATCACGTTAAAGAGATATGTAAGTTGCTTAATATCGACTTGCTTTAAAACTTCTGCATATATATATATATATATATATATATATATATATATATATATATATATATATATATATATATATATATATATATATATATATATATCGTCGTGACCTGCATTTTTACCAGTCTTCATACAGTTCATTGCGTACCTGACTTCAGATTCAAGAATTTTTGGACCACTCATGTTTTCAATGACATTCATCGGGGCATCTGTTCGTTGATCACTGAACAAAGTCTCCGCATAGTTCTTCCAAGTTTCCTTTAATTCGTCGGTATCCAATATCGGTCTTCCTTGTCTATTTATTATTGACGGCAATGCTGTTGTTCTATTTGTTCCAGTTATCTCCTTGATTTTCCTATGGAAATTAAAGGAGTCGTGCAGCTGATGAAGTCTTTTAGCCTCGTCATATTGTTCCTGAGTTCATTTCTTCTTAGCTTCCCTTATATTTCTTTTGACAGTGCGATTCAGTTTCTTATATTTATCATGCTGGTTTTTAATAATCCGACGTTCAGCCATCAAGTTCAATATTTCGTCAGTCATCAATGGTTTGATTTTTTCTTGTTTTAGTCGACCAAGAACAGTTTCAGTAGCTGATTGGATGTTTGTTTTTAGCGTAATCAAGATATTATCAGCTGCAACTTCTTAACTAGGGTTATGTTTTTGGCGAAGCCTGTCCAATGTAGTCTTCATGCTCCTCTGCACTGCGGGTTGTTTTAATGCTTGAATATCATATTTTCGGGGTCTACATCGTTTTGATAGTAGTTTACATCGAAAATAGAAGTTCGCAACAAAAGGGTTATGATCTGAGCTGATGTCTGCTCCTGGGTAGGCGGCGACACGTGTAATACTATTCTGATATCTTTTATTCCGTCTTGAGGAGACTTCCAGGTGTCTTCTGGGGTGTAATTTATAGAAAGTATTCTTGATAACTAATTTTTTATCACGACAAAATTGGATCAGCCTTTTACCTTTGCGTTGAAATCAGCCATCACTATATTGATATCTTGAGGCTTTAATGAGTGCAAAACTTCTCGGACTTGCTCATAAAATTGTTCAGTTTCGGTTTCTGACTTCTCCGCTGTAGGTACATACACCTGTATAACATTGATGTTAATCGATCTGGTACTTATTTGCAGATAAGTTTAATGTTACACTTCACTTACGTATTTGAAACATGAAAATTAGGTTAGATTTTCTCAAAATTCAAATTATTTAAAAACCCTTAAGGTTTATGTACTATAAACCTTATTAAAATAGGCACATATTTTGATTGGAAAATCCAAAAATGCAATAATATAGAGGGAGTTTCATTTAAAAAAAAACAACTTTGATACTTTCAGAGCTTATGGGACACCCTGTATAATATGAAAATAATTTTAAAAAGTAATATATTCCAAAAGTCACGAATTTTAGCCGCAATATTGTGGCCCGAAAGAATTCTCCTGTTTAGTGAAATGTATTTTAAGTTAATTTAAGATAAATTTAGGTTATAACTAGCTCTTATTCTTTTGCAATGAAATAATCTGTCACATACTCCATCAGGGGCGGATCCAGCCTCTCTCTTTGGGAGGGGGGGGGGGGGGCGGCGATATCATAAAAGTACAGTATGGCAAAAAAAACAAGTTGGAAGCAGCATACTCATTCCTAATAAAAAAGGCAGAATGGGTTCTATTTTCCTGAACTCAAAGCTCTAGGGAGGGGGGGGGGCGATCGCAAGCATACACATTCCTATACTCTATTCAAGAATTAGAGAGAGTAATAAAACTGTTACCGAAACCTCCAACGTACCTGCTCCAGTGCCGCAGGTAAATGAGAACTGCCGTAAATCTAATTATATTTCATTATATTTAAATATATTTTATAAATTTACTGCAAGATAAAATTTCTAATAGTTTAATTTAATTTCTGTCAGTGAGCAAAGTACACCTTACAGTTTGTTCTTAGTGATTTATCTTGTTTTTTTACTCAACGAAAAACTTATTACGATGAATGTTTATGATGCTTTAAGATATCAATATCTAGATAATAATGTTAAAAGCTCTGTTGAGATGTGTTCCAACATGACAGGAGTTGGAAAATCTACTATGTACAGAATACTGAAGGAGAAAAAACGATTGGAATTGTTAATACTCCCACGCCACATTCGATCACAGGCAGACAAAAAACCTCATTGGAAGAAGAGATGAAAACTGCAATTAAAGGGGTTGTATATACATTTTATTATGAGAAGCAGATCCCAACCATCTACAAAATTCTAAGTAAAATCATGGAAGATCGCGATTTACCTGAAATTAAAAGAACTGATCTCTGGAAATTGCTCAGAGAACTTAATTTTTGCTGGGAAAAACCAGATAGGAAATCTATTCTTATAGATCGTCCGGAAAATGTCCGTTGGAGAAGTAAATATCTCTCTCAAGTAAAAGGTAGAGCTGCTAGAAATAACACAATTAACACAATTAGTAATTTAACTAAACTTTTGAAAGCTTTTTTTGAATAAAGTTATTGCGGAAAATTGGGAAAAATCCATATAATAAATGAATAAAACAAAATGTGAGAACTCGATCTCATGATCGATGAGATAGAGGAACCAATTATAATTAATTTGAGCGAAGATAGTTTCACTGACTTTGATTAGGAATTAAATACGTAATGTTTACTAGTGTAAACACAATTTATTATTTAAATTTTTGTTTTTGTTGTATTTTATTGTTTAATGTTGTTTATATGTATTTTAATTTTTTATATATTTTTATTTTAGTGTGTCCCACTCTTTAATTTTATAATTATTTAATTCTAATTAGCCGTAAGTTTTTTATTATTTTATTGTATTTGTGTCTTTTTCTTAAGCGTGTAGAATTATCATGTTTATCTTATTTTTTATTAATTTCCATATAATAAAGTAAATTAAATTAAGATATCAGTACAATAGAAAAAAAAATAAGTAGGTCTAATTTTAATTACAACAAATAAAAAGTAATTACATTTGAATCCCTTTTTAATGTTTAATTGTAATTCTGCAGATGGTTTAAGAAATAAATAAACTGAAGCGTTAAATACCCTAAAAATGTTTTTAATTAATAATAAAATGGCCGATAGCCCCAAAAAAATTTTAATATTATATGGACGAATTTATTTTTTTATATATGTTTAACTTTTTGTATTTTTGACAATGGATATTTTGCAAGTATTTAAATTATAACTTTGAATTTTTTGAGAGAATAAGGCTACATTTTAGTCCATTATTATAGACCGGTATTTTTGATTATAACATTTCTAACCCATTTCTATGAAAAATATATGTGTCTAACAGATTTCGCTAAAGACACCGGACTAAAGAACACAGGTAGTTTGCGAAGAGAAAAAGGGTAAAATATGATTTATTACTCTCTCTAGTTCTTAAATAAACTGTAGTATAAGAGGAAAAATCGGGTCCATTTTCCTAAACTCGACGCACTTGGGGGGGGGGGGGGCGATCGCCCCTATCGCCCCCCCCAGTGGATCCGCGCCTGTACTCCATTAAAGTAAAATGAAAAATTATGTAAAAGTTACTTACTAATTCAAGACACCATGCTGCAATATTGACCAACCTAATATTTTCCGGAGTAAGTTTCCGTGGATCTTCTAAGATTTTATACGATGAGATTATAATCATTGTTCGATTTTTCTTGCCTCCTGGAGCATTGTATTCTATCACCTAAAAGAAAGTTTTTGGTTCCAGATCAGATCTTCTATTTTTTTAAGTTCACTCAAATTATTTTAGCAATATTGTCATTAATAACATAAAAAAAATTCAATGACCCGAATGTGACATATTTTAAATTGTCAGCGAGTATGTTGTTTAAAACAATTGAATTATTGATGTATCACTGATATCTAATTAAAAAATAGTATCGATGTTTCGATGTTTTATCAATGTCTGTATAATAATAATTATTTAAATATTATATGACGTAGTCGTGATCGCAAGAGGAAAATTCGAGAATACCTTCTATGACATAGTTCAAAGAGGGCTTTAGCACACTAGAAAATGATGCTAGATGATGGGACTAAACATCAACACCACCAAAACCACCCTAGTTGCCTTTACAAGGAAAAAAACCTCAATCTGAAAACCATCAAAATGGATGGGAGTGTTATTGAGTGGAAATCAGAGGTTAAATATCTGGAATTGACCTTAGATAACAAACTCCTCTGGAATAAGCATGAAGAAGAAGTAATCAATAAGGCTACAAAAGCCTTGCTGGTCTGTAGCAACTTTGCGGGAAATAGATAGGGTACAAACCCAAAATCAGATTGATTTTTAATGTAACATTAATATTTATGGAGTTATAGCATGAAAGAAATTACGACTGTCATTTGCCGCCAAATTATTGATTGTACAAGAAAAATACATATTACATTTTTTGGTTATTTTATTGGACGAACATTTTTCACATACCAAATTTTTTCATAACTTACAGATTTTTTGCTTAAATCTATACAAATATTTATTTCGTTCTCCGTTTCTTGGACATCGATAAACATTCATTTTTGAAACTCTTATCGGTTTCATTATTATCATTACAATTATAATCATTATTATCACTCTCATCGTCATTATTATTATTAATCTCATCATCATGATCAGTTTCATTATTGACATAATTATCAACATCATCATTATTACCATAATCATAATTACTTTCATCGTCTTTGAAAGTAATATTATAACAATTCTTGATTAAGATTATCGCTTGCAATATAATCTTCAAATATAGTTTATTCTCCATCTCGAAAAATAATTATGCTTTCAACAAATGTTGCTATTTGTTTCATGCTATATCTCGATAAATATTAATGGCACATTAAAAATCAATCTAATTTTTAATATTCGTAATTAATAGTATACTGTTGAACACTGTAACAATTTTTTCGCAATTTAAAAAACACGTAAGTACGGTTAAATTATAATTATGCATAAAATGCATAAAAGTGCAACAATTTGTTTATTGCTATGTTTAACAATAATTTGATTACAAAAACATATCATCCCTTATTCGAATTTGAAGTGTCCGAGTGACGTTCTTTTCCGCACGCCGCGGGTTGAAAGAACGCCCCTCTCCATTGTTCACTTTCTGACTTTCGGAGTAGGTGTAAATTTAAACTATTGCTAAATCAATAATTTTGAAATAATTGAGTTGGAAACTGCTGCATACAATAATTTAACTATCTCCCTATAAGAAAATATAATGTTAATAGACGACTCCGCAGCGATTTTTTGAAAAAAAAAATTATCTCAGCTTCTAGTGGTCGTACACAATTTTTTTTCAAAATGTGCACCGAAATTTCAGCTATCGCGTCCACTTATCGGCATTTCGATATTAATAATTGTGGAAGAGTTATTCTATTTGTTTATAACGAAAAAACGAACTCCAATTTTTTTTATATGTTTCAACAATTTAAGATAAACAATTCATTTCGTTCTTTTTTGTTATTGTTAGTATAAGTCTGTAACTTTCATTTGCGTACCCGCAGACCGTTGTACGACTTTTAGATCGCTGAGAATAAATCATAAAAAGAAACATAAAAAGTTATAAATAAATTCACTCTGCAAAAACATATTTTTAATTGAAATTTTGCACAATTGTTGTTTGCAACAAGAGCCTCCTTTAGTTGCAGTATAAAGTGAATGCATATAGTTTTTTCTTGTTTATAAACAATTGAAGAAACAGCCATTTCAGAAGGTTTTTTTTGCAATAACTAACGAACAAATTAATCGATTCAAACGAGTAGGTATTTTCGATGCGCACAACTTTTGCTTGAAACTTTTTTACTGAGAAATAATAGCTTTTCCTACAACTGCAAAAAACTGTGTTTTCATATCTTAATTGTTAAATAAAAAATTTTTCCAGAGAAGAAAATGAGGCATAAAATACTACATAATTAATATTATTATTCTGGGGGGTTCTACGTAATCAGAAATCTACTAACAATAAATTTCAAAATCACCTCATATGGGGTTAACTCCGCCGGCCTATACAACCGCATTAAAATTTTAATTTATCATTATAACATATATTTTCCTTTAATAATTTTTTTAAATTACTTCAATAATCTCTACTTATGTCCTAAATGTATTAGGTAGTTAAATATTATATTAAAACTTATTAAATGCATTTCAACACGATTTAGGTAAAACTGTATTGATTAGAGAAATTACCTAAATTTTTTATTAGATTTTCATACCTGATTTTTACAAATTTTGTTTTCACAAATAGAAACTCCGTAAAAATATTACTAATTAACTTAAAATTAAACATTTGACAACGAATTGTGTACGGATTTTTCATTTTGAAAATCTTAAGTTTGCCGTAAAAATTTGGATTTTGGAATTACCTTGGGCAGTGTTAAATTCTTAATTTTTAAATCCTATATACCACCATAATTTTACATATTTAAATATTCGAAAATAGATAAAAGATGTAAAAAATAAAATTATTTGGCTGCAAATCCAAAACTTTTTGATGTATAATTCATATTAATCTTTAAAAAGATCATTCTTTCCAACGCATCTTTAAATGGTTGAAAATTGTGAAAAAGGGTGACGAAGAATATAATGGTGAAAAATAATTTTTCATCGCAAAGTTTTGATATGAATATTTTTCACCGCTATTTTACAACTGTAATAGTTTTCACCGTACTTTTTGTCATTCTCTTCGTCGCAATATGTTTACTGTAATTTTTTCCATAAAACTTCTATTACTACTTTTTCGCAATTTTTGAAACGTTATTTTCTTCATCGCAAACTTCTGAAATATAATTTTTCCATCGAACTTTAGTAGTTGTAATAGTTTTCGTCGCACTCTTTGAAACATCATCTTTTTCGTCGCACAGTTTTGAAATATAATTTTTTTCACCTCATTTAATAGTTTTCGTCGCAATTTAAAAAACTTTAATTTCTTCGTCGCAATGTTGTGAAATATAATTTTTTCTTCGAACTTTAGTAGCTGTAATAGTTTTTGTCGCTCTTTTTGAAGCATCATCTTTTTCGTCGCACAGTTTTGAAATGTACTTTTTTTCACCGCCATAATTTTTTAACGGGTATTTTCTTGCAGTGTTCTGAAATATAATTTTTTCATCGAATTTTAGTAGCTGTAATAGTATTGGTCGCACTTTTTGAAGCATCATATTTTTCGTCGCACAGTTTTGAAATGTATTTTTTTTTTACCGCTTTTAATAGTTTTTGTAGCAATTTTTAATGTTATTTTCTTCGTCGCAATGTTCTGAAATACAATTATTTCATCGAACTTTAGTAGCTGTAATAGTTTTCGCCGCACTTTTTAGTAAGACATTTTTTCGGTGCATATTTTATACTCCTAATTTATAATAATTTTCGCCGCACATTTTAAAGATGTAATTTTTTTCGTTCCACATCACCGTATTTATTAATGATGCAATTGTTTCGCTGAATTTATTACAGATATAATTTTTTTCGCCATTGTGCTGTTTGGCATTTTAGATTCTGCCGCATATATGAAGAAGTGACTATTTTTGCCATGGTTGTATAAATGTACTTTTTTTCATCGCAAATCTTTAGGCGATATTTTTTTTCTCGTATATTTCAGTGTCATCGTCTTCGTGGACTCCATTGATTTGAGTTTTCAACTGCGCTTAAAATCAATATTTTGAATTACAGACAACTGCAGCTGCTTCATAAAAGTTTATTAGATAATATACTGTATTATTTAAATAATTAGATATCATTATTCGATAAGGCGGCTCTTTATAGACGTACTTTTCATCGGAAAGGTTCCGAATTAGAGAGCCGAACAGGTATGGGTTTTAGTGCATTGGAAAATATGTTACCGTAATTTGTCCTACCGATTAAAGTACTAGTTTGTGAGGTCAAAAACTCGAGAAAAAAACTACAGACTCTTAGCTTAAGTAGGTATTAAAATTTTGAATATTTAAATAGATTAATATATTATATTTAAAAAAAGAAATATTATAATTTCAACACAAATATTATTTTAACTATTAAGAAAATAATTCCAAGATAAAATAAAGGATATCTTGACTAATGCATTAGTTAGTCTAGATTATTAAGGCATAATTAGCAACCTTCGTCATACACAAGGTGAAACAAATTGGAGTATATGTATGGTGAGTTCGATAATCATACAATATACAGAGTAATTCTCCGGAAAATTTATCGATCGATTGTGGGAAAACTATAATTAGGAAGAATCTGAAAATTTTACAGTTTACTAACGTACATGGAGATAGCCGGCTAAAATATTTTCAAGATGGCAGCACTACTGGTTATACAGGAAGTAGATGTTAATGTGCTTATTTTAAATGGAATGCCCTATATATTATTGCATTTTTGATTTCTACGTAAAATTCTAGATATGTTTCATGTATAATATTGTATAGTTAAATCTCGCCATTTTGGACATATTTAAATTTTTATATCAAAAATGACGTTTGCGGACCAAAACTTAACTATAAATTTTTCCTATAAGAAAGTCTTTATTATTTAATTTGGGTTAGTTTTCTTGTAGAAGAAGATCGACTTTAGTAGTCTTTTAATGATATTTTGAAAATTTTGAAACTATTTGGTACAGAGCGGTCAAAAAAAAGGAATAAAAATTATATTTAAAAAATCGTCAAAAGTCAATGATGAGGCTGCACCACATAATAGTCATTTCGTCAACAATCATCTACAAAACTTGTTTTATGATCAATGGATAGCCAAGAATGGGCCACATCTTTGGCCACATCGCTCCCCCGACTTAACAGTACCTCATTCTTTATTTAGGGGCAATCAAAAATAAAGTATACAACACCGCATTACCACTATGGAAGATTGCACGCAGCGCGTCAGAATAGCATTTGAAGAACTAAATCCTCAGTCAATAAGAGGAGCCACCCATGAAGATTTCCTGTTAGGTGTGAAAAATGTATGGAAGTTCAGTGGCATGAATTTGAACATTTACTGATATAATTTTTGTAACTTTATTTTAATAGCAACTGGTTAATTTCTTTTTTTTTTCAGCTTTTATAGATCGAAAGTTCTTGAAGTTTTTTATAATCTTTTTAACAGTTGGTGGTATTGGTTTCTGTTTCTGCGGATATCGGATCGCGAATGTATAGCATGTTCTTGAAATAACTATAAATAATAAATAAGTTTAAATAATCTTCGTGCGTGTAATTTAATCGCCTCGGCATGAGTACACCAGTTTACAAAATTTAACTTTTTGTCTGTTGCCGTGAATTTTATGGTTAATAATATTCACTTATGACCTCTTTTTTTATAAATCTAACCTCAAAAATTTTTGTGCAGCTCGAGTTACTTTTTTTTTTATTTTTATCGTTTATGCGTATTTAGTTATCGATAACGTGCGTATTTTACTGTGTTAAGATTAGTATCTGAAGTTTTTGCGTCATGAGTAGTTCAAGGAGACGTTGTTTAAACAATCCAAATCATTTTTGCTGTATATGCGGAGAATATGTGTTTAACAATTGTAGAAAAGTTATATCAGAGTTGGTGAAAAATACCTATTTTGAGTATTTTAGGATGCTCTTAGATAAAAATGAAAAGTCTTGGGCTCCTAATTGTGTTTGTAAATCGTGTGTGGGATATTTAAGATTATGGAAAAGTGGTAAAAGAAGTGCCTTTAAATTTGGAACACCGAGAATTTGGTGAGAACCACAAAATCATTTCAAAGACTGTTATTTTTGTAGCGTGAACGTAAACGGTCTAAACACTAAAAATCCAGCTAAATGGCAGTACCTAAGTACTAGTTTTGTTCAGCATCCAGTGCACCATTCAGCTGACTTTTCAGTGCCTAAAAATATATCTGAACCCTTAGAACAAGACAAGGAAGGACCAAGCTCATCACAAAATGATGATGATTTTGAAGGTATATCAAATGAGCTAAAATGCTTTTCCCAAAATGAGTTAAATGATCTTGTAAGAGATTTAAATCTTTCTAAACAAGCTTCAGAATTGTTGGCATCATGGAAGAGCGCTATCAGGGTTTCTGGGAAAAGAATATGATGTCTGACTATCATTGGTCTCTGACACGTCATTTTCCTAAGTCTACACATCAGAGAAGAGCTTTAAAACGAAGTTTTTTAGAACTCAATGATTAACTTGATTTTTAATAGATTTTTTCTTAGTAAATATACATGTTCTTTTTTTTCTGTTTTATACCTACATAGCTGAAACTCAGAAACTTTTTTTTGACGGTTTAAAATGCATTAAAAATAATTTAATATAGTAATTCTCAACTAAATTGGGGGTTTCTAAATCTTCTCCCGGTTTCTTGCAATTTTTTGGAAAAAGATTTTTTCTTTCTGTTATTATATGGTTTTAAATTTTTCCTCAGTCACTTTCATATATACGAGTTTGGTATTGTGAAAAAGTTTCTTTTTAGTTCTTTTGGATATATTGGTTTACTTTTCCTTCAATTTCTCAAACATAGGACATCCTGTAGATGTTATTGGTTTGTTTCATTCTAACATTACATTAATTTCAATTTTTACTCGTACAATTAGCCTTTTATAGGTATCTTCGGAGGCAATCAGAATTTTGTTAATTTCACAACACCAATAAATTGAGCATAAAATAGTCCAAATTTACTCCAATTTAACCATCTTTGTCTTCTTTTACATGTGCCATGATCACGATTCAGAGATTCGATTATGTGGCACCCAGTATATAAATTTAAAAACAATTTTTTTTTGAATTTCATAAATTAGAGCAAATTTTTTTTGCAAATATATCAAATAACAAGTTACTTAAAACGTAACTGCAAAAAAATTAGAAATAAACTAAAAAATAAAATGAAAAACAAACTTGTATCTGACGTAGCATAAAATTAAATTTTTTATATTAAAATTAATACTTGTGTGTTTTTATGATTTAAAATAATATTTTCCAATTTGATTCTACATTATACACACCCTAGCGAATCTACGGATAACATCAACCAATTCTTTGTCTGTTTCACCATCAGTCAACTCCTTTATAATATCAGGAAACATTGCCATAAATTCTTTAAAATCTTCCCTGGACGCAAAAGAATTAGTCTGAGAGGGTTCCACTAAAGTTGGCAGGTGGATCGTGGAAAAAGCTCTACAAAGAAAAGGATACTTATAATATTTAAAGCGTTTCAGTTAGATAAAACTATAATTTGTGGTTGATTTATTGGGTCAGTAATTCTAACAAGCATAGCTTTCCTGATCATCTCCGTAGCTCTTTTATTTCAAGAGATAATTGATTTCGTCCAAAAAATGTATCAAATTATTTTACTGTGTTGCGCCTCAAAGTGGAAAATCAAAGGCACGTATCAATCCCATGGTTTATGTGCGTCAAGTATCTAGGACTGCACTAAGACCAGAAACTTACTTGGTAGGATCAATTAATGGGGGCCACCAAGAGAGCAAACTTTATGATTTAGAAGCTCGACCCGCTGATGAATCGCTTAAGTAAGCTCTGGCTAAGTAATAAACTAACAATCTACCAGATTATCATCCTTACTACCCTTACATACTCCTGCCCAATCTGGAAACAGCTTTATAAAACACACAAGGGACAACTTCAGGCAATCACCAGCTCCCAATGATTCATCAGAGACATCCAGCTTTACAGAGATCTGCATATTTCTACACTATTTTGAAAGAACCCAGAAGCTAGACACTCATTACTGGAGGACCACATTTCGTAGGATACAAAATAAGTACAAATATCTTAAGGTAACTTAAGATTGAAGAAACTTAGTTTATTAATAAGTTGAAATATCCTCAGGGAGAATACCACTGTGACAGGTTGAAAAAATGTTATTTTTTATTGCATTTTCTGAAAGTATATACAGTGTGTCCCACGATGAACTGCTGTGATCGATTTTTCGAAAAATTGGCTTTAGAAATTTTTTAAAATTTGTCATTTCATTAAAGTCGGCAAAATTGTAGACATATTTTATATATAATGTCCTATACCGAAGTCTAACTGTTTTTGACATATTTTAAATTTTATTGATTGAGTTTGCAGGCCTGAACATAACTATCTATTTCTCCTGTAGAAAAGCCCCCATTATTTAATTGGGATTGGTTTCCTTCTAGAAGGGGATCTACTTTACTGGAGTGTGTTGATATTTTGATAATAAATAAATACATGGTCATCAAAAACTAACATTAAATAATAACTAGAAACAATCGTTAAAATACAATCTTTTAAATGTAAATCCTCTATTTTTATAATGTTATCTTATTTAGCATTAAACACAAGGGCGACTTTGTATAAGATTGTCTATTCCAAAAACTTTTTTGGGATATTGACAATTTACCATTTTTGTACTGTAAAAATGTGAAACGGCCCACCTCCACCTGTTCAAAAATCGAGTGTCATCTTTTATCATCATTAATATAAATTCATAAAATTGTAATCTTTTCGGCAAATCAGTTTCTGTTAGGAGTTGAACCGAAGATATCCAATAAGGGTGTAAGTTGTGTTCCAACAAAATTTTTTTGTATTGGGCTTTTCGAGATTTCTGTTTATAGAGTCCCTTATTTTAATGATGTCATAAGATATTCCGCAAAATATCCGATAATTGCAATTTTGACATTTTCATCATTGAGAATAGGTTTCCTATATGCATTTTTGCCTTAACAGTGCCAAAATATCTGGATATCTATTAGCAAATGCCTGGCATTTTCTTGATGAAAATTTTTTTATTTTTCAAAGATGATAAATAAATTTAAATAATCTTCGTGCATATAATTTAATAGTTTGGCATAATTTTTATTAATAATTGTCAAATGGCAATAGTAACATTTCTGTAAGGCTCTATTGTTTTCTTTCGTCACATTTTGCCGTCATGACCAGCTAGTAACAAAACTTAAAAACCGTATAGCGTTTTTATAATACAAAAATGTTAAATTGCTAATATTTGAAAAAGTACAAATTTTCCAAATAAACAACCTTATTTAAACTCACCCTTATTTTTTATGCTTTTTAGTCGAATATTTAATTTTAGTTTTTGATAACCCTGTATTTATTTATTATCAAATTATGAATATAGTACACGAAAATGGATTCCCTTCTTAAATAAAATCAAAATCAATTAAATAATAAAAACTTTCTATAGGAGAATTTGGGAGTTATGTTTAGGCCCGCTAACGCCATTTTTAACCGACTTCTAAAAGAAGGAGGTTCTCAATTCGTCGAGTATGTATGTTTTTTTTTATGTATGTACACCGATTACTCCGGAATGGCGGCTCCGATTTGAATGAAATTTTTTAGGTTATGTTCAGGAAGTTGCTGCGGTGGTCCCAAATTTTTTTGAACGAAATTGGTGCAGTAATATTCAAGGTGGCGCTGACAATATGGCGGCAAAAAAAAATTAATTTTGTGTGATTTTCTCCAAAATTGGTATGGAGGAATTTTTGGGATCGTACACACCGAATCTGAAATTATTTTTAAAAAATTCGATATGGCGGATCCAATATGGTGGACAAAAAAATTTAATTTGATCTGATTTTCTCCAAAATTGGTGTGGGGGAGTTTTTGGGGTCGCACATAATGGATCTAAATATTTTTAAAAAATTCAATATAGCGGATTCAATATGGAGGACAAAAAAGTCAATTTTGTCCAATTTTCTCTAAAATTGGTACGAGGGAGTTTTCAAGGTGAATGTACTTTGCTAAACTCTATTATTAATATGAGTATTTTAGGGGTCGCTGATTATAAATCCATCGTCAAATTTCGAAAATTCAAAATGGTGGATTCAATATGGCGGACAAATTTTCAAAAAATTTAAAACTTTAAAGAAAATTTATGCCTTTGGAATTTTTAAAATTCGACAGTGGAGTTGTAATTAGCAACCCCAAGAATGCGTATACTGTTATTTTCCTCAAATTAACAGAACTTAGAAAAGGACACTCAAAGAGTTAGTTTTTATTATGTTTTCCACTTTCATTCGAGTAGATGAGTGAGACACAAAATCAAATTAGCATAAAAAGATATTTAAACATTTCAAAATTAATTTTAACCATAAATGATCATATTTTCAGATGATTTTACTAGTTTTGTGAAAAAAAATTACCTTGTGATTTTACATAACCTCAAATATGTCCAAAAAAGAGTGTTTATTACACTTTTACGTTAGAATATCTCAAAAATTTGACATGATGGAGCAAATCTGAAGCCAGATTCGGAATTGGCATACAAAAATCCTTCGGAAAAGTATATTAGAGTTTCTCTTACAAAAAATCAAATTTTATTAACCTGGGTAATCGAGAAAAACAATTTTTTTCATTCGTTCACAATTATTTTAAGCCAAACAAGTTGAAATATGAAGTTAGTAAGGTAAAATCCAGAGTCTATAATATAATTTTAGAACTACTTGAATAATGTACTATTTTATTAGATTGGAGTTTCGTTATGGTTAAATTTCGACGGTTGTAAAAAATGAAAAAGGTCCTAATATAATAAAAGAAATAACACCGGTCTACAAGATTCTGTTATTGGTAGCTGGGTTTCATTTCCGAAGTAATTTACTGCGTAAAATCCGAATTTGAGGTCAAAATTGGGCCATAATGTCAGGATTGTGAGATATTTGAGGTTATGAACTAAAAAACGTTTTTAGCTACATTTGGAATTATATACACGATGCTGAAAATTTTACTTTCATTTTCAAATGTCTGATTTAAAAGGGCTCATCAAAATTTACAAAAATATTGGTATCTGCAAAATTTCTCTTGGGGGTTTCCGAAGTCGCCGATTACAAATATTATGTGAGAAAATAGAAATTTTTATTTTTAACTTCGTGGATTCCAAATGGCGGATCAAAATTTGCAAAAAATGATATCCTCTCCAACTAACATCTAATTAAAATGGCGGTAATTTTGCTAGAAAAAATCGTAGCTGACCGTTTAATAACTTATTTTGAAGGTTAAGAATGATGCAACTAGAAAAAAGACCAGAAAAGTTCTGTGAATCCCGTATGTGATTTCAGAAGTAGCCAAAACACCTATTTCTCGAGTACATTCTTCAAATATCTCAAAATCTTTACGTGATGGGCCCATTCTGTCCAAGGATTTGGATCCTCTAACGAATTATTTCGGCAAAGCTCCCTAGCTACCCAACAACAATCAAGATCCCATTTTTTCTAGATCTGTATAATCTATTTTGGTATGGTGTTAGTTGAAATTTATTACTAAATTACCTGTTATTATTATGCTGCATCCCCCACCTACACATAACTTTTTTGTCACAGTTAAACTCCACATTAGAGTGTTGCATTTTTTGGCTCGCAGGTGATATCACATAACTACTTTTATTAGTCGCCGTTTTACTAAGACCTCTCCTTAATTCTCTCATCACATCAGTCAAAGAACGGTTACGGCATAATTGTATCGAAATCATGTTATTCTTTATGAATAGAGCAAATCTGAGGGGTTAAAGTATTTTAAAATGCCTTAAATCTCAATATCCTGAGAGAAACAGTCTCAGATGTATTACCTAAAATCCCGAAAAAGCCAAAAAAGATAAGTCAGTAAATTCAATTTTTTAAATGCTAAATAATTACCGTCTACAAGTACACAAATACACTTTTTGAATAGCAACAGCTCTGTCAAAGATATTGAATATTTCCGTTTATAAATAAGAAAACAAGGACAGAATAAGAACAAGTTTCTGTCCTCTACTTAAAAGTGTTTTTATGGTAAAAGTTTTTTGATATTGGAATTCTGGTTTATCTAGCAGTTACATAGACAAGAAAATATCCTGCAAAAATTTTAATGTCATTTTGACTTAAATTGAAAAATAAGTTTACAAGATAAGTTTTTTAAAATACCCGTCATTGGCAATTTAATAAAAATTTCCATTTTTACGTCAATCAAAATACTTGTTTAAAATGATATAATTTTCTTATAAAGTTGACGTCATTCGAGATAAAGGATGATAGATATATTAAGGAAAAGACAAATAGCATAGAGGTAGTAACTTGCAAACCTTAACGCGTGTATCTATTATTATATAGCTTTAATCGTAGTCACGAGTATTACACACTCCAAAAAAATGTATTGTTACGATTTCGTCTCTTTAAAATCGTTTACTGGGTTCGCAAAATAAAACATAACAGCTTTCAATAATGCTTCCAATACTTATATTAACTACTTGTAAAAACATAACTCTCTTATTACTACTTCTTAACCTTCACTATTCAAATAACACTAAACAACTAACTTTACAAAGTTTATCCTATCTCTATTTATATACCTATGAAAATTCCTGTATAAATCTAGAGCATAAAAGTTAAAATCTATCTAGAAATATGAGTCATTGATAAACTATTCCTTTCGGCACATTATAATAAAAATGACGTATCGCGTCGGAATATTTGTATATACGAGGGAGTATTAATAAATTTTCTTCCAGTTGTCCATAACACTGCCCCTCTCCTAATTCTGATTGTCCCGATCAGCTTCCATATCTCCATGGTATGGATTTAATCTGTCTAGATATACTGGTCTTAGAACTTCGTTGAATTCTATAAACAACGTCATTGATTCTTTTCAGAACAGTATTTGGTCCTTTCCATGATGGCATCAACTTAGGCGATTTGTCCGTCTTTCTCTGTCGATTCTACAACCAAACTCTATCACCTTACTGGAACCTTGCCGAATTTGCCTTGATGTCATATCTTGTCTTCATTCTATCGGTGTCCAGATCCATGCGTTTTCTAACTAGGCCATGAACTTCTTGTAACTTATTTTGTAAAGCATCTACTCAGTTTTCAATCTCCATATTTTTTGCAGTTGAGGAAGTTCTTTTAGAAATAAGACCTTGGCTGGTGTAATCCCGGTGGTTTCATGAATTGCGGATCAATAGGCCATTAAGAAGATTGGAAAATATTTGTCCCAATGTTTCAAATGTGTGTCCACAAACTTTGAGAGGTGCTATTCAATGGTCCTATTAAATCGTTCAGCCATGCCATCTGTCTGAGGATGTAAAGCTATTGTCCTGGTTTTACGGATGTTAATAAGTTCGCAAAGCTTTTGAAAAAGCTTGCATTCAAAGTTAAGTTCTTTGCCAGAATGTAGCTTCAAAGGAATTCCAAATCGACTGAAAAAATTGTTGACTAAGACTTCAGCTACTGTTAAGGTCTCTTGAAGTAGTCAATAGGACACTGTCTACACCATGAGTTTACATCTTGACAGTAGTTAACCCAGTAAAATCTTTCTCGGAGTTTGTCTAAAACTTTGTTAACTCCTAAATGAACACCAGACTTCCCATTATGAATTTCTTCTAAAATTACTGAAACTTTCTTTCTAGGTACCACTATCTGAGTTTCTATTTCCTTGTCATCGGCACTTTCCCAGGATCTCTTTAGTAACCGGTCTTCAATCAATAGCGAGTCCTACTGAGCCCAAAGTGCCTTTAATGTGAGCCCTTTATTCGAAAGGTCTTCTCAACTAGGACGCGGTTCATTGTTTTTTTTTCCTTGGGATTACCATACTCTATCAATACCAGCAGGTGGTCCGAGGTCAGCTCATGTAAAATCAACGGCCTAGACAATCTGCCATTATTTTTGGCCACAAACATATCCAAAATTCAGGTTGACTCTTTGACGCTTAGTGGGTTGCCTTGTCTGGCGTTATTATTTCAGATTAGCTTTAGAGGCGTTCTTAAGAATAAGGCTTCTGGTAATGGTGATCCTCGCATCCCAGATACAATATATGGTATTACAATCACCACCTACCCGAATTGCATCATTGACGGCGAAAATTTTGGCAACTAAAAGTTATTTGAGTGCCTGAGAGAACTGTTTTACATTTTTACTTTGGCATAGGTCCCTTCAAGGACATCATCTGGGTTCGGATTTGGTAACGCAATGATTTGCATCTTTAACAGTATCATCGTACTTCCAAATAGCCTGATTGGTCTATAGTTTCTAAAAACTACGAATTAATCTTCCTTGAGCCAGTTTCCTGAATCGAGAGCGTCGATTCCGATGGTAATATTCGCAAGTTTTTTTAACTTTAATACCGTTAACATTTAAAGTTACAGTTCACCGTGGTCATAATTAGCTTCTTCTAGCAGTGATATTCAAAGAGCCCATAAATTGCTGCAGCTGCGATTGCTTGCTTCTGTTGAATGTTTCCATTTGAGCCTGCATGCTGTGACGGAATGTTTGCATTTAAACAGAAACTAGAGAGATGCTAGAGATCTCCCATTTTCTATTTTTTTTGCGATCCTCAAACAATTTTTGACACGGACGAACCGTTGTTATTTATAGTGGGTTCATTATTAGGCCTATTGGCTGCTCTAAAGGTTATTGGATACCTGGGGTAACCCGTGAAATTGTTCGGGTACTCCCCGCCGCAATTTGCGCATTTCGGTTTCTGATCCTGTTTTAAAACAAATTTGTAAGGAAGATGAGCACACTTAAGCCACTTACTTTTAGCTGTGCATTTCAATTGGGCGAGCCCAAACAACTGACACCGATGACACTGGGTGTTGTGACTTCTTGACCTGTGTACTTTTACTTTAACTTTCATCTTATTTATATACCTCAACGACACAAGAACAAGTGACATAGGTGACTATTCTTCTTCTTAAGGTGCCTATCTTCTTATGATGTTGGCGACCACGTTAGCCCATCTTATCCTATTCACTGCAGTTCGAAATAGGTCAGTTGATGTTAGGCCAGTCCATTTTCTAAGATTGGCCAGCCAGGATATACGTCTACGTCCAGGGCCTCTCTTGCCCTCGATCTTGCCCTGTAGAATTAATCTTAGTAATCGATACTTATCATTACGCATAATGTGGCCGAAGTAAGCCAGTTTCCTGTTCTTTATAGTGGTGATAATTTCCCTGTCTTTTCCGAGCCTCTCGAGAATCGTGATGTTAGTTGTGTGGTGTGTGTATGACACTCGTAAGATGCGGCGATAGCACCACATTTCAAATGCCTCCAAGCGTTTGATGGCAGCTTCTGTAAGACTCCAGCTTTCTACCCCGTAGAGGAGAACGGTAAAGACGTAGCATCTGAGAATTCTTATGCGTATATTGATATTTAGAGAGAGGTTGCAAAGGACTCTTCTGTGGCGACCAAAAGCGCTTCTGGCTTTTTCAATACGGGTCCTTATTTCGTAACTATGATCCCATGTATCACCGATATTGCATCCCAGGTAGGATATTTTCTCTACTCTTTCTAGTGTTGTATCGTTTACAGTAAATTGGGCGTTAGTGTCGATGTTCTTACTAATGATCATTATTTTGGTCTTTTTACAGTTTAGTTTTAATCCATATTCGCTGCATGCTTCCACAACATTATCTATTATTCTTTGGAGACCATTTGCGCTATCTGCCAACAGAACGGTGTCATCCGCGTATCTAATATTATTGATAGGTTTACCATTTACTGTAATGCCGTCTTCCGATTCATCCAAGGCTATTATAATAATAGTCTGAAATATAAAGCCTAGATATCCCAGGTTGATTTTGTCCGTTGACCAGTTCTCAAGAACGCCCCTGATCACTACTTGAATTTGTATAATATGGAAAGATATATGGTTGGACTCAAAAAACATTATGATTGTCCAAGAGTCCTCAATGGTAGTAGGAGTGTGGCTTCATACATTCAGTTGTTGTTATGTTATTTTTGAAATTTATTCTATGCTGTTTTTTTAGGAAGTTACATCGCTGTATAGGACTTTGGAAGTGGTTTGAATTTCATTAGAAACTTTTTGATATCGTATGAAGTTAATTATTGAATCTTGGCTAGAAATTTCAGAATTTAGATCAAAAGAGTTAGTAGAGTAGAAACAATTCTGATGAAGTTCATTTTTGCTTTGCTCTGCTTATTTTTTTTTTTTTCATTCGGGACACAATAGTTTGTTATTCTCACTTTTAGAATTTCCTTCACTACTATATTTATGGGCAATCATATCAATATTAGTTAATTTGGAAATATGAAAAATATTTCCTATTGTTGCTATCTGACTTGTTAGAATTTGAGTTAATTTGATTAGAAAGGTTGGTATTTGAATTTAAATTGGAATAGGATTAATAGGATTGAAAATTTTACCATTCTCATAATTTGTTAATTTGGCTAAGAGTTCACCATTTTGAGTTATTATTATTTGCAGTTGTTTGTTCAGGTTTGTATTTTGCTGCAGCAAATCATTGGGTTGGGCTTTCTGCTGACTTCTTTATTCACAAAAACTTCTCGTCAGTACTTGATAGTGTTCACAGGATTTTTAAAGCCTCGGTTTCAATCTTCCTACATTAATCTGGGCTTGGTTATAATTTTCCAAAATTGGCAGTGGGTCTAGAGTGAGAGACTGCCCAGTGTCCACATCCGCTTCCATCTGAATCTCATAGTGAAAACACTTACTGTTAGAATCGAAAAACTATACTGACATGAACAAAACTTGACTCCACTGACAGCATCAAAATCTGACAGTAACAAGTATGTGCCTACTTCAAAAGCTGAATGCATACTTTACAAGCCTTATAAGTTTAGCACAAAAAAAAATTAACTTGATTATCTACTATTTACACTTAAGGAGTTATTTATTACAAAATAATTTAATTATTACCAGCACAACACAAGTTTACCGATCACACAAAATTAAGTAAAGATGCAAAGACGAAGGAATATTGGTTTCAAAATGTTAATTCTATAAACCGAGAACTGCTGACGTTATATAGATCAGCTATCCAATAAAATATTGCGAAAATGCGAAAATCTGAAATTGATATTCATTGGGGTGTATCTACACGATTGTGACAATAAGCTTGTTGCACACGAAGTCCGACTTCGACAGAGATTTTGTCTCGCGATTCTGCACGATGGATTTAAGCCACAAACTACGATTTGATAAATTTTAATTATATTTTATCATAAACAAAACACAACTGGCCAAGTAAAAGATCTAACATATAGCAACTAGATCAGGTCATGTCTTAAATCTTCTGAGTGAGTCTTGTAATGAATAATTTTTTTCCAAAAAAAAAATATACAGGGTGATTCAAAAATCGATCACGAAACTTAAGGGGGTGATTCTACTTGACAAAATAAGGGTAGAGCTTCATATAATTTTTTTTCAAAATGTCATTCGTTTTCGAGTTACAAGCCGTCCAAGTTCAAGTTTTTATTTTTTGTTTTTTGAATTACTCGCTTACAGGAAAACCGATTTGACTAATATTTGAAAGATAGGCTAAGTCTTCTGCGCTTCATCATTTTAGTAACAATTCACATTGATTGTTTGCCGCTAGAGGGCACTTTACCTACATTGAAAATTGTTTTTTTGTCATAATTTTTTAGTGTTGACAGCTACAGTAGTTTTTGGCATAATTTCTGAAAGACTGATGCCAGGCCTTTAAAAAAGGTGCTCTTTATTTACATCGCTAAACCCAACGGTTTAGACGTAAATCAACCTTAAAAATTAAGTGGTAAATTTACTTTTCTCATTTCATTACCACCAGCTACCAGGTAAATAGCTATCAAAGTATACTAGAGCTGTCAGTTTAACATCAAATAAATTCGCTTTTTAAACTATTTAATTTATAATCTTAAAATAACTAATAATGGCTAATCACCAATATTCAAATATCGAATATTGTGATATCCATTTTTGTTATGGAAAAGCAAATGGTAATGCAGAGTTGGCAAGAAGATATTATATGGAGAGTTATCCGGAAAGAAATATCCCTCATGCTCAAACATTTTCCAGTGTGCACAGGAGGCTTGCGGAATGTGGTTCCTTTAAAAGTTATAATGGAAATAGGGGAAGACCTAGAACTGCTAGAAACGTGCAACAAGAAGAAAGAGTGCTTGAAATTATTGAAGATAATCCAGGTATTAGTACTAGAAAAATTGGGAATGAAGTGCGGCTCTGTCAGGCTAGTTCATGGAGGATACTAAGAGAAGAACAACTCTACCCGTTTCATTCAAAAAAGGTGCAGGCTCTTTATGACGATGATCGGCCGAGACGGTTGGAAATGTGCAATCAGATCCTAGCTAAGTATGAACACGATAATCGATTAATTGGCGTCATATTATTCACTGACGAAGCTGGTTTCACTCGTGATGGCATAACAAATCTACACAACATCCACACATATGCTTACGAGAACCCAAACAATGTGGTAGAAACGAAACATCAGCGTAGATTTTCACTAAATGTGTGGGCAGGGATAATAGGAGATTACCTTATTGGTCCTCATTTCTTTGATGGCCCATTAACTGGTGACGTATACTTAGATTTTATCCAAAATCGTCTCCCATTGTATCTGGAAGATGTGCCATTGGAAGTAAGGGCCAACATGTGGATCCTCCAAGACGGAGCTCCGCCCCACTTTAGTATACGTGTCCGACAGTATTTGAATGCAACGTATCCTGAGCGATGGATAGGACGAAGTGGACCATTGGCATGGGCAGCGAGGTCACCAGACCTTAATCCTATGGATTTTTTCTTTTGGGGTCATTTGAAACAATTGGTGTACGATATTCCAGTAATCAACGTCGAGGATCTTCGCTTCAGGATAATCGAAAAGTGCCAAATTATTAAAGAAACACCAGAAATTTTTTATCGAGTTAGGCGACATTTTTTGAAGAGTGTTAGGAAATGTATTGAAGAAAATGGGGGACATTTTGAGAATCTTTTTTAGTTTGTTTAGTACTGTTTCATTAATTTTTATCAATTAAATGTATATCGCAATAATCCATAATATGAATATTTACTGATTAGCCATTATTAGTTATTTTAAGATTATAAATTAAATAGTTTAAAAAGCGAATTTATTTGATGTTAAACTGACAGCTCTAGTATACTTTGATAGCTATTTACCTGGTAGCTGGTGGTAATGAAATGAGAAAAGTAAATTTACCACTTAATTTTTAAGGGTGATTTACGTCTAAACCGTTGGGTTTAGCGATGTAAATAAAGAGCACCTTTTTTAAAGGCCTGGCATCAGTCTTTCAGAAATTATGCCAAAAACTACTGTAGCTGTCAACACTAAAAAATTATGACAAAAAACAATTTTCAATGTAGGTAAAGTGCCCTCTAGCGGCAAACAATCAATGTGAATTGTTACTAAAATGATGAAGCGCAGAAGAATTAGCCTATCTTTCAAATATTAGTCAAATCGGTTTTCCTGTAAGCGAGTAATTCAAAAAACAAAAAATAAAAACTTGAACTTGGACGGCTTGTAACTCGAAAACGAATGACATTTTGAAAAAAAATTATATGAAGCTCTACCCTTATTTTGTCAAGTAGAATCACCCCCTTAAGTTTCGTGATCGATTTTTGAATCACCCTGTATAAACCTTTATCTATTCAAAACCATTGGATTCGTTTTATATTTGTTATAAATAAAACAGCGATGATTTAAAAAAACCCTAACTCGGTTCTTCTTGGTCATAGAGCACTATTTTTTCTTTAAAACTCTTTCTTATTGTGCAAGCTTTCGATATATCAGACTCAGAAATCCGTACGATCAATGGGCGATGCAGTGGTGCTACTTGTTTATTAAATAAAAGATTCAGTTGTTTTAAAACTATCAACTGTTATATATCGAATTTTCGATTTACTCCTATTATTACGTCAAAGTAAAGACCTTGAAAAGTCAAATTAACTTGATTAAGTGGAAAACTACGTTAAAAAATAGCACGTTTCATTTTGCGATAAGCGTCTAGAGATTAACAAATTAAAATATCTCAAAAACAAATAACATTTTGGTGATAATTAGAAAAGTGTTTTATTTGGAACCTAAAAAGATTTCATTTTAAGCAAAGAAAAAACTAAAAAGTAATTTGTAAATGATTTTGAGTCTTGAGTCTAGCTGACTAAAAGTCTAGCTTTCGGCAGCTGCACACAGGCTTGCTTGCTGGTGATTCGACTCTATTTGACATCTCCTTTATGTTATGTAAGTGCAATGGGCTTCTTAGCTTCTTAGACGCAAGACTAAGTGCTAACGACGCGGTTGAGTGCCTTAGCGTACAAGTAATCAGTGTAACCTAAAAGTGTCTGAGACTTGGGTTTACTCTTTCCGCGGCACCCCATGATGCTGGTTGGACTTCTGGATCTGATATCAAGCCAAACGGCTTCGCACTCCCTCCAGGAAATATTGACTCATACCAGGTATACAATGATACCAAAAGTATGAAGCCCTGTGGGAACCCTTTCCATGTTATCGGGTCCTAGGTGACTTCGTCTGCTGTATTTCCTACGAACTTTGGGACGGTCCGAGCGGTAGCCAGGAGAACGCTTTCTGAATCGGTTTATACAGATGCTCACTACTGCCCAGTCCCTTGATGTTCTGCAGAAGGTTCTTTAGTATCAATTCAGTTGTTGATAAAATTATGGGAATCGTTTGAACGCTGTTCATTGCCCATTGTCTTCGAACTTGCACCTCCAGATCTCTGTATTTGGCGATCTTTTAGTTGTATTTAGCCCTAGGATGTTGTTATTAGGTAGAACAATGTCGATTAGTGTAGTTCACCTAGAAATTTTGTCTGTTAGTATGATGTTTGGTTTATTATGAGCAACGGTCTGATCTGTTAGAATCGTTCGGTCCCAATATAACTTGAATTCGTTGTTCTCAAGAATAGGCTCCGGATTGTATTTGTAATAAGGCAATTTTCCTACCTGAAATAGATTGAACTCATCTGTTAACCCTTGGTGGAGTATCTTAGCGGCTGAGTCAGGTCTCTCCTTGTACTCCGTTGCGGCAAATGCTTGTCATCCTCCAGTTATGTGTTGGATTGTCTCTCATGTTTGACAGCCGCATCTACATTGGTCGTTTTCTATTGAGGGATCTTTAATGATGAAATTCCGATAGTTTTTTGTCGGAATAACCTGGTCTTAGATAGCTAACAAAAAGCTCTGCGTTTCCAGAGACATCTGTCCTGAGATCAACCAGTAGTTTGACCCTGGGACTCATCAGATTATTATTATTATTTACCTGAAATATTTAGTGATAATTAAAATGAAACAGAAATATTTTAAAAAATTTTATTTTGACCTTGTCAAGCTCTACAAATTATAATTAGAATATCAATTAGTAATATACAAAATCTTAATACTACACAGATACATTGCTAATATAACTGGACGGATACAAATCAATATTGAAATTTGCAAAATATTTCATAAACTTCGACTTTAAATTCTTGAATTAAGTAATATAGCTTCCATTTTTAAAATCAAAATATTAATTCAAAAAAAACTGAACCGGTTATATAATTAAATGAAAACACCAACGGTAGCGTAAAAGAATTATAGGCAAATCAATAAAAAAAAGTATAAATTATATAATAAAAATACCACTATACCATCATACTAAAAACAATCTGTAGTGGTATTTTGTAATGCTTTCCACCATCAACTATGGTCCATTAATTTGCTATAAACAACCAAAACCAAAAAATTGGGTTTTTGTTTTCGTTTTTTGCATAGAACATTAAAACTAACGAGGCAATCTTCATGGTGTAAAAAGATGAATTGAATAGAGTAAAAATACCAACAAAATGAGCCTTGGGTCATTAGTAACTGAGATAAACAAGAAGAACAGGTGAATTCAGTGTGTTGATATAAAAAATTGGTATATACGTTATGTGCATCGAAATCTGGAGCTATTGGTTCGTTATTTTTTGTACAATGACCATTTGAAATTTTTAGTGCATCATCTTTTAGCGCATCTGTATCTTATAATTCTATAAAAAGATTTTGATAATCAAAGTATCAAGCTGTATTTTAATTTTTCATTAAAAAGTCTGTGAATTTCGTAAAACATGCTAGCAAACATGACAGAAAACAGCCGAGTGCGTGAGAGTTGAAAAATAGTGGGGATAACGCAGCTACCGAGGGAAGGTCGCATGTATAGAATACGAGGCAACCGCGTTGTCTCCACTATCCTACTTTTACACGCTCGGCCGTTTTGAGTTATAATTGCTAGCATTTTTCACGTATTTGAGAGGCTTTTTGAAGCAGTATGAAAATATGGGCTTGTAGAATGATACTTCTACTTTCAAAATCCTTTTACAAAATCTATATTGGACCATCCATGACGCATCCAGGCCCGCTGAAAGATAATGCAGTAAAAATTTCAAATAGTTATCGTACAAAAACTAATAAAATACAGTGGCTGGTTTTAGCACCCGAAAAGTACATATAAATTATTATTTTTCCGCGACGGACCAGCGCTATAACTTGAAAAATTACTTAGATATGAATTTTTGAAGAAACATTAAATTTTCCGATTTTTCATATTTTTTTCCTTTACTAATGATCCGAATGAGTTGATCCAGGGTTCATATTGTTGGTACTTTTATTCTCTATAATTTCTTTGGATATATAGCATCGAGATTGCTCCATTAGTTTTGATTTTATACCCAATTTCTAGAGAAAAGGAAAGAATATCTTCAAACAGTTTATTTCCTGCAAATACCACACTGGTCCTCTCTCCTTTTCTCTGCCTGAAAGGAGAATACATATATAACAACTATTTAAATGCGGCAGATAGACTTCCTTATTTCTTACTAAAATTTCGATTTTTTAAAAAATTCCTCACTACTCCGATGATTCATAGATGTCCTTCGACGGGCGATATTTTTCAGTCTCGACATCGAGGTCGGTAGGTGGCAGGTTTGCAATATCCTACCGACATACCTTGGATTTATATTTCATATATCAGTTATTTTCTGCGAATGTTGCTCTCGGTCCGATACAGCTCCACTGATGAGACCACGAGGTGATCGGAACGCGTATGGAGAAAGGACCAGAGTGATATTTTGCAGGAAATAAATTGTTTCTATATATTCTTTTCTTTTTTCTGTCAGGAGGGAGAATTCACATATAAAAACCATAACAAAATATCACTACAGATTGTTTTTGATATGATGACACAATCAGTATCCTGATAATATTTTTATTGCGAATAAATTTCTATTGATTGGCCTATTACATCTATTCGTATATACTAAGCGTACAATAATAATGATTAAGAAACCTATGTGCCTAAAACTACCAAAATAATTTGAAAAGTTATATAACAATATTACATACTAACATTTCGTATAGGTCACAAAACCATTTTGCCTAAAATATATACTGTCTCTATGACTCATTTTCAATAGAAACCTAGAATATCTCTATATCTGAATGTAACTGGATGATTTTAAATAAAGTAGTATTTACATTTACTTCTAACAGTCCATGGAAATTATAAAAAAAACGTATTTTGGAAACAATGTAACCTGCGATTTTATTATTGGAAAGTGCCTATTTTGGTATCCTAAAAAATATATCTCGAGGTTAACATTGGCAATTTTGTGCCGGATCTCTGGAAAAAAAATTATCATACGATGAAAAACAGTTTCTTTTTCCAAAAATTCGAAATGTCGCAGCAAACGGATATTAAGAGATTAAACGTAGGGAAGATATTGTTAAATACTCGCACTTCACCTGGGAATTTCTGTCTATCTGTGGACTACCGAAAGGCTCCCAGAATCTCTCCGACGATTTCCAAATCGCAAGGTTACAAGTAGCGAATGGATGGGCGTACTACAGGCGCTAAACCTACGCTCGCTCATCGCTCAGCTGTACATCTTTATTTCGAAGCAGATGTCCTTACATACGTAGTGATTTTGGAGCATGCTTTATTAATGGTATATATAACACGGCAGTTTTAGTATATATAATAACTCTTTTTCGTAAACCACCGTTAAATAAACATTTGTATGCATTGCAGTTGTAAAAATTCTCCAATAAATATTGTTTGCTTTCAACCGTTTTCTGGGCGCATTTTGGTGGTCCACAGATCTTAGAGGCGTGTCTCTCATGCATCGAAAATTTTCCCAGTAAAGTTTCATCCCTATTGTACATATCTGTTTGCAATACTTAAAAACAGATACTTATCAGATCACCATGGATCATACTACACGTGAAAAACACCATTTCACCAAGTTTCAAACATGATTTCCTTTTCAAATTCACAGTTCAAAAAGCATAAGTGCTTATGGAACAAAATCCAGCATTCTCATTCGTAGATTTTAACTTTAAAGGCGTGGACTAGAAGTTACTACAAATTACGTCGATCACAAGCATCGCTCTTCTCGATTCTACATCTATCAGAAGCACAAAAAGCAACGGCCGTGGCGCTTATCAGTTCCAGTACCTCCATGCAACAACCACGACGATCTTTTTGAAGGCATCGAAGTCTTCGGAGAGCGTCTAGTCTTCGCAACATTAAACTTAAAATTATTTTTTCGGGGTCTTTGGGCGTTTAGTAGCTATCACTTGCACTTAGATAGTGAAAAACCAAAGATTCAAGAAGATTTTAAAGCGAAATGCAAACAACTCGGAAACGACTCGATGTCTGAGAATTTCCCTTGTATAAAACATAGTGTTGGACTTTTAGGTATATCTGCATACGAACGCCTAGGTAAGTTTTCGCAACTACAGGGCCCTCAAACACTATAGTTCGAAAGTCGGGTGTTATTCGAGACTACATACGCGAACTGGCGTTGTAGTAGCGGATCACCGACATAAACTTCGCGATTCAATTCGAATTAAACATGAGTTTCCCAATACTCAAACAAAACATAACCTCAAACCCACAAAATATGGTATAAATTCCTGTATCATATTTTTCCAGAAAAAATTCATTCAAATTTTTTCAAAACAAATTCACATTCATTCGTTTAAACACTCCTATAATATTATTACATAATATTATATCCAACTTTCGCTTAGATAAAATTTTCATAATCATAAAGTTCACAGTTACTAGTACTGTTTTTAGCACCCTTGTTTTCGGGATTCTTAGCGTGGGAATACCCGGGAAAAAAGATCGATTCCTGAAATATTATTCTGGATTTAATTTATCATCCCTCTTCAGCGAATTTATCTGTGGGAATTAAAAGCAACTTATGACATGATTGAAGTGATAAGATGTATCCCTTGCGAGAGTTAAATGGACTGGTATTTTTACGACATTTAGGAATAGATTATAAGGAAAGATATGTACAGTTAGTTATAATTACACACATCATACGCTAATTAACACATGAGTAAAAACAACAATATCTTACATCCCCGTAGCGGATTTTATATTCAAATTTATGAATTATTTTTATGCGGAAAGTTGTACAACAATTTCTTTTGCAGAAATTTTTTCTTACAAAATTTTTCTAAATTTTCTTTGCGAAAAATATCAACATGAAGCAAGAACAAAAGGCCTATAAACTCAAACACTTGCAGGTTCCCCCTGGCTAAGTGTTATTCACCGTAATGCTTAGTTTACCCAATTCTTGATTTTCTCTCAGAATCTCAACCTTGGAGCATTCCAAGCTCAAACATTCATCATGCTTTATGCATAGCCGACAAATGCTTATTTTTGGAAGCAAACTTTACTTCAATTTCCGAAGTAAACAGAAGACACAAAAGCCCCTTTTATCATTCACTCCCCTTTGCCCCGGTGAGCGAGAAGAAAGGTGAGGCGGCCAGATTTCCTATATGGTCGGGTGGTTTAGAAGGGACTCTCACCGCAGCCCCTGAACTGTGGCAACCCGCCGACATCGGCCTGCAGCAGCTATTTTTGATTAGATTCGGCACAATTTTCGAAGGTTCACAGATCATATGAAAGTGTATTTTTTGGATCCAAAAAATTTACAGGTAAAGTACAAGTATTAAAAAGTATCTTCTGCAAATTTGAGCCCTTAATATTCATTTGCCACACAATTATGAATTTTTGAAAAAATACGTTTTTTTCATCCAAAATTATTTTTTTTAAGATTGGAAATAATACATCTAAATCCAATGCACGCATTAAAAAAATTTTGTCTCCATCCGATAAAAAGTTAGCGCAATTTTTTGGGTGCAAAAATTGGATTTGCAAAATTTTTCGGCCCACGATTGAAAAAAAATTTTTAAAACAGATTTCCAAAATGTAAAACAATACAATTTTCATTAAAATTGAGCATTTTATCTTAATTAGGAATGCGGAAAATTGAGGTTGAATTTTCAACTTTGACATCGAATTTCTCGGAAAATAAAAAACTCACAAATTCCTGGTTTGGCATACTTTTTTAGAATGATAATACCTATATTTATGTTAAAATTTAAATCGATAATTTGTTATTAAATGTCTTGTTTTTAAAAAACCAAAACCGTAAATTTTGTTGAAAAAAAAATATATCTCGATAACTAGTGGCTCCACCTATAACTCATATTACGTGAATCGATAGGTTCTACAACTTTTGTTTGAAATATTCTTCAATACAACTTTTACTTTTCGAGATAAACTCACAAAACCGAAAATCGTGATCATTCTTGGTTCGCCATTTTTTTTGCACAGGTCTTTCAGAGTTACCATCGAGATATGTTTTATAGGATGCCGAAATGAACACATTTCATCAAAAAAACAATGTTACATTTTTGTTACTGACAAAAGTCCATTTTCCATGGAGTAAATTGTTTCATTTCAAAAACTAAAATTACAGAAATTCGTTTGATTATTGTTTTATATGGAACAAACCATTTAAAATATAAAAGAAGTCAAAACCAAAATTATCTCCATCCATTTTTGGATAAAATTGTTAACTCGTAAGCAACAGAAGAGTTTGTGGTGAAACCATATTTCTAGACTAGTAAATAATGTTTAAAATCAGAACGAGATAGCGTTAACCGGTAAATAATCACAGTACCCTTGGTGCGTAACTAATACTCTCTTTTAAAAAGACAGTTCACAATTTTAAAGAACAGATCCTGAGGAAGACCTTTCGGTATTTGTTGAATCAGCATTATGATTGTATTAAATTTCTCCTCTTCATAGATGGCGTACATGTCTCGAAGGCGAAGATCTTCATAGAGGTGACGGATTATTGCAACAGATGCGGGTTCCGGTCTGAAAAAAAAATCTTCAAAATAAGTACCACAGATTCTTGGTTATTTTAGGTATATTTCTTATACCTATGCAAGTATGTTGGTGAAAAATAGAGAAACATTTGTTGTGGAGGTTACCTGAAATGTGACAATACAATATAATATTGACCAAAAACTTATTGAGTCCACCGTTGTTCCTTTTACCGAAGGCGATCCACACAAGGTATAAATTTATAATCAAGGTATCGAATTCGTTGGCATATTTAATAAAATTTCAGTAGAAGCTAAACCCGACCAGCATGAATAAAAAAGAGTGTCGATATCACAGGGTGTCTTTAAGAAAAAAAATTGTCCTTGCAATTAAAGGAAGAAAAGAAGAACTTATATTTTGCGGGTATAATATATTTTATCATGAAAGCGACATTTTGACTTTTACTGATGAAATAAAACATGATTGACACAAACGGTGCTTATTCAGTTTTTACCAAATCTTATAGGGAACCTTAAATACATAAGAAATGCGTAAAATCATAAACTAATAATATATTAACGAAAGTTATCATGCGCCCTTCAATTTCATCATGATCATTGCCAGCTTGAGAAGTTTCGGAAAAACTGGAACCTCAGGCAAACAAGTTGAGCGTTGTAATTGATTATAGTAAACTAAACAAGCCCTTTATAGACGATAAGTATCCGTTACCAAATATTTCTGATCTTCTAGATCAACTAGGCAAGTGTGAGTACTTCACTGTGCTTGATATTGCCCCAGGTTTTAACCAGATTGAGATCCACTTTAAAGACATCGAAAAAACTGCCGTTCTGAATTTGTCCGAATGTCATTTAGCCTCAAAAATGTTTTGTCCGCATTCCGGCGTGTTTTTTGAACTAAAAAATTATGTTAACGATTGCTAGCAAATTTTCATAAAAATTGTAATAATATTTCATATTTTGGTAAATTTAAAATAAAATTTTGAACAATTTTATCGGGAAGATTTGCACAAACTTCATTAATTTTATTTTAAAACAATTGTTTATTTGCCAACATGTATATATGTAAGAACATGACGTTCTACTTTTTCTCGCAGAATTTCAATGGAGTTGAAATCTAGGAATTCTGCAGTCCATTACAAAATCCGAACGAATTTTCTTTCGAATCATTCGTGAAGAATGTTTTGGATCGTCATCATTACACCTTGAATTATGTCTCTATAGATAAATCGATCCTTCTTTTTTGGTTCTAAAATATCTTCCGAAAATATCGAGAGATTTGTACCCAAACCCTGAAGAATTAACTATTCCGTACCTGTAGCATCAGAACGATTTGCAAATCATGAACCAACAATAGTTCTCTATAATAGATATAACAAGACGAAAATCAAGGAATTTCTTGTTTGTATTCCAAAGGCACTGGTTCAATTGATTTTAGTTGGAAGCAAATAAAGGTTACTGTTTTAACTGTGTAGTCTATCGACAGGAGAAAAAAAAACGCAAGGACTTAAAACCTACCTTCCATAGTGTTCCTCCATGATTTTTCGCTGTTCTGGAGTCGCCTTTTGGAGTGCTACAACTGCCAACCACGAGCATTTCCCATTTTCGATGTCGGTACCTTTTTTACCGATTGTTGCTGTTTCACCAAAGCAGTCTAAGAAATCATCCTGAAAAAAAAGTTTATATGATTACCTATTTAAAGATGGATTTTCTCTGTGTGATTTTGCATTTAAAAGTTTTTAATTAAAGGGATAATTTTAAAATTAGACACTGTAACTATCATAAATTGTGTTTGACTACGAAGTTACTCACTAGGAAAAATTTTAAATTAGAGAAAAAATCTGACTTGGTCTAATTATATGATATATTTTGGCAGATTGTATTTGTTTTCTATTACAGAAAGAGCTTCTTTGACTGGAAAATCTTTTTCTTGTAAACGTATGATTTTGATTATTTCACAAAAATGTTGGAAGTTTTTAACGTAGGAGGCCGTTTTTTCGACGAAGGGTTGCAGAATGGTGGCTAGATGTTTTGCTAAGGCTTGAGTTGGGGAGCCAATAGAGCACACTATTAGTCTTAAAGGGGCTCCCTTGGTGGGATCGTCTTCTTTGTTTCTTCGTTAAGTGGGGATGACCTGATAATCTTTTTTAGATAAGTAGTATGGTCTCTGCTTATTGGCTTATAGATAGGATCGTTTAGAAAGGCGATCGTCTTTTCATGATAGTCTGTTTTGTTTAGAATATATATATATATATATATATATATATATATATATATATATATATATATATATATATATATATATGATCAAGAACTTAATGATTTCTTGAAACATCTAAATACCATTCGACTTACAAATAAGTTTACCATGGAAAAAGAGGTAAATGATCAATTGTCCTTCCTAGATGTCATGGTGAACCGTTCAAACGAAACTTCAGTATACAGAAAGCCAACACATACTGGACAATATCTTAATCATAGTTCTAATCATTCTGTTGTAACAAAACGAGGAATTATACGCAATCTCCATAATCGCGCTATATCTATATGCAATTATGCCAAATCACTGGAAAAATTAAATCCGATTTACAACAGAATAGTTATCGTTTAAAACTATTTGACGATGTTATAAATAATTTTAGAAAAGGAACACTGGACAGCAAGAAACACATTCCTTCTTCACAATTCCGTACATTAAGGGAATGTCGGAGAAAATAAGGCGAATGGCCACTAGTTATAATATAAAAACAGCCTTTAAATCAGGAAATACACTTAGAGCTCATTTAACAAAAACAAAACCTAAAACTACCGATAAGAAAGAATGTGTTTACAAAGTTCCATGTGAGTGTGGTGAAATGTATATTGGAGAAACCAAACGACCACTAGAAGTTATAATTAAAGAACATAAAACTCATACACAAAAAGGGGAAACGTCGAGATCAGATATTGCAGAACACTCCTGGGATAAACAACACCATATAAAATGGTCTGAGGCTGCGGCAATATATATGGAACCCAATATGAAAAAAGAAAATTTATAGAAGCAGCTTACATTAAAAACAATAATGGAATCTTCAGTAAACCGAGTGTTGAGATACTTAATCTTTGACAACCACTACTTTGTAACATCAAATCATTGAGGTGTGTACAGTGAAGCGAAACTTGGCCCTTCAATGGACACAGTCCCTATATAAGCTCGTGGTCTTAAGACAAAACATTCAGTTTATACTTGATAACGATTAGATATACAACCTAATCGAAACGCCATAAAAATAAAAATAAAGACAATGCAAGTCCGACCACATTTTAGTCAATCTTTAACACTGTCTACAACCTTCAAACAAATTACCTGATGATATTTCGGGAATCCATCCTCAATAACGGTAGTCAGGGAGCGAAAATACGTAGATAAAACTTTATTGGAGCCAAGTTCCTCCGTCGGTTACGAAAATCCACTGGGCTCTCCTACATAGGTTCTATTTCATGTCGTCATCAATCAGTTTCGTCGTGAATTAAGAGGTTAGGAGCTCTGGATCGAACAACGTCATGAGCTAACTCATGTTATTTGTTACATAAGAGCGAAAAAGGTACTTGCTAATTTTGTACTATTTATTACCTGAACTTGAAAGAATTCTCCTATATCTACCAAGATAGTCTTTGCTAGCCTGTGTTGTTCCTCGTCGCTTATACAGGCGAGATACATCGCGGTGGCTACTGGTACATGGAAAGAATAGTAAGAAGTCTTATGTCTGACAAGTGAAGTGTATCTGCAAAAAAATTACACCATCTTTAACTTCAGATCAAGAAATGTGTATTAAAGATTTACTTTTAAAATTTCCTTTTTTTACTTTCCAAATGGACAAAATTTGACGTTTCACCGCTCATTTTAAAAGTGAAGTAATACTCTTTCAAAGTGTTTGAGTTTTTTTATTCTGCAATAATGGCACTTAAAATTATAACAGCCTAAATATCATCTAAACCCATGCTTATGGGTTTTAAAGATAAATGTAACGGTTTTTTTGAAGCTTGTTACCTAAATTTTAAGATGTCTTTGGAATTTTTGCGCTGCGGCCATTTTTTTTCGAAATTATAAAACTTTTTGTGTTTTCAGATGTTCATCTAGGTATAACAAAAACGTGTGCAAGGGAGTATGTGTCTGATAATACTCCAGAAGATAAGCATGCAAGACAATAGTTGCTTAAAGCTACAGAGAGTATATGGAATACGTGCTTTCAAGCTTTTTTCTCCTGTGATAATAAAAGGCATATATAAATATTTAATATTAAATAATTTAATTTAGGTTTCTGCCTATGGACGATGAAGATAAAGAAAGTAGCTCTACCGAAACTGTCAGTAGCTGTAGCGTAACGATTGGAAGTTCCACTGAAAGTGTAGGTAGCTCCATACATACTGTTCACAACTCTCCTGTAATGGCTGGAAGCACCACTATAACTGCGGAAGGTAGATTTCTAACTCCATTAAAGAAAAGGTATACTGTACATAGTAAGGTGACCATACCTGGCAAGCATATTCCAGTCAGAGGCGGATCCAGCCTCTCTCTTTGGGGGGGGGGGGTGATATCACAAGTATAGTATGGCAAGCGAAAACAAGTTGTCGACCGGGAGGGGGGGGGAGCCACCAGCAACATTGTCATTTTTAGTATAACAAGCAAGGTCGGGTCTATTTTTCTGAATTTGAAGTTCTTGGAGGTGAGGGGCGATTACAAGAAAAAACAAGTTGCCGACAGGGTGGGGATGCCAGCAGCATACATATTCCTAATATAAAATGCAGAATCGGTTCTATTTTCATGAACTCAAATTTCTTGGGAAGGGGAGGGGCGATCGCTAGCATACACATTCTTATACTCTATTCAGGAACTAGAGAGAGTAATGAAACTGTTACCGAAATCTCCAACTTACCTGCTCCAGTGCCGCCGGTAACTGAGAACTACCGTATATCTAATTATATTTAAATATTATAAGCTTTTTAAAATTTCTGATAGTACAGTTTAATTTCTGTCTGTGAGCAAAGTACACCTTACAGTGTGTCCCTAGTGATTTATCTTGTTTGTGCTTGTTTTTATTTATTATTTGAGATTAGTGAGATATCCAAAAGATATGGCTTCCACGTCTATATTTATTCTAAAATCGCTAAACCAGTGCATTTTCTCCTCAACGAAAAACTTATTACGATGAATGTTTATGATGCCTTCAGATATCAATATCTAGATAATAATGTTAAAAGCTCTGTTGAGATGTATTCCAACATGACAGGAGTTGGAAAATCTACTATGTAAAAGATACTGAAAGAGAAAAGAAGACTGGAATTGTTAATACATTCGATCACAGGCAGACGAAAAACCTCGTTGGAAGAAGAGATGTAAACTGCAATAAAATGAGTTGTACATACATTTTGTTATGAGAAGCAGATCCCAACCGTCGACAAAATGCTAACTAAAATCAATGAAGATCGGCATTTACCTGAAATTAAAAAAACTGAGCTCTGGAAATTGCTAAGAGAACTTAATTTTTACTGGGAAAAATCAGATAGGAAATTTGTTCTTATAGATCGTCCGGAAAATGTCCGTTGGAGAAAGAAATATCTCTCTCAAATTAAAGGTCGGTTGCCAGAAATAACACAACTTACAAAACTAGTAATTTAACTGAAATTTTAAAAGATTTTTTTGAATTAAGTTGGCGCAGAAAATTTGGAAAAATCCATATAATAAAAGAATATAAGAAAATGTGGAAACTCGATCCCATGATCGGTGAAATAAAGGAACCAATTATAATTAATTTGAGCGAAGCTAGCTTCACTGACTTTGATTATGAATTAGATATATAATGTTTACCAGCGTAAACACAATTTATTACTTAAATTTTCTGTAATATATAAAAATTGATTACATTTAAATCCCTTTTTAGTGTTTAATTTTAATTCTGCCGATGCCGATATCCTAAAAATGTTTTTAATTAATAATAAAATGACCAATAGCCCCAAAAAAATTGTAATATTATATGGAAAAATTTATTTTTTTATACATGTTTAATTTCTTGTATTTTTGACGATGGGTATTTTGTAAGTTTTTAAATTATACCTTCGAAATTTTTGAGAGAAAAAGGCTATGTTTTAGTCTGAATGTGCCTAAAACGTTTTCTATGCCAAAATTAAAAATAATAAAGATACAGTTGTGATTTATGGTAAATATGTCAAAATTATCTATATTTTCTAGTGTATGTAAATTATTAAGAAATCATAAGAAATAAAATAATATTATAAAAACTTCTTATTTTAAGTTTATTACCGAAATAATATTCTGTGTCATAAATACTTAGTGATTAAATAAACCTCCTTCCGACGCCTATGACAAGGATTAAAATCCTTTTTAACACTTCACACATCCAAATATCTATAGTTATCCAACCCAAATAGTCCATTATTATAGACCGGTATTTTTGATTATAAAATTTCTAACTCATTTATATGAAAAATATATGTGTCTAACAGATTTTGCCAAGGACATTGAACTAAAGAACACAGGTATTTTGCGAAGAAAAAAAAGGGTAAAAAATGGTTTATTACTCTCTCTAGTTCTTGAATAAACTATAGTATAAGAGACGAAATCGGGTATATTTTCCTGAACTCAAAGCTCTTGGGGGAGGCGATCGCCCCCACCGCCCTCCCCCCTTGGATCCGCTCCTGGATGACCAGCTACACGTAAAGTGTCCTACAATAATAATTTTTAAACATTTTGCGTATTCATTAGATATTAATATTTACGGTCGTACTTTTGGTTGAAATATTATTAATTTAAGTATTATTTAAAAAAATAATTCTGTATTTTATTTCTGAGGTACCGAAACGAGCTAGGAATTCCTATATTTTTGCCATGTTTGTAGTTTAAAGCTTTATAAGTTCGTCAATTTTTGATCTTTTGCAATAAAATTTTGTAGGTATATGTTTTCAGTTTACTCAAATATAGACGAAGTGAGATTGTAAAAAAAATTGGATACACCTCGGAAGTATTTTCTAAAAAATTTTAATAATTTCAATGCAAAGTTTATATTATTTGTACATTTTTAATCTTTTAGAAAGTCGGATAATCGATAAGAGTTGCGAAATACTTTTTAGATGTAATTAATGTATTAAAATAAAAAATTGCATAAATCAATAATTAAATGTGTTGCTTACTTTTTATAAACTAGTACAAAGTTTAATTAAATATTTGATGGCTAAATAATTTTGTAGTTTGTTATAGAAATTTTTGTTTTTGAAAAATATTAAATTATAATAATTATGAAGGTATCTATTCTCAAACCTATCCAACACACACTTGGCCTGTTTTTAAAATTATGTATCAAACAGTATGTGTTGTTAATCACACCCAAAATACACACGTTACGAAATGGAAAATTATAACTTTATACGAATTAAACACTAACTCTCTTATATATTAACATGGTTTAACTTTAAAACTGGTCTAAGTTGACAGTAAAGGTTTAATTTGTCAAGTTTAACAAAAAGTCAAGCTGGTTTTCAACCTTAAAAATACAACGATAAAAAAGATTATTTTCTTTTATTTCTATACGGTCAAAAATGAAAAATTTTATTTGTTTTCAGGAGACAAGTTTCCCTCTTATATATTTTTATCCTTAATATCCCTATAAAAGCGATTATTTGTCCTTGTATATAGTATAAATTATAACAGTGTCATAAACAAAATTCCCGACTAGAAGATGTAGCTTCCTAACTTAGGGAACCTGGCTGTACGTTTATACTTTCACTAAGTATATGGTCTTTAATAAAATATTTTTATATTTTTAAAGTTATCGTCTAAACTCAAACTCTTAAATATTGAGGGCTCGCGTCAAATCAGAATGCTGCTAACATGGGTTTAATCATAGCTTACTCATCTTGATAGCGTTCTGTTTGAAGGACCATTTTGAATATCGATAGTATCCAAATCCTATGATTGGTACAAAGCTAAAATTTTGATACTTGTTTTATTAAGCCTTCTAAGTAAATATATTATAATTTTTGAACATTTTGTGAATGCTTAAATAAAAATAAATACCTACATAAATACCTTCACTAGTCACTTATTCAAAAACTGATCTACCGTAAAAGTATTATGATGACGTATTTACTTAGCACAAAACCCCAAATTCACAGAAGCGACGTTGCCACCGCTTTAAAACTTCTTGTTACTTCGGAAAACTAATAATTTTTTTATTATGTCAAATTTATAAAATTAATAGGACTGTCTGTGTAATAAAAATTTTATGTTCGCTTACAAAGATCTTTTTGTTTACTGACATATTGTTTTTATTTATTGATCCATGATTTCAGTAGCTAAACATTTGTTTTCAATAATTTTTGGATACTGTATTGGGCCGATTCATATAACGATATTAGCAAAGTCAGTTATGATAACTGCGCCCTTCGATCCGGATTGTTTATTTGAATATGTGCGGACTTAACAATTCGCAGTGTCGCTAATAACGTTCAAATTAATAAATTTTCTTACCTATTCATCGTGAACATTTCGAGCTTTGGTCTTTCATTAGGCTCTACCATCATGATATCTAAACTTTGACCAAGAGTAGTTTTGTAAGAGACTTCGTGTATTAATTCCAACATGGATTTATAGAATGAATGATTTTCAAAATATCTGCAAGAATAGATGAAAATTAATTGGTGTTTTAGTGCATTTCAATATATCGTTTATTTTTCATTAATGTTTAGGAAAAATAAATATTTATATTAATTAAAGTTAATATTATATAATTGTAGATTAAGTGCTTACATATTTTGTTATAATTGCCTAAATTAAACAGTTCTTTGTATGTTACAAAATATTTTATAATAAATTTATTCGTTAAACTAATTGACCCCAATATCTTCATATTTTAGGATAAACATCAATTTTTTTAGATCAACGTTGTCAAATGGTTAACTTAATCAAGATGTAATCGACTTAATATCTTCTTAAGGTTACACAATGCTATTTTGTAACAAAAAATCACTTTTGTGTGCAGGTGTAGACAATATTGAAAAATTCTGTTATTATAAACAACTTCTATAAATTTTCTTTTTTTCAGTTATAATTAAGGAACACAAAACTCATACACAAAGTGGGAAACGTCGAGATCAGGTATTGCAGAACACGCCTGGGATGAACAACACCGTATAAAATGGTCTGACGCTGCGGTAATATGTATGGAACCAGGGGTGGATCCAGCCTCTCTCTTGGGGGGGGGGGCGGTGATATCACAAAAGAACCGTATTGCAAGTTGTCGAGGGGGGGGGCGCCGGAAACATTCCCATTTCTAGTGTAAAAGGCAGGGTCGGGTATATTTTTCTGAATTTGAAGCTCTTGGAGAGGGGGGGAATGCCAGCAGCATACACATTCCCAGTATAAGAGGCAGAATCGGGTATATTTTCTTGAACTCAAAGCGCTTGGGGGAGGCTATGGCAAAAAAAACTACGTGTTAACGGGGTGGGGGGGGGGGGGTGCCAGCAGCATACACATAATAATATAAAAGGCAAAATCGGTTCTATTTTCCTGAATTCAAAGCACTTAGGAGAGGGGGGAGGGCGATCGCAAGCATACACATTCCTTTACTCTATTCAAGAACTAGAGAGAATAATAAAACTGTTACCGAAACCTCCAACGTACCTGCTCCAGTGCCGCAGGTAACTGAGGACTATATATATATATATATATATATATATATATATATATATATATATATATATATATATATATATATATATTATAAGCTTTCATAAATTTACTGCAACAATAAAATTTCTGATTCAATTTAATTTCTGTCAGTGAGCACAGTACACCTTATAGTGTGTCCTTAGTGATTTATCTTGATTTATCTTGTTTGCGCTCGTTTTTATATATTATTTGAGATTAGTGAGATATCCAAAAGATATGGCTTCCACATCTATATTTATTCCAAAATCGTTAAACCAAGCCATTTTTTCCTCAACGAAAAACTTATTACAATGAATGTTTATGATGCCTTAAGATATCAATATCCAGATAATAATGTTATAAACTCTGTTGAGATGTATTCCAACATGACAGGATTTGGAAAATCTACTATGTACCGAATACTGAAGGAGAAAAAAACGACTGGAATTGTTAGTACTCCCAAGCCACATTCGATCAGAGGCAGACGAAAAATCTCGTTGAAAGAAGAAATGAAAACTGCAATTAAAGGAGTTTTACTATGAGAAGCAGATTCCAACCGTCGACAAAATTCTAAGTAAAATCAATGAAGATCGGGATTTACTTGAAATTAAAAGAACTGAGCTCTGGAAATTCCTCAGAAAACTTAATTTTTGCTGGAAAAAACCAGATAGGAAATCTGTTCTGTTCGTCCGGAAACCGTTCATTGTAGAAGGAAATGTCTCTCTTAAGTAAAAGGTACAGTTGATAGAAATAGTACAACTTACAAAATTAGTAATTTAGCTGAACTTTTGAAAGATTTTTTTGAATAAAGTTTCTGAAAAAACTTGGAAAAAATCCATGTAATAAAGGAATTAAGCAAAATGTGGAAACTCGATCTCATGATCGGTGAGATAAATTATAATTAATTTGAGCGAAGATAGCTTCAGTGACATTAATTACGAATTAGATACGTAATGTTTACCAGTGTAAACACAATTTATTATTTAAATTTTTATTTTTATTATATTTTATTGATTTATGTTGTTCATACATTTTTTTTATTTTTAAGCGTGTGGAATTAACACGTTTATTTTATTTTTTTTTGGGTTATCGGATTTCCATATAATAAATAAATTAAATTAAGATGTCAGTGCAATAGAAATTTAAATAAGTAGGTCTAATTTTAACTGTAACATATAAAAATTAATTACATTTGAATCCCTTTTTAGTGTTTAATTGTAATTCTGCAGATGGTTTAAGAAATAAATAAATTGAAACGTCAAATGTCCTAGAAATGTTTTTAATTAATAATAAAGTGACCGATAGCCCCAAAAAAATTTTGATATTATATGGACGAATTTATTTTTTTATATATGTTTAACTTCTTGTATTTTTGACAATGGGTATCTTGCAAGTATTTAAATTATAACTCAGAATTTTTTTAGAGAATTAGGCTACGTTTTAGTCTGAATGTGCCTAAAGCGGTTTCGATGCCAAAATTAAAAATAATAAAAATTCAGTTGTGATTTGTTTTAAATATGTCAAAATTATCTAAAGTTTATAATGTATGTGAGTTATTAAGAAATCATAAGAAATAAAATAATATTATAAAAACTTTTTATTTTAAGTTTATTACCGAAATAATATTCTATGTCATAAATACTTCGTGATAAAATATACCTCCTTCCGACAAGGAATAAAATCCTTTTTAATGCTTCACACTTCCAAATATCTATTGTTATCCAACCCAAATAGTCCGTTATTATAGACCGGTATTTTTGATTATAAAATTTCTAACCCATTCCTATGAAAAATATATGTGTCTACCAGATTTTGCCAAAGACACCGGATTAAAGAACACAGGTAGTTTGTGAAGAAAAAAAGGGTAAAAAATGATCTATTACTCTCTCTAGTTCTTGAATAAACTATAGTATAAGAAGCAAAATTTGGTCTATTTTCCTGAACTCAAAGCTCTTGGGGAGGGGGGGGGGGCGATCGCCCCCACCACCCCCCCTTTGGATCTGCGCCTGTATGGAACCCGACGTGAAAAAAAAGAAAATTTATAAATGCAGCATATATTAAAAATAATAATGGAATCTTCAGTAAACCCAGTATTAAGTTACCTAATCTTTGGCAACCACTACCTTGTAACATCTAATTATTGAAGTGTGAACAGTGAAGCGAAACTTTGCGCTTCCATAGACACAGTCCCTATATAAGCTCGTAGACTTAAGACAAAACATTCAATTTACACTTGATAACGATTTGAGATACAACCTAATCGAATCGTCGAGAAAATAAAGACAATGCAAATGCGAAAATCACATTTTAGACAAATAACCTTATTTTAATATTTAAAACTGAACTTACTTTTTTAGTAAACCATACATGGCATTTTCGATCATTATTGCATCGTTTATGGCACTCGAACCGATTTCTGGTTGACGATACCAACAGAGTTTATTTCTTCTAGTTTCAGAACCATCTATAATATCATCTATAATTAGGATGGCACCCTGCACCTGAAGCAAAAGCAAAACTTCTCAAATATAAATCAATTGTAAACGAAAAACCTTTGATAAAAGTTATAGGGTTTTAACCAAGAAATCTGATCTTTAACACCAAGTTTAGAGGTAATTAAAAGGTCAACTCTTGTAAATAGGAATCCTTACGTTTCCTTTGGGAGATCAATAGAACGGAGCATTTTACATCTAGATATGTAATTTAATCTCAGGTCAACTTCACCTCTGAAGGTCATTTGCGGATTATATTCCTTCACTTTAATAATGAATCCTGAGATAAGCTAGATCATGATGAATGTTTTGAACAAAGTTGTTGGGCTTTGATCAAGGAATTTATTCGTGAACCTAGCTTTGACCTCACGCTTATTTTTAACGATCTTCTGGTTGCAGTTGCAGAAGGTCACCTTTTCTTTACGATATACTTACTTTAAATGTTGCTTTACGTAATATACTTTACCACAAAAAATTGGAATGTAGTAGCTTTACGACTTGACAATGAATTGAGGCACAAATATACCTATGTAGGTCCTGGGTCAGTCGAGTATACACGGAAACGAGGAAGCGGACCGTTTGGCACGGGTGGCAGCTGAATTATACGCCCCCCAACCGATTACACCTGTTCCAATTCTGTTGGTAAGAATGAACTGAAACTGTTACTGTTAAATTTATCGAATGATGGAGATAAACCCCTCAAATGAGATGTGCCAAGAAATATATATTTGAATCTAGTGTGCCGCTTACTAGGGAACTTCTTGCCTGAAGACGGGATTGCCGATGGAACACTGTCACTTACGTCGTGGGCGACCCGATGTGCAGGTGGTGTGTGTGGAGGAGGATGAAACTGTTGATTGAGACACTTCGGGGATATAATTAAATCACTATTAAACAAATTCAGGTAATGAGGATGTAGGGATTCGCAAAGACGATAATCCCCCAATCACCTGCGACCAAGATGGGTTGTAAAAGACCCAACAAGACCTTAGCATCGAGTATTGATTTATTCGTTCAATCTCTCCTATAAAATTTACTTACAATCTCAGCACACCATGCTAAAATATTCGCCAACTTAATATTTTCTGGAGTAAGTTTCTGTGGATCTTCTAACAATTTGTATGCTGCGATTATAATCAATCCACGATATTTCTTGCCAGTTGAACTATTGTATTGTATCACCTGAAATAAAGTTTAATTTTGTAAAAAAAATACAACTTTTATACTAACAGTATCATAAAATTTTTAGAACTATCGTTACAAAAACAAAGTCTTAATTGTAATAACATTATCATTATAACCTTAAATATAAGTATTATAGAGTCATTTTTAAGATTCTTAGTTATCATTCAATAAAGGATGCAAAGAAGCTATTTGAAGACTTTACAAGCTTCTGTGGTAATTACATGTCTAAGAACTTATAGGCCAGTCATTTGGTCAAAAAAAAGCGGGTTACCTGGAAAGTTTTCCGGAAGTTTTGGAAATTGGTACTTTTATAGATTTCGATGTGCTCTTTCCGAATTTCGACTTTGCCACCTCGTATCTCCACCGCTCGCGCCGCCATATTGGAAAAATGGCGCCTAATATCGGTTTTTTTACATTATCTCCTTTCCGACGCATTTTACGACAAAAATATTTATATACAAAATTAAACTGGAAAAAATTTCCTACAATTTATGTGTTAAGAATTTTTTTTGTAAAATCAATAGTTTTGGCGTACGAGCGCCGCAAAGTATTATTCATTTACACAACAAATTGTATTAAGCACCACCAGCTGAAGATATAAAAAAAGGTCCGTATGCAAATGACATCGATACTGCGATGCAGTTCATTTATTCTTATCTTGAGCAGAATTCTGATGAGTGTCAGTTTTCTCTGGACGAATTGATAGCCAAAATTGAAGGTGATTACGGTCCACACATAAGAACAGTGAAAGCACAACTCCTCAAAAAATACGGTGATGATATTTTAATTGCCGTCATTGCAAATAAAGCTCCGGTGGTTTGTTTCCGAAATACAGGATTTAAGCTATTAACGGAAGCCTGGTATAATCAAAAAAAAAGTGATAACAATGCAGAAGAACGTCGGCGTATTGTAAAAACAGCAGCAGAAATTATTATAGAGGATATTCGCTCTACGGTCTATGAGACAAAACATTATCCTCCATCAGATAATTTTTTTCAAGACTCTGAGTCACATATACCTGAAACTTTACGCGTTTTCCTAAATGGAGTGATTTTAAGAAACAGACGAGCGTCTTTTGAAAAATGGAAGAAAAAAAGCATTGCTCTCGCCCAGTCTATAATTGCAGCAGCAAGGCCGAAATCTTTTATATCATCATTACAGATCGGACTAGCTGTATTTTTATTTCATAAATATGGATCTCGGCGATTAATAGATGTATTATCATATCTTGGATTTTGCTCTTCATACACCGAAGCAATGTTGTTCGAAGTTTCATCTATTATGCGCGCACCGTTGAATATCGATGATAACGCATTTTCTAAATTTGTTTTTGACAACGCTGATTTCAATACACAGATATTAGATGATAATAACACTTTCCATGCCATGGGCGGTATTCATTGTGTAACACCTACAACTGCTATCGCTCCTGATCAAATTATTCTACGATTAAATCAAATGCCATCTGCAACAGTCGTTGGTAGTTTAGGTACCATTGCTTTAAAAACATTTGTGAAAAAACCCGATACGGGCTTAAAAACAATAAAGATTCAAAACCTCGGTAGCATTCGTGCGGCTTCGGAAGTAGTTATGCCATCAGTTTCACATTTATTATGGCTATATCCATCGCAGATGATGCGGATGAAATTTCGGTCTGCGACGTCTCGATCGGTGCACAAGATAACACCTGATCCATCAGGAACAGCAAAGCGAAGGAAATTGTGCTAAATTTCGAAAGTGTGCATCACATGTGGATTAGGCCTACAGGGGACACCACGATAAAAAAAAACGCGCCGCTTACTCTACCTCAAGGTGGTGTGGAAATGAGTTTTTTTCCAAAACGCATATTGAAATGTACTTTGTGGCGCCCGTACGCCAAAAACTATTGATTTTACAAAAAAATTGTAAATACTTAAATTGTACGAAATTTTCTCTAGTTTAACTTTGTATATAAATGTTTGTTGTCGTAAAATGCGTCGGAAAGGAGATATTGTAAAAAAACTGTTATTAGGCGCTATTTTTCCAATATGGCGGCGCGAGCGGCGGAGATACGAGGTGGCAAAGTCGAAATTCGAAAAGAACACATCAAAATCTATAAAATTACCAATTTTCAAAACTCCCGGAAAACTTTCCAGGTAACACTACCAAATGACTGGACTATTATGTTATCAATGGCAAATAGGAGCCAAACTTCACGTAAATCAATCCGTTATTTCAATAATGTAGAATAGGTTTTTGAAAACCTTTGACATAAAAAGCAACCCCGTGCAAGCATTACAACGAAGATACTTTTTGGGAACTACGACCAGAAGAGATTCAAAAAATGCATAAGATTAAGTAAAAACTAGCTCAGAGTTCTGACAGGGGTTCTGACGGGGTACTGTCACATGAGGGGACACCTCAAAAAACTCGGACTGGTAGAAAGAGAAGAGTGCAAATTTTGTGAGGAGGAGGACGAATCCTCTATTCATATCCTTTCAAAGTGCAGCACTCTAGAAAACCTTAGGTTGCGGTTCTTGGGAACATACCAAATCAAGAAGAGGAACTATCCACTTTGAAGACATCCAACATCTTAAGGTTCCTGAGAGAAATAGAATTGGCGGACCTGCTCAAGCCAATAAGGTAACTTTTACGACTTGGTAGCAGTAGGGGGCACAATAGATCTACCAGGTCGCAGTGTACAGACCGCAACGCTACGTACATAAAAATCTTCTACAGGAATGCATTTTGTAAAGAACTGTCATATAAAATCCCTCTTTTGCTATTCGGCAGCATGAAAATCTACTGGGCTAATATATTAGCAGTCCAATTTAAAAAAAAAAAAGACGATCAGCAATGTTAATACTTATTGCAAAATACTATTTTAATATTCATATGGCTTTAAATTAAAACAATCTTAATGACGAATTGAATGAGTTTTTGTAAAAGTTGATCATTTTATTTGTTACTGAGATATGTAAATTTGTTTGTCCCGAGGCACTTAATGTTGAACGCCATCACGTATTTGTTTATGAATATTTCAATTCATTTAAGCGCAAATTTTTTCCCTTAACACATATTTTTCAATAAAAAAATTATTGTTAACCCCTTTATTTGTTGCTTTTAAAAAAGGGGTATTTTTTTGGAAATAGAACTGAAGCGGATCCCTTATGTCGCATGAATTTCTAACTGAAATTTTGAAATAAAAGTCCTACGACCAATAGGGAGCGCATTTTTATTAAGAAATTAATTTAACGGCTCTCTCATAATTAAAAAGTGTAAAAGTTGCCAATTGTTGTTAAAAAAAACTTGTATAAAATAACTGGTACATCTGGCCGACGCGAGGGGTGTTGTGGTGGGGATATGAGCTAGCACCCACTCAAAGACTGAATTTGTGAGCTGAAATCGGCCGAGCGCGTAAAAAATAGCCGTATCTCCGAAACTTTGTATCAAATTGAGCAGTGTTTTTAATCTGGAGTAGCATGAAAAATAAGGAATAATGATTCTATTACCTTTTAAAATAAGAAATATTTTTAATGAAATTTATGTTAAATAAACTTTAGATTCGTAAAATAGTACTTTTTATTTTTATTTTGTTGAATTGAAGAGACACGAGGGATGAGTGTGAAAGTGAAAAATGTTTTATATTAATAATATATATATATATATATATATATATATATATATATATATATATATATATATATATATATATATATATATGTTTATGAGGCTTTCACGGATTCCTCCGTGTGAGATGCAATAGCAGTGGATATATCCACATTATGCCGTTGTAGTGCTGAAATCACATTCAGCAAACGTACAACTATATGCAACTCCGTGAATAGATGAAGTAAAATACGAACAGTAATTGCAAACTTCGTTCCATCATATCCTTTCCGTGTTAGAGGTTGCACAAATTTGAATGAATTGCTACAGAAACACAATTCATCCCATGACACCACCATCGAGATGATGGCCTACCTGTACCACCATACCGAGAAGAAAGTATAAACTTACCCTCCCCGCCATAGTGATACGGCAGAGGTACATGTTTCGTCTCTACTAGACTCATCAGGGTACCGACATGCACCTGTTTGTGCAAAGGACAGGTCGGAAGGAAGCATGCAACACTGAACGCGGCTTCGCCGACCTCCCGTCGGATGGCGTATATATGTTTATGAGGCTTTCACGGATTCCTCCGTGTGAGATGCAATAGCAGTGGATATATCCACATTATGCCGTTGTAGTAGTAGAGACGAAACATGTACCTCTGCCGTATCACTATGGCGGGGAGGGTAAGTTTATACTTTCTTCTCGGTATGGTGGTACAGGTAGGCCATCATCTCGATGGTGGTGTCATGGGATGAATTGTGTTTCTGTAGCAATTCATTCAAATTTGTGCAACCTCTAACACGGAAAGGATATGATGGAACGAAGTTTGCAATTACTGTTCGTATTTTACTTCATCTATTCACGGAGTTGCATATAGTTGTACGTTTGCTGAATGTGATTTCAGCACTACAACGGCATAATGTGGATATATCCACTGCTATTGCATCTCACACGGAGGAATCCGTGAAAGCCTCATAAACATATATACGCCATCCGATGGGAGGTCGGCGAAGCCGCGTTCAGTGTTGCATGCTTCCTTCCGACCTGTCCTTTGCACAAACAGGTGCATGTCGGTACCCTGATGAGTCTAGTAGAGACGAAACATGTACCTCTGCCGTATCACTATGGCGGGGAGGGTAAGTTTATACTTTCTTCTCGGTATGGTGGTACAGGTAGGCCATCATCTCGATGGTGGTGTCATGGGATGAATTGTGTTTCTGTAGCAATTCATTCAAATTTGTGCAACCTCTAACACGGAAAGGATATGATGGAACGAAGTTTGCAATTACTGTTCGTATTTTACTTCATCTATTCACGGAGTTGCATATAGTTGTACGTTTGCTGAATGTGATTTTAGCACTACAACGGCATAATGTGGATATATCCACTGCTATTGCATCTCACACGGAGGAATCCGTGAAAGCCTCATAAACATATATACGCCATCCGACGGGAGGTCGGCGAAGCCGCGTTCAGTGTTGCATGCTTCCTTCCGACCTGTCCTTTGCACAAACAGGTGCATGTCGGTACCCTGATGAGTCTAGTAGAGACGAAACATGTACCTCTGCCGTATCACTATGGCGGGGAGGGTAAGTTTATACTTTCTTCTCGGTATGGTGGTACAGGTAGGCCATCATCTCGATGGTGGTGTCATGGGATGAATTGTGTTTCTGTAGCAATTCATTCAAATTTGTGCAACCTCTAACACGGAAAGGATATGATGGAACGAAGTTTGCAATTACTGTTCGTATTTTACTTCATATATATATATATATATATATATATATATATATATATATATATATATATATATATATATATATATATATATATATATATATATGTAATCGAAGGTTTTCGGGCATCCCGTGTATGTGCTGAGTCCCTCTCATGACTGTAAGGTAGCTGACGTTTTGGTGAAATCTCATTCACCATTTTCAAAGCTCACTGTATGGCGTCTACGAGCGAACAGAACTAAAAAATGTATTTTTCCGTTATGCAACTAATTTTATTGCTCTTGTAGTTGTGACAGCATTTGATCGTAGATTCCTGGGGTAACTTATGGCCATTCCGTCTACGATCAAACTGTTGTCTCATATGCATAGCTATTTTAAAAACCTATAAATGAATGTTCCAGTAACAAAGGCCGTCTGTAAGTTTGGTCGCTCCTCTTGGCTTTTGCAGTTTTAATATTAAATAAATACAGGTTATTTAAAGCTTACCGATACAATCGAACACAAGTTCAGGACTCAGAAAAAGGTGTTGTGGTGGTCAGATGACGTCCCTTGATTTGAAGCTTTCGCAACGCCGTACCGGCAAATTTATTTGCGTGAAGGTTTCTAATAAACTAAACCAACCAAGTTTCTCAAAACACTTAAATCTGTTAATAGAAATAAATAAATATCTTTTAATAATTATTAACAATATCGAAATACTAGAATTACTGCTCCTGTTGACGGTTCTAATAAGAAGACAGATGTTATAAACCGTATTTTGAAAATAAAACGTAAGTATAGCTTTCTAAAATATTAAATTAAAAAAAAAAAGAATTAAAACGCGAAAAAACAGCTATTTATATTGCCTAAACACACAGTATCAGAGTCGCCAATTTCCCAAGTAAAATAACACAGGATATTCCCTTAACTTTCCAGATTCAATGAAAAAACAAAACATTCCTTAGCAGCGGTTATACATGACACGTAATTTTCCAAGAAAAAAACTCTCAAAACCGTACCAACAGTATCGAATCTGAGAACGTGACTGAGTTTATTATTTCGTAAAAGACGACTGGTATGTAGAGGACGTTAGCTATTCTATATCGAATACTTAATTTTCGAATTGGCCTCTGAGCATCTTAATCTTAGTTTTTATATAAAAAACAGCTAATCGAACTAATCTACGTCTTCTTATACTTAAAAATAAATGATAACTACTGTTAAAAAACTTTTCACTCTTCTTAGCTGTTTTGGAAGTAAATATCTAATTCGTTAATTCTTGTGAATAGAAAAAAAAACCGCAATTATACGATTTCTTTTTACATGTAGCCAAACAATATATTACATTATAGTGAGATTATTTGATTATTTTCTTAATTCCTAATAGTGGGAAAATCGATTAAAATTTTATTGGTATTTGCACATACCACATGTTAAGATCACCTCCAATAATTATCTACTCGGTTTTAATTAAATAACCAGGGTAGGATTTTTTCGACAGATATATTAATAAATATTAAAGGAGGGTACAATCTTTTTAGTTTATATCGTCATAAATTGTGTGAGTTTATATATTTTCAAGAAAACTCTTAAACAACTCAAAGTAGCAAAATAGAATCAAGGTTTAAGCACTATAATCAATTTATTTTTTCTTTAGACTGGCAAGGATATAGCATTAAAAGTTAACCTTGATTTAAAGTATATGTGATGAAAAAACTACAACAAACAGGTTCTTAAATAGTATTTTGAATTTAAATTCTCGCAATTAATTCTATTTCGATTATTTAAATAAATTAATGTTATTTTGACTTGAAATCAAGGTTACACTTAAAAGCTACTTCTATTTATACATTGCCAAAAAGCATTTTTTTTGATCGGTACTGTATTTGTCTTTCGTTTTACAATATACATACCTTACGTTTGTTTGAAGGTTGTAGACACTGTTGAAGATTGACTAAAATGTGGTTGTCGGACTTGCATTGTCTTTATTTTTACGACGTTTCGATTAGGTTGTATCTCTAATCGTTATCAAGTATAAACTGAATGTTTTGTCTTAAGACTACGAGCTTATATAGGGACTGTGTCCACTGAAGCGCAAAGTTTCGCTTCACTGCACACACCTCAATGATTTGATGTTACAAAGTGGTGGTTGCCAAAAATTAGGTATCTCAACACTCGGTTTACTGAAGATTGCATTATTGTTTTTAATGTAAGCTGCTTCTATAAATTTTCTTTTTTTCATATTGGGTTCCATATATATTGCCGCAGCTTCAAACCATTTTATATTGTGTTGTTTATTCCATGCGTGTTCTGCAATACCTGATCTCGACGTTTCCCTTTTTTGTGTATGAGTTTTATGTTCCTTAATTCTAACTTCTAGTGGTCGTTTGGTTTCTCCAATATGCATTTCACCACACTCACATGCAACTTTGTAAACACATTCTTTCTTATCGGTAGTTTTTGGTTCTGTTTTTGTTAAATGAGCTCTAAGTGTATTTCCTGATTTAAAGGCTGTTTTTATATTATAACTACTGGCAATTCCTCTTATTTTCTCTGAGGTTCGCTTAATTATACAATCTTTAGAAGGTAAGACGAACACATATGTTAAATATTCTACATATTTCGTGAACATTATTAGTAGCATCAATCTAGAGCTAGATGACAGACTAATAACCTTTGATGTGGAAAGTCTGTATACTGATTTACCATTAGGGAAATCACTAAACATAATCAAAACTAGACTTTCGAATGATACTACTTTATCAGATCGAACCACGTTACCACTGGACTTAGTAATGGATCTTTTGGAGTGTTGCCTGCGTAGTGCTTACTTTCAAGTAAAGGACAGGTTCTACGCTTAGGACGACGGGCATCCGATGGGTTTTTCACTCTCTCCGGCCATCGCCAATATATATATGGAATGGTTCGAAACCCATGCCATAGAAACGACAACAATAAAACAGAAAGTCTGGTTGAGATATGTCGATGATACCTTCATCGTATGGAATGGCAATGATCAAGAACTTAATGATTTATTGAAACATCTAAATAACATTCGACCTACAATTAAGTCTACCATGTTAAAAGAGGTAAATGATCAATTGCCTTTCCTAGATGTCATGGTGAATCGCTCAAACGAAACTATTAAAACTTCAGTATACAGAAAGCCAACACATACTGGACAATATTTTAATTATAATTCCAATCATTCTGTTGTAACAAAAAGGGGGTATTGTACGCAACCTCTATAATCGCCTTATATCTATATGTAATAATGCCGATTCATTGGGAAAAGATGTAGCAAATATTAAATCCGATTTACAACAGAATGGTTATCCTTTGAAACTAATTGACGATGTTATAAATAACTTTAGAACAAAAAACACTGGACAGCAAGAAACACATTCCTTCTTCACAATTCCATACATTAAGGGAACTTCGGAGAAAATAAGACGAATTGCCAGTAGTTATAATATAAAAATAGCCTTTAATCAGAAAATATACTTAGAGCTCATTTAACAAAAACAAAACCTAAAATTACTGATAAGAAAAACTGTGTTTACAAAGTTCCATGTGAGTGTGGTGAAATGCATATTGGAGAAACCAAACGACCACTAGAAGTTATAATTAAGGAACATAAAACTCATACACAAAAAGAGGAAACGTCGAGATCAGGTATTGCAGAATACTCCTGGGATTAACAACACCATATAAAATGGTCTAAGGCTGCGGTAATATATATGGAACCCAATATGAAAAAAAGAAAATTTATAGAAGCAGCTTACATTAAAAACAATAATGAAATCTTCAGTAAACCGAGTGTTGAGATACCTAATCTTTGGCAACCACTACTTTGTAACATCAAATCATTGAGGTGTGTACAGTGAAGTGAAACTTTGGGCTTCAGTGGACACAGTCCCTATATAAGCTCGTTGTCTTAAGACAAAACATTCAGTTTATACTTGATAACCATTAGAGACACAACCTAATCGAAACGTCGTAAAAATAAATAAAAATAAAGACAATGCAAGTCCGACAACCACATTTTAGTCAATACATACCTTAGCAAATCTATTTAGAATATCTGATAATTTTGGGCTTCTTTCGACATCAGCTAATTCCCTTATGATATTTGGAAACATTGCCATAAAGTCCCTGAATTGTTCCTCGGATACCAGAGTTCTAAAATAAAGTGGATCGACTATAGTTTGTTGGATCGTGAACAAAGTTTGGCGAAAAAAATAAATTAATATGTGTCACAAAATAAATATTACACTAGGTCAAATAATTGATTTGAGTCCAGAATTTGTGTCAATGATTCATCGCTAGCATATGAAGTTGTGCGCCGTCAGGAAGATCAATGCCAGTGACGTGTGCATTTTAGAAAATATTAAACAATGAAATTTCGTGGGACTATCAAAATATTTTTTTAAGTAAATTTATTTCCTTACTTTTTTATGAACTCGTTAGCCGTGGTTGCTGGAAGTTCTAGATTATTCAGTGCAGCCTCCGGTTTCCAGGCAATTAAACCTTAACAAACCTTCGGTCTGCACTCAATGTAGCTGCTCTAGGTACCATGGCACAAATCTCCTACATTTTGCTTAAAACTGTTGTCATTTTAAGATAATTTATATGCACTTTAGGTGATCTTAAGGTATTTTATGCATATTAATCGATAGTTTGTTGCTTATTTGTTTCTCTGAGTGGCGTCCAGTGCATTTCCCTTCTGATTTGTTCGTCTCGAACCAACCAAAGTGCGCCTATTGTCAAGATTTTAGTATAGCTATCCTCATCATGTCCGTACTCTTTTATTTCAAGAAATAGCTGATTTCGTTCAAAAATTCATCAGATTATTTTAATATGTGCCGTTTCTAAGAAGAAACACCTAACTTGTTGCCTTTAAAATTTATTATATTTGGTCGTTTATTCTTTTTACGAAGACCAAACCACAGCTCCATCAGACCATCATGAAAGACAACGTCCCAATCTCATAGTATAGGTGAATCAAGTACCTAAGATTACGATAAGATAAGAAGCTTACTTGAAAGGATCAGATAATGGTGATTAGCGAGAGAGCAAACTTCATGCTTTCGAAGCTCTACCCGCTGATCAATTGCTTCAATTAGTTCTCGCTAAGCAATACACTAACAATCTTCAATACTATCATCCTTCCAACCCCTGCATACTCTTGTCCAATCCGGAAATAGCTTTACTTAAATAACTTTAGGAAATCCAAAATAAAACTCTGAGAAACATTACCAGCTCCCAATGGTTCATTAGAAAGATACAAATATATCCCATAGCATATAAGTTCAAATATTTTAAGGTAACTTTAGGTTAATTTTAACCTATAATATCATAAGTTGAAATATGAGGTTAATAATATAAAATACAGGGTCTAGAAACTAATTTTAGGACTTGATTAGCGTAATATTTTATAAGATTATAATATCCTTCGAGATAACTTAAATACTTGTAAAAATTGTAAAAGAGCATATTTTTATATATTTCAATAAAAGTAGACAATCCTAGTAATCTATGGTTTATATTTTATTAGTAAATTACCTGGTATTAGTATTCTGCATCCACTTTCTAAACGGAACGTTTTTATCACAATTAAACGTTACATTGGAGTGTTGCTTTCTTTGGTTTGCGCCTGATATCACATAACTATTTTCATTCGACGCCATTTTACTAAGACCTCGGATAAATTCTCTCGTTAAATCGGTAAAATGACGGTTACGGTATAATGTCATCGAAAACATAATATTTTTTAAGAATTCAGCATAAAATTAGATTAAATATATTTCAAAATATTTTAAAATGCCTGAAATGTCAATATTTTGAATGAAACCGTTTTAAATTTATTACCTCTAACCAGTAAAAAATCAACAAAAATATAGCAGAAAATAATTTTTTTTTAATATTAAACACTATCTACAAATATATAAATACACTCTACCAATTGCAACAACTCTGTCAAAGATACTGAAATATTTCCGTTCATAAAGAAGAAAACAAGGATAGAACGAAAACAAGTATTTATCTTTTATCCCAATTTATTTTTCTTTGGGATTCTAGTTTGTCTAGTAGTTGCCTAGACAAAAAAATACCTTAACGAAAATTACGAAATGATTTTATTATTAACTTAAATTGAGAAGTAAGTTTTAATATCAATTACTTAAAATAACTGTCATTGGTATTTTAATAAAAATTGCCTTTTCATTGTCAATCCAATCCCTTTTAAATTGATATAATTTTCTTATAAAGCTAACGTACTTTCCACAAACTTGAACCTCTAATTAAGTCTAGTTTTGCCAGAAAGCGGTGGTAAGATGTTAGTTTCACATCAAGGCATATAACTAACGAACTATTTGCGACCATCTAAAATGTATGGATGTTTCGTCCCGATACCGGTGGTGGACTCATCAGTGGGATCCACCGGTATCTTTCCCAGATATCCTTATAAAGGGTGTTTTTTATAGAGGTATAGAACTTTAAGTTGGCAACACTTTTTTAACTGGCGGCCATTTTGTCAGCTGTCAAGTGATTTATGTTTAGTTTGGTTTGGCATTTCAACATGAATAGACTGACGCGTGAACAACGCTTCCAAATTGTGCAAATTTATTTTGAAAATCAGGGTTCTGTTCGAAATACGTATCGCGCACTACGTCCATTTTACGGTCAACATAATCGTCCATCAGAGCAATTAATTCGATTAACTATGGAACGTTTTCGCACCACGTTTACTCTAAATGATAATATGCTTCCACAGAGAAGTCGTACAGTGCGTACTGAAGAAGTCATTGCTGCTGTAGAGCGTAGCGTAGAGGAAGACCCGAATCAGTCTATCCGCCATCGTGCACAGGAATTGGATATGTGTCCATTCACTTTATGGAAGATTTTGGGGAAAGATCTTGGTTTGCGTGCTTACAAAATCCAACTCGTGCAAGAATTGAAGCCACACGATCACCTAGCAAGGCGTAGATTCGGTGAATGGGCCCAAAACAAGATTGCCGTTGATCCCGATTTTCATAAGCGAATTTTGTTTAGCGATGAAGCTCACTTTTGTTTGAATGGATACGTCAATAAACAAAACTGCCGTATTTGGAGTGATAACAATCCTCAAGTGTATATTGAGACACCGTTGCATCCAGAAAAACGGACTGTTTGGTGTGCTTTATGGGCTGGTGGAATCATTGGTCCGTACTTCTTTAAAAACGATGCTGGTCAGAACGTTGCAGTAAGAGGTGACCGCTATAGAGCCATGATTACTGACTTTTTCGTTCATCAATTGAACAACCATGATGTGCAGGAGCTGTGGTTTCAACAAGACGGCGCAACATGTCACACAGCTCGTGCCACAATTGATTTATTGAGTGAAACGTTTGATAACCGCATAGTCTCACGTTTCGGACCCGTGAATTGGCCTCAAAGATCGTGCGACTTAACGCCGCTAGACTATTTTCTGTGGGGATATGTGAAGTCGCTAGTCTACGCCGATAAGCCCGAAACGCTTGATCACTTGGAGGACAACATTCGCCGCGTTATTGCCGATATACGGCCATAAATGTTGGATAAAGTCATCGAAAATTGGACCTGAATAGACTTCGTCCGAGCCAGCCGTGGCGGTCATATGCCAGAAGTCATATTTAAATTATAATGCCAGAAGTTTATCTTTCGAATAAAGTAAACTTCATGTCAATTTAAAAAATTCATTTTTGTTTTATTCCATTTAAAAGTTCTATACCTCTATAAAAAAACACCTTTATATATATATATATATATATATATATATATATATATATATATATATATATATATATATATATATATATATATATATTGCTGCAGCTTCAGACCATTTTGTATAGTGTTGTTTATCCCCGACGTGTTCTGCAATACCTGATCTTGACGTTTCCCCTTTTTGTGTATGAGTTTTATGTTCCTTAATTCTAACTTCTAGCGGTCGTTTGGTTTCTCCAATATACATTTCACCACACTGACATGGAACTTAGTAAACACATTCTTTCTTATGGGTAGTTTTTGGTTTCGTTTTTGTCGAATGAGTGTATTTTCAGAGTTAAAGGCTGTTTTTATTTTATAAGTTCTGGCAACTCATCTTATTTTCTCCGAAGTTCCTTTAGTGAACGGAATTGTAAAGAAGGAATGTGTTTCTTTCTGTCCAGTGGTCGTTGTTCTAAAGTCATTTATAACATCATTAATTAATTTTAAAGGATAATTATTCTGTCGTAAATTGACGATAAAATTCGGGGTTTATTAGTGGAATACAGTCAAGTAAAGATAGCAAGTCTTGGTATTTCTTTTCCTGTATGGCCTTGGGTCCCTTGAACAGGAGAAGTTTAGTCAATTCTTGTAAAGTTTGAGTGTCTCGTTTTTTTACGTTAACTTGGTTAAATAGATAATTTTCGTTATTGAAATACTTATAATATATATTACCAGGTTTTCTTTTATCATACCGAAGCAAACACCATTCAGGGTGTCCTAGTTTCCACACCTTTAGGGGTATTGAAGTTATTATCACAAATATAGTCTTGCGGTTTCCACTTTATTGTCCTACTTTTTAACGAAAGGAAAGATTCCGGTGTCAAAGTGGTCATGGCTCTCTCAGTTTTTAATCTACAGGGTGATTTTAAAGATATCGTTTTAGACACGTTTCATATTTCCGTTACGCGATTTTATATCAAAAAGGTAAAAACTGATTTTTATAGAGTTTTTCACGTTAAGTTTAGTGGAGCGGTCAGTTTTTTTCTAAAAAGTGTGGTTTTTGAAATATTTATTAAATTTATAATTTTTTAAATAGAACACCCTGTATATTATTTTTAACTGTTATTCAGGTAAAAATATACAAATTATAAAATATTCTTTAAAAACATGTACTATCGAATCAAGCTGGTAAATTTAAATGCTACAATCAATAACGTTGTCTATAGGATCTAACGAAACTCCAAGCCGAAAAAAGAGTAGTACATCTCCACAGGTTCAAACCATACCACGGAAGTCTCGAAGCTAACTAGGATGATCAGAATTAGGAGGGGGCAGTGTAATGAAGAACTATGGGAATTTTTTGATACGTCCTTGTAGCAATATTATATCTATGAATCATCGTTATTATAATGTAATCATTGGTTAGTCATATTTTTTTTATTTCAAGGCTTGTATTCTCGTATATTCTAGTAGGTGCTATAGGTATATAAACAGGGATAGGATCAGCGTATATTGTGTTTTTTTACGCGAACCCAGTGATAAAGTAAAGAGATAAAATCGTAACTATATAAAATTTATTTTTATGTGAACTATACGCCATCAAGAGAGTGCCCACCTTTTCTAAATCACCCGCTATAAATCAATATTCGTATTACGATTTGGCTGTTGAATGGTAATTAAAATGCAACAGAAAGCTTTTAAAAATTTTATTTTTACCTCAATGAAGTGTACAAATTATAATAACAATATCAATTATTAATATACAAAATCTTAGTATTACACAGAAAAATTGCTAATAACTGGACGGTTCGTATTAGAATGAATGCTAATCAATATTGAAGTTTGAAAAAATATTTTAAACTTATAGTAAATTCTAGAATGTAATGGAGATACTATTTTCAAAATTAATATATTAGTTCGAAAAAACTAAACCACTAATTTAATTGTATGAAAAGTTCAAAGGTGGTGTTAAACAATCAAAATTGTTCAGTTTGCTTATAGGTCAGCGGAGTTAGCCTCATATGAGGTGATTTTGATATTTTTTGTTGGTAAACTTCTCACTACGTAGAAACCTGCAGAATGATAATAACTAATTATGTAGTATCTTATGTCTCATTTCCTTTTTTGGGAAAAATTTTTTATTTAACAATTAAGATGTGAAAGAACAGTTTTTCGAGTTCTAAGAAAAACTATTATTTTTCAGTAAAAAAGTTTCAAGCTTTTGTGCGCTTTAAAAATACCTACAAAACGAGCTAAGACTCATCCGAATCGGATAATTTGTTCGTAAGTTATTGCAAAAAAACCTGCTAAAATGGCAATTGTTTATAAACAATAGAAAAATATATTGCATTAACTTTCTACTGCAAAGCAGCCTCATGTTGCATACAATAAATATGAAAAATTTAAAGTAAAAATATTTAATAGTTTTTTGCACAGTGACTTATACCAGCAATAACAAAAAAGAGCGAAATGAATTCTTGATCATAAATTGTTGAAACAGATAAACAAAATTAGGGTTCGTTTTTTCATTATAAACAAATAGAATAATTCTTCGACCATTGTCGATATCGAGATGCCGATAAGTGGACGCAATCGCTGAGATTTTGACGCACATTTTGAAAAAAAAAGAAAATTGTGTATGTACACTAGAAGTTTTTTTTTTCAAATAATCGCTGAGGAATTGTTTATTAACATTAAGGGATTATTTAAGTAGAAACTCATAGAGATATAGTTAAACTATTGTATGTAGCAGTTTTTAACTCAGTTATTTCAAAATTGTTGATGTAGTACTAGTTTAAAGTTGCACCTACTATGAGAACCAGAGAGTGAGTAGTCTAGAGGTGCATTCCTTCAGCCTGCGGCGTGCGGAACAAAAACGTTACGCGGATGCTTCAAACTCGAACAATGAATGATATGTTTTTGTAATCAAATTATTGTTAAACATAGTAATAAACAAATTGTTGCACTTCTATACATTTTATGCATAATTATAATTTTACCGCACTTACGTGCTTTTCAAATTGCGAAAAAATTGTTACAGTACACTATTAATTAGGAATATTAAAAATTAGATTGATTTTTGACGTACCATTAATATTTATCGAGATATAGCATGAAACAAATAGCAACATTTGTTGATAGAATTATTATTTTTCGAGATGCAGAATAAACTACATTTGACGATTATATTATAAGCGATTATCTAACCGAGAATTATTATAATATTACTTTCAAAGGCGATGGAAGTAATAGGGGAGAAAATAATTATTATTATGATAATAATGATGATATTGATGATGATGATAATTATGTCAATAATTAGAGTGACGATGATGATGAGTGTAATAATGATGATGACGATGAGAGTGATAATGATGATGATGATAATAGTAATGATAATAATCAAACAATCAAGCACATAACTGGAAGAGGCCAAGCGTTTGCCGCAACCGAGTATAAGGAAAGACGACTCAGCCGCTAAGATACTCCACCAAGAGTTAGCTGAAAAGTTAAACCTATTACAGGTAGGAAAAATGCCTTATTACAAATACAATCCAGAGGCGACTCTTGAGAAAAACCAGTTCAAGTTATATTGGGACCGAACGGTTCTGACGGAGCAGACAGTTGGTCATAATAGACCAGATATTATACTAATAGATAAAATTTCTAGGCGAACTACACTAATCGACATCGCTGTACCTAACAACAACAACCTAAGGCCAAAATACAACGAGAAGATCGCCAAATACAGAGATCTGGAAGTCCAAATCCGAAGACAATGGGCAATGAACAGCGTCCAAACGATTCCCATACTACTGTCAACAACTGGAGTGATACAAAAGAATCTCCTGCAGAACATCAAGGGATTGGGCCTTAGTGAACATTTGTATAAACCGATGCAGAAAGCAATTCTCCTTGCAACCGCAAGAATTGTCCGAAAATTCGTAGGAAATATAGCCGACCATGTCGCCTAGGACCCGATAACATGGAAAGGGTTCCCACAGAACTTCATACTTTTGGTACCTTTGTGTACCTGGTATGAGTGAATATTTCCTGGAGGGAGTGCGAAGCCATTTGGCTTGTAAATCTTAATGATAATAATTAAACCGATAAGGGTTTCAAAAATGAATGTCCATCGAGGTCTAAGAAATGGGGAACGGAATAAATATTTTGTATAGATTTAAGCAAAAAATATGTATGTTAGCAAAAAATGTTGTATGTGAAAAATGTTTGTCCAATAAAATGAACAAAAAGTTAACATGTGTTTTTCTTGTACAACCAATAATTTGGCGGCAAATGATAGTCGCAATATGTTTCATACTATAACTCCATAAATATTAATGGTATATTAAAACTCAATCTGATTTTTAATATTCCTAATTAGTAGTTTTCTGATGACCACTGTAACATTTTTTCGCAATTTGAAAACCACGTCCAACAATTTGTTTATTGCTATGTTTAACAATAATTTGATTACAATAACATATCATTCATTATTCTTATCTCGTCGAGAAACCAAAGATTAAAAGAAATAAAGATTCTACGACCAATATTCGCCGAGATAATCCAAATTTTTCCGGCGACAAGAATGTGAAGCGTCCAAGTCGCTTTTTTTACCTCGCGCCACAGGCTGAAAGAACGCCCCCTCCACTGCTCACTTTCTGACTTTTGGAGTAGGTGTAACTTTAAACTATTGCAACATCAACAATTTTAAAATAATTGAGTTGAAAACTGCTGCATACAATATTTTAACCATCTCCCATGAGTTCCTATTTAAATAGTGATAGTACAGAATTTGTTTTTGTTTCAAAATATGCGCCAAAATCTCACCTATCACGTCCACTTATCGGCATTTCGATATCAATAATTGTCGAAGAGTTTCTCTATTTGTTTATAACGAAAAAACCAACCACAACTTTGTTTCTCTGTTTCAACAATTTAAAATCAACAATTAATTTGATTGTTTTTTGTTATTGTTAGTATAAGTCTCGAGCTCTCGAGTCTCGACAAATTACTATGAAAACATTTTTCACTATTATCTAGAGGTTGAAGTTTGCCTGTTATTAAACGAATATCACAAAAAGCTTATATTTGTATTCGTTAGAAAAATTATTGATTTTTTAAACATTGTATTATAAAAGTTTTTGTTGTATTATTTTCTTTTTCAAATAATTTGTTCAAATAAATTTTGTGTTATTTTATGTAAATTTATTAATTCTTAAAACTACATAATATTTAATCTGGTGTAACCAATAACTATACAAAGTAACAATATCCAAATGCTTTCTCTTAAATTATGATCGTCGTGTATTAAAAATAAAAGAAAAGTCGCTTGTCGAAAAACACTGAAAAGTACAGTATGACAAGCAAAAACAAGTTGTTGACGGGGGGGGGGGGGACACCAGCAACATTCATATTTTAAGTGTAAAAGACAGGGTCAGGTCTATTTTTCTGAATTTGAAGCTCTTGGAGAAAGGGGGGCGATCACAAGAAAAAACTAGTTGCCCACAGGGGGGGAGGATGCCAGCAGCATACATATTCCTAGTATAAGAGGCAGAATCGGGTCCACTTTCCTGAACTCAAAGCTCTTGGGGGGGAGGGGCATCGCAAGAAAACAAGTTGTCAACGGATGGGGGGTGCCAGCAGCATACACATTCCTAATTTAAATCGGTTCGCAAGCATACACATTCCTATACTCAATTCAAGAACTAGAGAGAATAATAAAACTGTTACCAAAGCCTCCAACGAACCTGCTCCAGCTCCGCAGGTAACTGAAGACTGCCGTAAATCTAATTATATTTAAATATTATGAGCTTTTATAAATTTACTGCAACCATAAAATTTCTGATAGTTCATTTTAATTTCTCTCAGTGAGCAAAGTACACCTTACTGTGTGTCCTTAGTGATTTATCTTGTTTGCGCTCGTTTTTATACATTATTTGAGGTTAGTGAGATACCCAAAAGATATGGCTTCCACCTCTATATTTATTCCAAAATCGTTAAACCAGGGCATTTTTTCCTTAACGAAAAACTTATTACGATGAATGTTTATGATGCCTTAATATATCAATATCTAGATAATAATGTTAAAAGCTCTGTTGAGATGTGTTCCAACATGACAGAAGTTGGAAAATCCACTATGTATCGAATACTGAAAAAGAAAAAAACGACTGGAATTGTTAGTATTCCAAAGCCACATTCGATCACAGGCAGACGAGAAACTTCGTTGGAAGAAAAGATGAAAACTGCAAAAAAGGAGTTGTATATACATTTTATTATGAGAAGCAGATCCCAACCGTCGACAAAATTAAACTAAAATCAACGAAGATCGCGATTTACCTGAACTCTGGAAATAGCTCAGAGAACTTAATTTTTGCTGGGGAAAACCAGATAGAAAACCTTTTCTTATAGATCGTCCGGAAAATGTCCGTTGGAGACGAAAATATCTCTCTCAAGTAAAAGGTAGAGTTGCTGGAAATAACACAACTAACAAAATTAGTAATTTAACTAAACTTTTATAAGATTTTTTTGAATAAAGTTACTGCGGAAAATTGGGAAAAATCCATATAATAAAAGAATAAAACAAAATGTGGAAACTCGTTCTCATGATCGGTGAGATAGAGGAACCAATTATAATTAATTTGAGCGAAGATAGCTTCACAGACTTTGATTATGAAATAGATACGTAATGTTTACCAGTGTAAACACAATTTATTATTTAAATTCTTGTTTGTGTTGTAATTTATTGTTTAATGTTATTTATATATTGTTTTATTTTTTATATATTTTTATTTTGGTGTGTCCTACTCTTTAATTTTATATATATTTAATTCCAATTAGCCGTAAGTTTTTTATTATTTTATTATTGTATTTGTGTCTTTTTCTTAAGCGTGTAGAATTAACATGTTTATTTTATTTTTTTGGGGCTATCGGATTTACATGTAATAAAGTAAATTAGATTAAGATATCAGTACAACAGAAATAAAAATAAGTAGGTCTAATTTTAACTGTAACATATAAAAACTAATTACATTTGAATCCTTTTTTATATATAAACTAAAACGTCAAATTTCTTAAAAATGTTTTTAATTAACAAAATGACCGATGGCCCCAAAAACATTTTAATATTATTAGGACGAATTTATTTTTTTATATATCTTTAACTTTTTGTATTTTTGACAATGGGCATTTTGTAAGTATTTAAATTATAACTTTTATTATAACTTTTTTTGAGAGAATAAGGCTACGTTTTAGTCTGAATGTGTCTAAAACGGTTTCTACGACAAAATTAAAAATAATGAAAATACAGTTGTGATTTATGTAAAATATGTCAAAATTATCTACATTTTGTAATGTATGTGAATTATTAAGAAATCGTAAGAAACAAAATGACATTATAAAAAATTTTAATTTAAAGTTTATTACCGTAATAATATTCTATGCCATATATACTTAGTGATAAAATAAACCTACTTCCGACGCCTATGACAAGGATTAAAATCCCTTTTTAACACGTCACACTTTCAAATATCCATTATAAACCAACCCAAATTATTATAAATCGGTATTTTGGATTATAAAATTTCTAACCTATTCCTATGAACAATATATGTGTCTAACAGATTTTGCCAAAGATACCGAAGTAAAGAACACAGGTAGTTTGAGAAGAAAAAAAGGGTAAAAAAAAATGATTTATTACCCTCTCTAGTTCTTGAATAAACTATAGTCTAAGAGGCAAAATCAGGTCTATTTTCCTGTACTCAAAGCTCTTGGGGGGGGGGGGGGCGATCGCCCCCACCGCCCTCCCCCCATGGATCTGCGCCTGTATGGACTTTTGTACTTAATTTTTTCATACATGCTTTCAAATTTAAAATCAAGTCGACTTTCCGATGGAACACTTCTAAAAACTCAATCAAATTTTGGGGTGTGTAAGGGAACAAAAGTTTATTGTGATTTTTACTAATTTTAACATTTATTAACTCTAAATTAAATTTTACTAAATGGAAGAATTACTTGAGTCCCCCTCTGTATAAAGATTTGGACCGTTAAAATTGTTTATCTTATGCCTGGCCAAAAATAGTCACACATCCGGGAAATATAAACCCATCAACAAACTTAAGCCTAGTTTTATTACTTTTGGGGTAGTTTATTTTTCTGAAAAAACAACATAAACTTGAGGAATTTGTTGACACAAAAACTTAACTATGCCACCCTCTCGAAGTTTTTGATATAAACTGTCAAAGTAACTAATAATCGTAAAAACCATATCGTTAAGGGTCTCAGGTCAAGTTGTAAAGTGATAGCCACATGTGGCGACCGTGAGAGAGCATTCTTTTACTTAAACTGAGCAAATTTTCCCATCATAAGAAAACAAAAGAATATTTAAATAAAATCGCTAAAATGCAATATTAGTATTTGTTATTATGTACAAAGTTCGCGACTGTTACCCATTTTTCCCCAATTGACGAAAATAAGAATAAGAAAGAGAGAAAATGGTTAAAACCTTGGGGTTTTTTTATGGGATCTGGTCACGCAACCTTTAGAGTAGCTGTAGAATAGATATTAATAACATTTATATAAAGTAATTATAAGTTTGAGCTCTGGTCAGTTCTAATTAAATCAAATTAAATTCGACGCATGGATGACTCATGCCATCTATGAACCAGGGTACCGAAACACACCGACGCTCGGGAACGGAAACTATCTTTTCGCGCGCGGAGATGCATCGCGTAAGGGCGTTCTATTGGTGGGAAAGCACGCATGCCGGAACCAACGCATCTAAGAGGGAGAAGGGCGGTTCTAAGGGATGGAAGTTGAGTTGGATCTTGAGAAATTAATTAAGGGCAGTTACGATTTTGAATTCGTCTAAGTCAGTTTGGCGTGCATTTTAGTGTTTCACCAGTGTAAGAAGGTTTTTCTCTGCTGTCTTTTCTGCTATTTTTGTCTTATATTTTTTTTCTATTCTACCAGACAGCATTTCAAATAGTAAGGGGAAATTTACTTTATTTTCTACCGGGGAAGGGAGTCCACCATCCCTTAAACTTTTAATTAAACAAATAAATTTGGGTTAATTTCATTAAGGGGAATATCAGAACGGCCTAAAGAGCTTGTAGTTTTAAGCTTTTAAATTATAATCCAGATTTACTCTTAAGTTTCTCATTGTAAATAGTTCGTTTTTATTCTATTTATTTTTGTTCAATAGACTAAGTTGTTTTGAGAAACTTGTTTTATTCAATCTAATTAAAACCTTCACGCGAACTAAATTGCGGGCGCGCTGCTGCGAGATCTACAAAACCAGAGATGTCTACTGACCAACTAATTAGCAGCCTTTCCTGAGTCCTGAAGATCTGAGTCATGGTTGTGGTAAGCTTTAATAACCGTAGTGTTTGGTACTAAAACAGCAAGAGAGAAGTTGAACGACCAGACTTCCAGAGTGTCTTTATTACTATGAAATTTTAATTGTAGGTTATTAAAATAGTTACTAATTAATATGGTACAAAAATGATTATAGATAAGATAATTAACGCTACCTCAATATGTCATCGGCAAGAGTCTATAATCAAATTCTGTCACAGGTGTACTTGTAATTATGGCCTCAGATTTGATAGTATAAAAAATAACTTGGCATCACATAAGTTCCTGTATGCTCAATTATTAAAATAAGGTAACTCGATTATGATTGCTGATGTATCAGAATCTAAACGGAATAATAAAAATTTGTTTGTGGACTAGCTTCACCGTTTTATTTTTCCAACCATCCAGATCATGAAAATACTAATACAGAAGTAAAAGCTCTGGAAACACAAGCTTCCGACGCAAAAGCTCTTAATAAACCTGTTATTCTCAGACAAATTCCTGAGGATCAATCTTTCGAGTATCTTAATTACCGCTCCTATTTCTGAAAATCCTGGTGAAATATCGATATGCCTGCATTGATGCCCATATCTTCTGAATGCTGAATCTTCCTGAGCACAAGTTCGTTTTTTGGTTTTCAACTCAATAAAAATCCTGATGCCCGCACTCATTCAGTTCCCTCAACCAATGCACTTAATAAGTCTATTCCCCCTGCAGAAATCGTAAATTAGCTAGTACTCCTGTCAAAGAAGAATTGTAAGAGAAACAAAATGATTAAATAACAAGAGAGAGCAAAAAGAAACTCAAAGAATACCAAAAAAAAAAACGAATAATAGAAAGGAAACTGAATGTGAAAGATAAAAATAGAAAAGTTGGGAAAGCAGTAAAAAATTTCAAAACCGTGCAAGTGTTTCGTGATTCTTATGATGAAAATCACACTAAAAGAAAGAAAAAAGAAAAGAAAAACAACTATTATTGTATTTTTTCTAATGAAAAATACATCAGCCTACCCGATGAAGACCGGATCATGTGTATCGTGTGTAAGAAGTGGGCAGATAAAAATGTACGGATGGGCAATCTATATCGGCGGGTTATCTATGTGATTTATGACGTAACTAAATACTAATTGTTGCAAACTAGGCTAAGTCGTAATTATCCCCTTTGGGCTTAGTATTTACCCAACTGTCGTAGGGCAAATACAAACAGTAATGGTATTGTTTTTGTTCTTAAATTTGATTTTGTTTTTAAAATTTAACCAAGATGATTTTTGAAGTTTCTAAATAAATAAACAGACATACTGCAAGGCTAAGAAAATATAACCTCTGAATTGTTTGATTTCATCTAAAATTTCCCTCAGGTATTCGTAATTCCTCCACCTTCCCCTAAAATCCAGAATTATCTCCACCTATCTTTGACTATCATTGATAACTCGTAAGTAACAAAACATTCTGTGGTGAAACTGTACTTGTGTTGTGTGTTGCCCACTGAATCACCACAGTACCTTCGGTGCATAATTAATATTGTCTCTTAAAAAGATATTTTACAATTTTAAAGAACAGGTCCTGAGGAAGACCCTTCGGTAATTGTTGGATCAGCATTTTGATTTTATTAAATCTCTCCTCTTCATAGATGGCGTACATGTCTCGAAGGCGGAGGTCTTCGTAGAGGCGACGGATAGTTGCTATGGATTCGGGTTCAGATCTGAAAAAAAATCTCCAAGTTATGACTTTTTACGTTCATATCTTAAAACTTAAAGGAGGGAGAGGAAAAAGTGTAAATATAAATACTAAAATTTAGGTTGACTGATATTTATCATTATAAAAATCACGAAAGTAAAAAATTATATATATATATATATATATATTGCGTTGAAAAACGTGATGCGGGACCTAACGTCTATCGTCAGAGGTCTATATTCGTCGCCCACACACGCTTCAAGCAACTGCCCGAAGAGGAATTAGAATATTAATATTTTGAATATTTTGTTTTTTTTATAAAATTTGAAAATTGGTGAATGTGAATGATATAAGTTCTCTTTTGCTCTAATAAAAATATTCTAAACCACGATATGTATTTTTAATTTTTCCTTGAGCGCCCAGTTACTGTATCCTATCTAAGATAAGATAACAGCACTGTATTTATTCTTTGGATTAACTTAAAAATACATATATTATTGTTAACAAAATTTTAATAAATCTATTTTCTCTTTTTTATCTCCCCTTAATATAACTAGCTCGCTTCCCCTGAAACTATCCCAAGTGAGTTCAGATTCTCATAAGTTAAAATTACCTTTTATCTACTGCCAATTAAAACCACTGAATTGTATTAACAATCAACATAAATTTATTATAAAACAAAATGATATTATTACTGATTATAAAATTATTTTGATACACCTATTATCTAGATCATCTTTATTAAAATTAAAATCAATTGCACCTTATCTCTACTGTTGATTATAATGTCACTCCACTCAACTGTCAAGAGTTGTTTGACAAATATGAAAGTCTCGTGTTCAGTTGAAATGTATTACTTTTATTTATTTTAAAAATTAAAAAAAAAATGTGCAAAGTGCGGATTATTAATTTTAATAAGTGATTATAAATTAGTTCTAATGATTTTATAATGTCTAATATAAATGTGGTAATATTCTATTTTAAAATACCTTGATCCTTAAGTGTTTGTTTACTTATAAACAATAAAAAAGGTATATTTGTGTTTCCTTGTCTTCTTTTACCATCAAATTGGATTGGGATAATTATTTAAAAATACCTACTATCAAGTAAGTAGATATTCTTTATTAAACACTGTCTTGGTTATTTTTGGAAATGTCCAGGAATTGTCTACTTCTAGGAAATGTTGGTATTTACACCAGCCAGGTATAATTTCTTGAAATTTTATTTGACACAATCGGGTTTTACTAAATTTTCTTGATGTTAGTTGGAGTTGCTATTTCTTAATGACATTCAATTTAATTTAAATTATTTTTTTTTTTTTTAAATATTGATTAATCAAACTTTATTTACTATTTATTTACTTTCATAACCTTTAAAAAATATTTACTTGTCAAAAACAAAAGATCTCGCACGTGGCTTTATGATTTTGTCGTGAAAATTTTAAGGTTATGTTTTGAGGAGAAACTTTTCTTTTACACCTCTCTGTAACAATACTTTTTTGCAACTGTCTCGAATTTTTGTGATTTTTCTTTCTATCGTATGCCACCAGCTGACTTAATTAATCATTCTGATTGGCTCAGCAGTTGAAGGCATCGGGTTACTTGATGAAAAATCACCCTTTTCTTGGCGTTCTTGTCAAACAAAAATGGCTGTCAAGAATTTTAAAATTGATAAAATTTTTCCAATTTTACCATTTCCTGGATTTATCCAATAATATGCATGACAATAAATATTATAAAATTAAACTCTATGATTTTACCTATCTAATTATACCTATTTTAGCCTTCCTAAAACAATTTTTAATATTAAAAATTATAAAACAAAATGGCTTGACATGAAAATATTGAATTCTATAATTAACTAATTATTGAAAATTATTGTTTGAAGATGCTAAATTATGTTTTCTTAATATTAAAATATTAAATATAAGAATTTTCCTTACATTCTAGTATAAGTTATTTTACTCCATTACTTAAAATTAATTTATAATATTTAATTTTAATGTCAATATCACAAATTTTCTTAAATTTATTCTATGTTTTTATGTGTTTTAATTAAAATTATTTTCTTAATAATACTGTTAACTGTCTAATTTATATTAAAAACAATTTAATGAACCTTATATATTATTTAAAAGTACTTTTCGTAACTGGTTTCACACTATGTTCACCTTTTGTTCCTTTTCAAAACATTATTGTTGCAAAAACCGATCGTTATGTTTTTTTTATTTCACTTGCACTCTTTATTATCACTTTACCTTCACTATCACATCTAATGTTTGTACCTTATTATTCTTATGATCAATTTACAATATGATCTTATTGTATTAATATTTATATATTGTTTATTTTACAATTATGTCTAAAAATTCATTATGAATTTAGCATTATATATGATTTTTTTAATCATATAAGCTTTTAATTATGCTTTGGTTCATATTATTTGTAAATATTAATGACTCTAATAATTAATATATCTACTAACTACTTATTACTATATAAATAATAAATTTATGTTGTATCTTAGATATTTTAATTGAAATTGTTTAGACTAGTCGAGTATTTATAATATGGTCATTAGGTCATCTTGTGTCGATTCCTATTCAATTGCCCCAAATTGAATATTTAATATTTTATTATAAATAAAATATTAAATATGAATATTCTAATTCTTATTTGTACTTATTATTTATATTAATTACAACTTTTAGTTGATAATAAAATTTATATCCTTATATATTTTATAGCTTATTAGAAATTTATTGTTTCACAAAATATCCCTTTTAATCATAAACTTTTGTACGTTATTTGATCAGCTAATATTATATTTATACATATCTTTTCTTCACCACAACTATTGGATTTATATATGTAGTATCGGCTCTTTCTATTATATTATTTTGTACCATTTCTTCAATTTCATCTTTTATTTGTGCTTGATACTTATATGGTATGGGGTAAGTTTTGGCTTTAAAATTTTCAATGTTTTGTACTTTAATATAATGAATATAGTCTCGTGCTACTCTGTTTTCGTTTGAAATTAAGTTTTTAAAAGAATTTAACATGTATACTATATCTTTTTTAAAATTTGAATCGCATATAATTTCCTTTTCATTCATAATCACATCATTATTATACTTATTATAATCACAAAAATTTCTCCTACTAAAATTATCATTGACTTTGTCAATACTAATATCTCCTAAAAATTTTGGTTTTGTGCTCCTTTTAGCTAACAAAACCTTATTATTTACCGCATTATTCTCCTTCTTACAATTATCTATAATACTTTCAAGATTATGTATTTCTATTATATTATTTGCGCTTTCTTTACTTATAACTTCTTCACTTAACATTTCTATACATGATAAATCCTCACTCGAATGATTAAAAACCAAATTATTTATGAACTTTATTCTATGTTCATCAATTATCAAGATCATATCTTCGTAATTTATTTTAGCCCCATATTTACTTAAAATATCATTCCCCATAATTATATCGATATTCATATTATTCACTACTATTAATGATGCTTCTATAATTTTATTACCAAGCACTATTTTTAACATACATTGCCGATTTACTTCACAAATTTTTTTATTATTTGCCCCCACTAATTTTAATTTTGGTATTTTATTTATGATTACTTTATTATTAAATAACAATATATTTTCTAATTTATTTTCATCAATTAATGATGCTTCAGAACCACTATCTATTAATATTTTTACTTCTGTATTATCAATTTTACCTTTTACATAAATTAAATCTAAATTATTTTCATATTTTTCATTGTATAAATTGTCATTTAAGTCTATTAATTCTCGTGGATGTTCGTAATGTATAAAATTCGTCTTAATTTCAGATCCAAGGCTGTTATTTAAAAATTTGTTCGTCTGTTTCTAGGATCCGAAGATACCTCCCTTCGATTTCTCTCCAGGCTGTTGCTCCGTCTCCCTGTCATGTGGTTATTTGTCTGTTCATTGTCTACTCGTAAGTCTGTATCACTTCTATTTCGTCTAATATTATTAGTTTGTCTATATTCCCTGTCATTTCCATTGTAAAAAGTTCGATTCCTAAAATTTTGTCTTTCATTGTTCTGAACGTTCCTATCAATTTGTCGATCATTGTTATTTGCGCCTCTATTTAAGTTTATATTATTTTGTCTCGCGTTATATTGTTGTCTATATTGTGAATTATTATTATTTAAATTATAATTATTTGTACCATTGTCTGTTTGTCTGTATCGTGTATTATTATTAAAATTATTGTTATTAAAATTTCTATTTGTTCTCTGGTAAAAGTCATTATTACGGTTATAGTTATTATTATTTCTATTAAAATTGTTAGGAATATTATTTGTATAATTAGTTTGATTCTGTCTAAATTGATTCGGCTGTGGACGTATATTGTTATTTAGGTTTTTAAAGTTTTGATCATAACTATTTTTTCTATTATTTTGATTGTGCCCATTAAAATTACCTCTTTGTACTATTGTTAAGAAATTAATAAATTGACCCATTGTTTTTATATTTTGAATTGTAATTGTTTGTACTATATTATCTTGATAATGACGAGCAATGTTCAGAATAATTTCGTCTTCTCTCATTGGTGGATTTAAATACTTTGCTACTGTACTTAGCTTTAAAGCATAATTAACTAGATCTCCATTTTTATTATAATTAAATTTCCCAAAGTATAATTGTTCCCTAAACTCTGCTTGTTTAATTTCTCCCCAAAAATATTCCAAAAATTCCCTTTCAAACTCACAAAAATTATTTATCGTTGATTCTATATTACCATACCAAATACTTGCATGATCAATCAAATTAACTCGAATAAAGTCTTTTATTACTTGTAGATTATTTACATTATTTAACCTATTCTTGATACTGTTAATAAAAGCTACCGGGTGTAACATACGAATGTTGCCATTAAACTTTAGACCCATGTCATTAGTACTGGAACAAATATTTCCATTGCCCATATTATTTCTAGTTACAGTCTCCAATTTCTTATCCACGGTACAAGTAACTAGTTCAGTTGTGGATTTTAGTTTTTCTTCTATAATCTGATCGTATTCCTGGAAAGTTCTGTAACATTTCCTATCAATTTTATCTATTTCATTACCATGCTTATCTAATTCTGAGGTAATGTCATGCATGGTCGTATCTAGTTTGTCATTAAGACGCTCTATTTCTGTGTTCCTGTCACCTTTCTCTATTTCTAGCATATTTAATATTTCTTGGTTATTTTTAGTTACCTTTTCATGCATTTCTTCAATGCATGTTGACAGCTCTTTTGACATTCTGTTTTCAATTTCTAATATTTTCTCATCCACTTGTTTTTCTAATCTTATTTGCCCCTGTTTAATATCATTTAATTCTTTTTGGCCTTTAGTTATTTCCTTTTTTAATTCTTTTTGACCCTGTTCAATCTTATGTTCTAGGTCTTGTTGTCTTTTTTCTAGCTCCTTCTGACCTTTTGTAACTTTCGTATCCAGATCGTTAAGCCCTTTTTCCAGATCTTTTTGGCCTTTTTCCATTTTATTTTCCAGATCTTTTTGGCCCATTTCTATTTTATTTTCCAGATCTTTTTGGCCCATTTCTATTTTATTTTCCAGAGTATTTTGCATACTCTGCAAAAATTTTATTATATCTTGATTACTACTCTGTTCTGTCTTTTCTGGTTCTTTTTGCTCAGGGGTTGTTATTTCCCCTACCTCTTCTAGCTTAGTCTGCTGAAATACTTCACTCTCTCGATCGGTAGAAGAAGTGGATGTACTAGCTGTATCTTCTTTTGTTTTCCGTACTCCAATTTCTTGATTAATTTGTTTTCCTGATCTTAAGGTTATATTTTGTTCAGCCATGGTATTTTATTTATTCAAGTTTTATGCAATTCAAAAATTTTATAAAATTTATGTATTAAACTTTTGTTTAATACTATTGTTATCAATTTTGTTGTAATTAATTTTAAATAACTGATGTGCAATAATACTCGTTTTTTATATGTTACAAGTTCCTATTAATTATTTTTATTGACAGTAGACTTATATACCCTGAAAATATTTTAGTAATCCAAAAATATTCGAGCCCATGAAAATATTTATGATCCCTGAAAATATATAATGGCCCCACGTTGGGCGCCAATTGCGTTGAAAAACGTGATGCGGAACCTAACGTCTATCGTCAGAGGTCTATATTCGTCGCCCACACACGCTTCAAGCAACTGCCCGAAGAGGAATTAGAATATTAATATTTTGAATATTTTGTTTTTTTTATAAAATTTGAAAATTGGTGAATGTGAATGATATAAGTTCTCTTTTGCTCTAATAAAAATATTCTAAACCACGATATGTATTTTTAATTTTTCCTTGAGCGCCCAGTTACTGTATCCTATCTAAGATAAGATAACAGCACTGTATTTATTCTTTGGATTAACTTAAAAATACATATATTATTGTTAACAAAATTTTAATAAATCTATTTTCTCTTTTTTATCTCCCCTTAATATAACTAGCTCGCTTCCCCTGAAACTATCCCAAGTGAGTTCAGATTCTCATAAGTTAAAATTACCTTTTATCTACTGCCAATTAAAACCACTGAATTGTATTAACAATCAACATAAATTTATTATAAAACAAAATGATATTATTACTGATTATAAAATTATTTTGATACACCTATTATCTAGATCATCTTTATTAAAATTAAAATCAATTGCACCTTATCTCTACTGTTGATTATAATGTCACTCCACTCAACTGTCAAGAGTTGTTTGACAAATATGAAAGTCTCGTGTTCAGTTGAAATGTATTACTTTTATTTATTTTAAAAATTAAAAAAAAAATGTGCAAAGTGCGGATTATTAATTTTAATAAGTGATTATAAATTAGTTCTAATGATTTTATAATGTCTAATATAAATGTGGTAATATTCTATTTTAAAATACCTTGATCCTTAAGTGTTTGTTTACTTATAAACAATAAAAAGGTATATTTGTGTTTCCTTGTCTTCTTTTACCATCAAATTGGATTGGGATAATTATTTAAAAATACCTACTATCAAGTAAGTAGATATTCTTTATTAAACACTGTCTTGGTTATTTTTGGAAATGTCCAGGAATTGTCTACTTCTAGGAAATGTTGGTATTTACACCAGCCAGGTATAATTTCTTGAAATTTTATTTGACACAATCGGGTTTTACTAAATTTTCTTGATGTTAGTTGGAGTTGCTATTTCTTAATGACATTCAATTTAATTTAAATTATTTTTTTTTTTTTAAATATTGATTAATCAAACTTTATTTACTATTTATTTACTTTCATAACCTTTAAAAAATATTTACTTGTCAAAAACAAAAGATCTCGCACGTGGCTTTATGATTTTGTCGTGAAAATTTTAAGGTTATGTTTTGAGGAGAAACTTTTCTTTTACACCTCTCTGTAACAATACTTTTTTGCAACTGTCTCGAATTTTTGTGATTTTTCTTTCTATCGTATGCCACCAGCTGACTTAATTAATCATTCTGATTGGCTCAGCAGTTGAAGGCATCGGGTTACTTGATGAAAAATCACCCTTTTCTTGGCGTTCTTGTCAAACAAAAATGGCTGTCAAGAATTTTAAAATTGATAAAATTTTTCCAATTTTACCATTTCCTGGATTTATCCAATAATATGCATGACAATAAATATTATAAAATTAAACTCTATGATTTTACCTATCTAATTATACCTATTTTAGCCTTCCTAAAACAATTTTTAATATTAAAAATTATAAAACAAAATGGCTTGACATGAAAATATTGAATTCTATAATTAACTAATTATTGAAAATTATTGTTTGAAGATGCTAAATTATGTTTTCTTAATATTAAAATATTAAATATAAGAATTTTCCTTACATTCTAGTATAAGTTATTTTACTCCATTACTTAAAATTAATTTATAATATTTAATTTTAATGTCAATATCACAAATTTTCTTAAATTTATTCTATGTTTTTATGTGTTTTAATTAAAATTATTTTCTTAATAATACTGTTAACTGTCTAATTTATATTAAAAACAATTTAATGAACCTTATATATTATTTAAAAGTACTTTTCGTAACTGGTTTCACACTATGTTCACCTTTTGTTCCTTTTCAAAACATTATTGTTGCAAAAACCGATCGTTATGTTTTTTTTATTTCACTTGAAGATTTGTACTCTTTATTATCACTTTACCTTCACTATCACATCTAATGTTTGTACCTTATTATTCTTATGATCAATTTACAATATGATCTTATTGTATTAATATTTATATATTGTTTATTTTACAATTATGTCTAAAAATTCATTATGAATTTAGCATTATATATGATTTTTTTAATCATATAAGCTTTTAATTATGCTTTGGTTCATATTATTTGTAAATATTAATGACTCTAATAATTAATATATCTACTAACTACTTATTACTATATAAATAATAAATTTATGTTGTATCTTAGATATTTTAATTGAAATTGTTTAGACTAGTCGAGTATTTATAATATGGTCATTAGGTCATCTTGTGTCGATTCCTATTCAATATATATATATATATATATATATATATATATATATATATATATATATATATACGGAGTTGCATATAGTTGTACGTTTGCTGAATGTGATTTCAGCACTACAACGGCATAATGTGGATGCATCCACTGCTATTGCAACTCACACGGAGCAATCCGTGAAAGTCGCATAAACACACACACACACACACACACACATATATATATATATATATATATATATATATATATATATATATATATATATATATATATATAGATATATATATATATATATATATATATATATATATATATATATATATATATATATATATATATATATAGATATATCAATTCTTGTTTCATATCGTCATGACTTTTCTTTATATTTTCTTGACTTGTTTTCAGTGTTATCAATTCTTGTTTCATATCATCTTGATTTTTCATTACATTTTCTTCCAATTCTCGTTTTTATGTCTTGTATCATCATCAGTATTTGATTTAAACTAGTTTGAAGTCGCTCTTCCATTTTTACTTTATATTTCTAGCATACAATTCAAGTAACTTTTTCTTCTTCAACTTCTTGACGCGTCTACGAGCGAACTGACGCCTGCGACTCCGGTACTGTCGGTCCCGTTAGCGCGTCGGACGAGTTCGTTTTCCGAATGGTTGTTTTTTCCTTGACAGTATTTATATATTCGTCTCTTCTGGCGCTTATTTTGGTTTGGCCTATGTAAGATGAGCTGCATTATTCTGCTCTGGCCCAACACTGGGTAAATACAAAGGACATAAGATAAATTTCTCAGGAATAAAAATGCTATCGAGATGTGAAAACCTGTCTACAAGAGTTATTAGGGAAGCTATTGAAATTGTAAAGAGACCCAACAACTTAAATAGCAGAAATGATCGTCAGCGAGTGCGTAAAACTTGGGAAAAGCTGTTTACAAAACATCAAACAGTACCACTTAGTAACGAAACAGTTTACAACTCGGCAACGCAACCCCAAACACTGACAACAGGATCAATGACGCGCAGCAGGTCTCGCAACCTGATTGGCCAGAACCATTTGGAAAACGAGCGCGTCTGGCGTGCACACGGAGCCGACAGCACCCGAGTTACGGGCGTCAGTTCGCTCTAAGATGCCGTACAGTGAGCTTTGAAAATGGTGAATGAGATTTCACCGAAACGTCAGCTGCCTTACAGTCCTGAGAGAGACTCAGCACATACACGTGATGCCCGGAAGCTTTCGATTACATATATATATATATATATATATATATATATATATATATCGTAGTTCGAACAACCTACTGATATATTCCGTTGCAAAATGACTCAAAATAGAAGTTCCAAGTTATAGAAAGCACAAACTTTATCCTAACTTTCTTGTCCTCAATTTAAATAGATTTCATAAAAATTATGCATAAATTACTTACAACGTCCCCCAAAATGAGGAAAGAGGCAAGATTCATAAGATGTTCACTGACTGAGGATTTAAAACGAGATTCGACTTTAAATTTGCATTTATTTTTCCTAAATTGTGCTTGTGTATTCAGCATTTTTTTAAGCCTACCTTCCATAATGTTTCTCCATGACTTTTTTTTGTGCTGAAGTCGCATTCTGAAGTGCTACAACTGCCAACCACGAGCATTTACCATTTTCGATATCGGTACCTTTTTTACCGATTACCGCTGAATCACCAAAACAGTCTAGAAAATCATCCTGAAAAAAAAATAATATGATTATATATTTGGAAATAGTTTTCTTTTTCTATTTCTATATATATATATATATATATATATATATATATATATATATATATATATATATATATATATATATATATATATATGTTTATGCGGCTTTCACGGATTCCTCCGTGTGAGATGTAATAGCAGTGGATATATCGACATTATGGCGTTGTAGTGCTGAAATCATATTCAGCAAACGTACAACTATATGCAGCTCCGTGTATGAGTGAAGTAAAGTGCGAACAGTAAATGCAAACTTCTCTCCATCATATCCTTTCTGTGTTAAAGATTGCACAGTTAGAATAAATTGTTATAAAACGCAATTCATCCTATTCCACCACCATCGAGATGATGGGGGTTGAGAATTCATGTGTTGTTGCTAGATTGTGCACAGTCTCCCTTAACTTAAAGAAATTGTAAATTTGTCAACTTTGCACTCCGGTGCCTGCACTTATATATCGCATAGGTTCATCCTTAAACCTGCTTTGCAGTAAATCGAAACTTGTTATTGAAGTTCTCTAGATTTTGCTACGTGATACGACAATTTATAGGTCAAAGTAAGAGTTATGTTGGTAGAAATTATCGAAATAACACATTACTTTGACGGGGAGAATTTTCATGCAGAACAGTGTAATTTGTCAATCTGGTGATTAATTACCGTACCTCAATAAACAAATTTCAAAGAAACAAATGTAGTACAGAATGAATAAACAAGTTAAGCTATAAAAAGGATATAAGAACGAAAAACGTACTAGCTAGTCTTATACTAATTATTACCTTAATTTGGAAGAAATGACCAATTTCTAATAAAATAGCCTTGGCCAATCTATGTTGTTCTTCGTCGTTTATACCAGCCAAATACATCGCGATGGCTACTGGTACTTGGAAAGAATAGTAAGCAGTCTTGTACAGGACAAGTGAAATATATCTGAAAAATAATTAAACCATTTTTGACTAATAACAAAATGTGTATGGAATTTTTTTCTTAAAAAAATCAGTATCAAATGACAGGAAAACCCGACTGTGGTCAACATTGTTGCTTTTTCAATCCTCTCGATTTCAGTGGATTTTCCAAATCGTTGTGTCCACAAAGACACTGACGCTAAAATATGCGGCAAAAAATATAGCGTCTAAAGATTTGCAGTAAAAAAAATAAATGTATTATAAAATCAAGGCGAAAATCATCATTTTTTTAACCAGAGGGCCCGGGAAAATGTGGAAAATCTACCGGATATGAATCAAGTTTTTTACACATAATTACTGAACCACCAAGTATATTTTAATTTTTTTTAATATAATGTATATCAGGTAAGGTCCTTCAAATTATTTTTCAAGGAAGTGTTGTGAATTGCTTACGCTGCAGGGATGGACTAGCTGTGACACTAATGACCTCATTTATTTACGCCATATATGATAGGAAGTTTGGACAAAGTTTTTTACATACCTTTAACTATTGAATAAACTATTTTCAAGAAAATGACATTCTCTTTACACTGTTAGTCCAGTAATATGAAAAAGAGGAATTTTCCCCTGTCACCATGGTTTTAATAAAAAGTTAAACTAACTGCTTAGTTAAAAAGATAAGACGGTTCAACATGGGCTCTGTGAAGTCTGATACACTCACGGGCATGACGAATTGAGGATTGCTGTTCTGATTCTCCGTAGACGTTCCTCCCTACTATCCGCCGGAGTGGAATACACCAAGATTTGGAGGTGTTCCCACAGGCAAAAATCCAACGGCGTTAGGTCGGGAGATTAAAGAGACTAGACAATAGGTCCTCCTCTCCTTATCTAACGGTTTGAATAGACGTTATTCAGATGCTCTCGCACAACAACGCTGGAGTGATGTGGTGCCCCATCGTACATCAAGTACATGTTTCGGCAGGTGAAAAGCATTCTGGAAGAACTGCATATAAAGTTCTCCATTCAATCGTGCCTGATATACGAATGGTCCATTCAAAAATTGCCAATGAATTCTGCCCACACACTAATTGATTGGAATTGATGTTGATGATGTGAAATAATAGTTGCATGATGATTTTCATCATACATATGAGTTGTATAAATTTATGTTAGCATTTTTGGTAAACACTGCTTCATCCTTGAAGAGAATAGTTCTAATGAAGTTTATATTATTTTTTTGCTGATCCAATAGCGAGTTTGTAAACTACATTCTAGGGGGAAAATCTTCGAAATACGCCAAATATATAATTTTTCGGAAACGGTAAGGATTGGTGACGTGAATGAAGACTACTCAATTTTTAGTTAATAGTTAACGGTATGTAAAAAACGTTATCCAAAGTTCAGGGCGTAAAAACTTGGGGTCATGAGTGTCACACCTAGTCGATCCTTGCTGCTGTAATTTACAGCACTTTCTCGGATATTAATTTGAAGGATCTTACCTGGTATAAATCATATTAAAAAAATTGTAATATACCTGGGGATTCGTTAATTATGTGTAAGAAACTTGATTCCGTTGCAGCTATTTAGGAGCCCATATCTCCCAAGAGGAGGCATATAGGAAAAAAGTTTATATAAACTTGTAGTATTCCTTTCACGTATCTTTCTCATATCCGGGAGATCTCCCACATTTTCTCCAACACCCTGTATATCCGGCCAAAACTAGAATGCCAAACGGCATAAAGCCAAAAAAAAATATATCTTTAATAAATGCGTCGAAGAAGTTGTGTCATTAACAAATACGGCGAGAAACATTTCGTCTTTAAACTATGCGACGAAGAAAATTACGTCTATAGAATATGCAGCGAAAACTATTACGGTTCTAAAAATATGACGAAAAAAATTACCTGAATAAATATGCGCCAAAAAAGAATCTCTTGCTGAAAAGTGTGGTGAATTCTTCTTCTTCTTCTTCTTCTTCTTCTTCTTCTTCTTCATCCAGCCCTTTGCGTCTACTGTTGGACATAGGCCTCCCTCATTCCTGTCCATTGTGCTCTATCTTGAGCGATTTGCATCCAATTTGCTGCAATTCTCTTGAGATCGTCAGTCCAATGAGTAGGGAGTCTTCCTCTACTTCTTTTGTCTAATCTCGGCCTCCACTCGAGTAATCTCTTCGTCCACCTTCCATCACTGATTCGGGCGACATGTCCGGCCCAGTTCCATTTGAGTGTGGCAATTCGGGAAATTACGTCGGTAACTCCTGTCTTTCGTCTCAGGTCTTCATTTCTAACTCGGTCACGCAGCGATATACCTAGCATTGACCTTTTCATCTTTCTCTGAGCTATTTTCAGCGTTTTAGAAGTTGCTGTTGTCAATGTCAAAGTTTCGGCACCGTTGGTCATAACCGTTAACACACATTGGTCAAATGCTTTACGTTTTAAAGAAATTGGTATATCGCTTTTAAAGATGTCTTTAAGTTTTCCGTAGGCTGCTCATGCGAGATTTACTCTTCTCCGTAGCTCGCATGTTTGATAATCTCTTTTGATCTTTATTTCGTGTACAAGGAATATGTAATTTTTTCAAAAGCTCCACTTCGTTGTCTCCAATATTAACATTTCCACTAGGTACCAGATTGGTCACAAATTTTGTTTCTGATATGTTTATTTTAAGACCCACATTGGCGCATACTTACTGGAGTTCATGTAACATTATACATATCTCCTTGAGATTATCGGAAAACAAAACTATGTTGTTCGCGAACCTCAAATGTGTCAATCTTTGGCCGTCTACATTCAGGCCTCTTTTTTCCCAGTTAAGTTTTTTACAGGCGTATTCTAGTACTGCAGTAAACAGTTTAGGCAGTAAGGTATCGACTCTGTCGGACTTCTCTGCCAATTGGGATATGATCCGTGTTTCTGTGTAATTTCACCGACATAGTTGCATTCCTATATATATATATATATATATATATATATATATATATATATATATATATATATATATATATACAGGGGATTCAAAAATCGATCACGAAACTTAAGGGGGTGATTCTACTTGACAAAATAAGGGTAGAGCTTCATATAATTTTTTTTCAAAATGTCATTCGTTTTCGAGTTACAAGCCGTCCAAGTTCTTTGTTTTTTGAATTACTCGCTTACAGGAAAACCGATTTGACTAATATTTGAAAGATAGGCTAAGTCTTCTGCGCTTCATCATTTTAGTAACAATTCACATTGATTGTTTGCCGCTAGAGGGCACTTTACCTACATTGAAAATTGTTTTTTTGTCATATTTTTTTAGTGTTGACAGCTACAGTAGTTTTTGGCATAATTTCTGAAAGACTGATGCCAGGCCTTTAAAAAAGGTGCTCTTTATTTACATCGCTAAACCCAACGGTTTAGACGTAAATCACCCTTAAAAATTAAATGGTAAATTTACTTTTCTCATTTCATTACCACCAGCTACCAGGTAAATAGCTATCAAAGTATACTAGAGCTGTCAGTTTAACATCAAATAAATTCGCTTTTTAAACTATTTAATTTATAATCTTAAAATAACTAATAATGGCTAATCAGTAAATATTCATATTATGGATTATTGCGATATACATTTAATTGATAAAAATTAATGAAACAGTACTAAACAAACTAAAAAAGATTCTCAAAATGTCCCCCATTTTCTTCCATACATTTCCTAACACTCTTCAAAAAATGTCGCCTAACTCAATGAAAAATTTCTGGTGTTTCTTTAATAATTTGGCACTTTTCGATTATCCTGAAGCGAAGATCCTCGACGTTGATTACTGGAATATCGTACACCAATTGTTTCAAATGACCCCAAAAGAAAAAATCCATAGGATTAAGGTCTGGTGACCTCGCTGCCCATGCCAATGGTCCACTTCGTCCTATCCATCGCTCAGGATACGTTGCATTCAAATACTGTCGGACACGTATACTAAAGTGGGGCGGAGCTCCGTCTTGGAGGATCCACATGTTGGCCCTTACTTCCAATGGCACATCTTCCAGATACAATGGGAGACGATTTTGGATAAAATCTAAGTATACGTCACCAGTTAATGGGCCATCAAAGAAATGAGGACCAATAAGGTAATCTCCTATTATCCCTGCCCACACATTTAGTGAAAATCTACGCTGATGTTTCGTTTCTACCACATTGTTTGGGTTCTCGTAAGCATATGTGTGGATGTTGTGTAGATTTGTTATGCCATCACGAGTGAAACCAGCTTCGTCAGTGAATAATATGACGCCAATTAATCGATTATCGTGTTCATACTTAGCTAGGATCTGATTGCACATTTCCAACCGTCTCGGCCGATCATCGTCATAAAGAGCCTGCACCTTTTTTGAATGAAACGGGTAGAGTTGTTCTTTTCTTAGTATCCTCCATGAACTAGCCTGACAGAGCCGCACTTCATTCCCAATTTTTCTAGTACTAATACCTGGATTATCTTCAATAATTTCAAGCACTCTTTCTTCTTGTTGCACGTTTCTAGCAGTTCTAGGTCTTCCCCTATTTCCATTATAACTTTTAAAGGAACCACATTCCGCAAGCCTCCTGTGCACACTGGAAAATGTTTGAGCATGAGGGATATTTCTTTCCGGATAACTCTCCATATAATATCTTCTTGCCAACTCTGCATTACCATTTGCTTTTCCATAACAAAAATGGATATCACAATATTCGATATTTGAATATTGGTGATTAGCCATTATTAGTTATTTTAAGATTATAAATTAAATAGTTTAAAAATCGAATTTATTTGATGTTAAACTGACAGCTCTAGTAAACTTTGATAGCTATTTACCTGGTAGCTGGTGGTAATGAAATGAGAAAAGTAAATTTACCACTTAATTTTTAAGGGTGATTTACGTCTAAACCGTTGGGTTTAGCGATGTAAATAAAGAGCACCTTTTTTAAAGGCCTGGCATCAGTCTTTCAGAAATTATGCCAAAAACTACTGTAGCTGTCAACACTAAAAAATTATGACAAAAAAAACAATTTTCAATGTAGGTAAAGTGCCCTCTAACGGCAAACAATCAATGTGAATTGTTACTAAAATGATGAAGCGCAGAAGACTTAGCCTATCTTTCAAATATTAGTCAAATCGGTTTTCCTGTAAGCGAGTAATTCAAAAAACAAAAAATAAAAACTTGAACTTGGACGGCTTGTAACTCGAAAACGAATGACATTTTGGAAAAAAATTATATGAAGCTCTACCCTTATTTTGTCAAGTAGAATCACCCCCTTAAGTTTCGTGATCGATTTTTGAATCACCCTGTATATATATATATATTGTAAATTAACTTTGTATATCGATAGTCAATGCGGCATGCCTGTAATGCTTCCATAATTTTGTCAAGCTCTACCGTATCAAAAGCCTTATGAAAATCCACAAAAGCCAGAACGAGTGGTTGATTGTAATCGATAGTTTTTTCTATTACCGTTTTGATGCTCTGTAGGTGATCGTTTGTTCCAAATCCAGTACGAAACCCCGCTTGCTCTACTTGTTGGTAGAAATCAAGTTTTCTTTCAAGTCGATTATTACATGATATTTCAGAACATTGCGACTAAGAGAATAACGCTTCAAAATCTGCGACGAGACCTATTATAATAATAGTATAAAAATATTGCGACGAAGAGAATGACACTTCAAAAAAATCAGTGAAAACGGTTATAGCTACAAAAACCCGGAAAAAAAATAACGTATCAAAACTTTCCGACAAAAGAAACGATTTTTTAAAAAGTGCGACGAAAACTATTTTTCACCATTTTTCATTGTTTCTTACCATTTTTCGCCATTTTCAGTTATATAAAGGTGCGTTGAAAAAAGTAATATTTTTAAAGAAGTATACATCTAAAAGTGTTTTTTTTTATCACTACATGCCCACGGAGACCATGATGCTGAAATATGCAGCGAAAAAAATAGCGCCTAAAGATATGCGGTGAAAAATTTTCGGAAATTATCGAATCCCTTTCAGAACTCCTTCACTGCTGAAAACGAAAAATTCTAGGTTTGGACATACGCCCTATTTTATCTGTTTTTTATCAAAAAGGGGATTGGGACAGAAATGGTTGAAAATAATTAATGTCTCAGAAAAACCGTTCTCTGATCTCCTATCGATGTTCCTCAGAGCATATTTTAGTAAGTTGTAAGTTGAAATTTAACATAGGCAAAAGGTAAAAAACAAGAAACTCCTATTCTTAGAAATTAATCTAAATAGATGATATGGTGTACCGGGTGAGTCAACGATTGGATGAAGTAGGTTTGTGCCTTTTCGGTGAAATTTACAAAGAAACTATATTTATTGTTTGATACAGTTTATTTTTACGCAGATTTTAAAAATATTTAGGACTCTACAGGGTGAGCCAAAAAACTAGGACAGCATAAAGTTGTATTTTTCTAAATAGAATACCCTATATACGAATCGTATTTTCGATTTAGCTTATAATTTTAAATCTTTTTTATTAAAGGTTTACTATAACAAAACTTTATAGTTTCTGAGATAATTAAGTTTAAAGAAAAAAAGTCACATTTTCAAGCATCAATTCAATCCCAAATAACGTTTTCAATTTTGTGACAAATATATTCAAATTTGGAATTTAGCAAGGCCAAGGACAAGTTAACATAATTTTTACCTAATATTTGCAATAAAAGCTACAGGGTGTTGAACACATCGGCTCAAATTTGAACAAGTTTAAATGAATAAATATCTTTTTTTTTAAATGGTACACCCTGTATATTTTCATGGTATTTAATAGAGTAATAAAAACCCTAAAAGTTTTGTTCAATATATCCTATACCTATTTATAATAATTTTTGAGATATTTCAGTTTTTCTTATTTTCCATACTTTTTTACAGAAATAGTCTTCATTATCATGGTAGCCATGTAAAATAATAAAAAGAAACTACAGAAACAAACAGAATGTGGTTAAATATGATGAAAGACATTATTCGTTATATTACATCGGCAATAGTTTAATTAAACATAATGTGAAAAAATTAACACAACAATAACGACAAGGCAAATACATATTTACTTTTATACTAAATTGAAACAAAAAAATTACCTATTAAATACTGAGATTAATTATTTCTTTTTAATAAGTATTCGAATAAACGACCCTCTTATGCAATGCACAAATTTAGTCTTTTTTGCAGATTTTCTCGGACCCTGGACAAAATTAGTGGCGTTATTGTTCTACAGGTATCCCTAATCCTGTTTCGCATATCTTCCACTGTTGTTGGTGGATTAACATACACCTTATTTTTAATATAACCCCATAGGAAGAAATCTAATGGGGTGATGTCGCAAGACCTTGGTGGCCACTCAATGAAACCCCCACGTCCAATCCATTTTTGCGGATATCGTTGGTCCAAAAACGCACGAACTTCACGATGGTAATGCGGAGGCGCACCATCGTGCTGGAACCACATACTGTCGAGCTCATCCCTATTGAGACCTTGAAGCAGTTGGGGTAGTTCTTCTTGTAGAAAGTTCAGGTAACTATGGCCATTTAGGGGTTCATTAAAAAAGTGGGGTTTAATAATTCGATTATGATGAATACCACACCAAACATTTAATGACCAGTGGTTTTGATGTTGCACCTCTCTAATCCAAAATGGGTTTTCTGTGGCATAATAATGCATGTTGCGTCTATTTACGGCACCGTTACTTCTAAAAGTAGCTTCATCACTAAACATTACCTTGCATAATAAATTTGGATTTAATTGAATCTCCGCATTTATTGTACGACAAAAGTTTACATGACTTTCAAAATCCTGTCCATGCAATTCTTGGTGTAATTCCATGTGATATGGATGATACCTATATTTCTTGGTAGTACGATTAGTGGTGGATTGTGATGTTTCACATAATGCTGCTAACTGACGGCTACCAATATAAGGATTTTCCTGAACATTTAACAATACTTGTAGTTCTTTTTCTTCATTAGTTACTGGTTTGTTGACCACTTTACGTTTTGGATAATCAACAGTACCAGAAGAATCAAATCTTTGCATTAAGTTTTGAAAAGTATGGGTATTAGGCTGGCGTCGATCAGGATGCTTCATTTTGTAAATTCTTTGAGCAAGAAGGCAATTTTTTTGAGCCTCTCCTATTGTATAAATCATATCTAATAACTCATTCTTTGGAAAATTCATTTTACAATATAAGATGATTGCAAAAAAAACCAAACTATACTACATAAAAACCAAAAGAAGCGATTGCGGTTATAAATTTGACACACAGAAAAATGTTCTTTTACATTGTTTTTGCCATGGCTACTATGATAATGAAGACTATTTCTGTAAAAAAGTATGGAAAATAAGAAAAACTGAAATATCTCAAAAACTATTATAAATAGGTATAAGATATATTGAACAAAACTTTTAGGGTTTTTATTACTCTATTAAATAACATGAAAATATACAGGGTGTACCATTTAAAAAAAAGATATTTATTCATTTAAACTTGTTCAAATTTGAGCCGATGTGTTCAACACCCTGTAGCTTTTATTGCAAATATTAGGTAAAAATTATGTTAACTTGTCCTTGGCCTTGCTAAATTCCAAATTTGAATATATTTGTCACAAAATTGAAAACGTTATTTAGGATTGAATTGATGCTTGAAAATTTGACTTTTTTTCTTTAAACTTAATTATCTCAGAAACTATAAAGTTTTGTTATAGTAAACCTTTAATAAAAAAGATTTAAAATTATAAGCTAAATCGAAAATATGATTCGTATATAGGGTGTTCTATTTAAAAAAAAATTCAACTTTATGCTGTCCTAGTTTTTGGCTCACCCTGTAGAGTCCTAAATATTTTTAAAATCTGCGTAAAAATAAACTGTATCAAACAATAAATATAGTTTCTTTGTAAATTTCACCGAAAAGGCACAAAATTACTTCATCCAATCGTTGACTTACCCTCTACATGTGAGGTGCAACCAGTATAAACTTTGACATAAATCTCCGATTTATGCAACGATAATGTGAAACTTGGTTATGATAAAGGAGCCCCTAGATCTAGATTCTCTCTTTGGATAAGTACGCACTTGACGATTAGCTAATAACGTTGAATTTAACTTACGAGTCTAATATTTTCTTACCTATCCATCGTAAACATTTCCAGCTTTGGTTTTTCATTGGGCTCTACAATCATGATATCTAAGCTTTCACCATGAGTGGTTATGTAAGAGACTTCGTGAAATATTTCCATTATGGGTAAATACGATGGATGGTTTTCAAAATATCTGCAGGAATAGATAAATATTAATTCGTGTATTTGTGTATTTATGTTTATTTTCTATTAAATATTTAAGAAATATAAAAAAAATATTTTAAATTAATTAGTTGATAAAATTTAATATAATTACAGATTAAGTGCTTTCAAACTTTGCTATAATTGTCTAAATTACCCTCCTTTGTATATATACAGGGTGTCCAAGATAAGGATCCTAAGCATGGGGATCTCGGAAACAGTTGGAGATACGAGGTCGGTTAAATTAGAGAAAAGTTGCGCAATTTAGTGCTAAATTAAACGCAGTTAAAAAAATTTAAAAATTTCAAACACTTCCGGAGATTTCCGGAAAAAAACGAAATTTGGCAAAATCGTTTTTAATTTTTGCAGGCTTTATTTAAAGAGATATCAGAAAATAAAAGGTAGATTCTCATTGCCACTTTTTATTTTTTATAATATGGTCTAAACAAAATTTAAATCCGACGTTTCGTTTCTGAGATACCATCATGAACTTTCATTTTTTATATGGAACAAAAAAAAGTATCCCATGTATTTGATAGCATTTTTTATTACAAATTCAACGATGTATCACCCTTGCATATCGAATACGTAGTTCAAGTACTTTCCATAAGAGCTCCATGAGAGCGAGAGAGAAAGGTATATCAGTTTTATAAAAGCCAATGAACTACACACTTGATATGCAAGTGTGATACACCGTTGAATTTGTAATAAAAAATGCTATCAAATACATGGGATACTTTTTTTTGTTCCATATAAAAAATGAAAGTTCATGATGGTATCTCAGAAACGAAACGTCGGATTTAAATTTTGTTTAGACCAAATTATAAAAAATAAAAAGTGGCAAGAAGAATCTACCTTTTATTTTTTGATATCTCTTTAAATAAAGCCTACAAAAATTAAAAACGATTTTGCCAAAATTCGGTTTTTTCCGGAAATCTCCGGAAGTATTTTGAATTTTTAAGATTTTTAAATTGCGTTTAAATTAGCACTAAATTGCGCAACTTTTCTCTAATTTAACCGACCTCGTATCTCCAACTGTTTCCGAGATCCCCATGGTTAGGATCCTTATCTTGGACACCCTGTATATATATATATATATATATATATATATATATATATATATATATATATATATGAAGTAAAATGCGAACAGTAAATGCCAACTTCTCTCCATCATATCCTTTCTGTGTTAGAGGTTGCACAGTTAGAATAAATTGTTATAGACCAGGTGCATGTCGGTACCCTGATGACTCTAGTAGAGACGAAATATGTACCTCTGCCGTATCACTGTGGTGGGGAGGATAAGTTTTGACTTTCTTCTCGGTATGGTGGTACAGGTAGGCCATCATCTCGATGGTGGTGGAATAGGATAAATTACGTTTTATAACAATTTATTCTAACTCTGCAACCTCTAACACAGAAAGGATATGATGGAGAGAAGTTTGCATTTACTGTTCGCATTTTACTTCATTCATACGCGCAGCTGCATATAGTTGTACGTTTGCTGAATGTGATTTCAGCACTACAACGGCATAATGTGGATATATCCACTGCTATTGCATCTCACACGGAGGAATCCGTGAAATCCGCATAAACATATATATATATATATATATATATATATATATATATATATATACATATATATATATATATATATATATATATATATATATATATATATATATATATATATATATATATATATATATGAAGTAAAATGCGAACAGTAAATGCAAACTTCGTTCTAACCATATCCTTTCCATGTTAGAGGTTGCACAGTTTGAACAAATTGCTAAGGAACACAATTTATCCTATTCCACCACCATCGAGATCATGGCCTACCTGTACCACCATACCGAGAAGAAATTTTTTCCTATTCTAATAATTTCAGCATGGCTGACCATTTACTGCATATTTACCCTTAAATGCAGTTTCATCCTAACAAAACTTAAAAATAATTAGATAAGGCTGGCAGCCCTACTGACAGCTGACAAATTTTCCTAACCTCATAATTCAAATTCATTTTACATTTACATGTGACTCGGGAAGGAACGAACCAAATGGTTCCTCCAGTTTTATGTTTTTATTTTAAATTTTAAAGTCAATTTTATGTATTAAGTTGTTGTAAATTGGTCTGTGACCCTAGTTTTTGGTCACTACTGTAGTCTCCTTGAAGATGAAAATGATAATAAAGATTTTCGAAAGCTTTAATTAACTTTAAAGAGTACTCTTTCACTTGCTGCACACCCCATATATGGAGAATTTTTTTCCAGTGAAACCAAAATGGGCAGTAGGGGTGTCCTTTCTGCCCATTTTCTATTTGAATAAAAACATTTTTAAAATAATATCAAAATTATCAGAAAAGTACAAGCTTTTGAATGGTGCATGGCAAAATTTCTTCATTAAATCAGATCATCTTGAAAATTTCGAAAAACTGAAAATAAATGGTGAAAAAGTTATTATTAGTTAAATTCTTTTAAAGCCTCCATTTCTCTCTTCGGAATTTTTGCTTAAAATTACTCACTCGCGCGTTTTTGATGTCGTAGAGTGCAAATATGTAATGAAAATTTTAATTTTCCAATATCCAACATGGCGGATTCAAAATGGTATTCCATAATTTTTTCAGATAATATTATGCTCTGAAAATAATCACTCGGAGGGTTTTGGGATCGCTGAGCATGAATCTGTAATGAGAATTTCAGTTTTTCAATACCCAAGATGATGGATTCAAAATGGAGAACCTAATTTTTTTAAAGAAAAAATTTTCTCTGAAATTATTTATTTTGATGTTGTCAGGAAATTGTTAAAAGAATTTAACATCTCATTTCCAAAGCAAATTTAATACTACAGTAAGAGAGAGAATGCAGTGGGCTCTTAAGGTAAGCTAGAAAGATGGGTATGGCAGGAGGGACTCAATATAAGTCCCCAAAAGACTGTCCTAATCCCCTTCACAAAACGGAGGATCTCGGTCCCATCATCCTCCAAGGAAACACAATACCACTTTCCAGGGAAGTAAAATATCTGGGGGTGATTTTAGACTTCAGGATGACCTAGAACAAGAAAGTGGAAAACATAACCAGAAAATCGGAAACAATTCTTATGACTGCTGGAAGATTATGTAGGAAAACATGGGGTCTCTCACCGAAAATGGTACATTGGATATACACCAGTGTTGTGAGACTAGCCATCACTTACACAGCCTTGGTTTGGTGGCCCAAGGTAATGCAGAGAACAACCATGACAAAGCTGAGTGAAATACAAAGAGTCGCCTGTTTGTGTATTACTGGAGCCATGAAATCAACCCCCACTTCGGCAATGGAGTGCATTCTGGATCTGCTTCCGCTACACATAGTGATTCAGGCAGAGGCGAGAATGGAACTCCACCGACTAAATCACTTAACAGTAAAATCGCAAAGGACGTTGTCAGGACAGAAAAACATATGTAAAAAAAAAAAACAGGAGCCCTGAGCTGGAAATGGACACAGACCATATGAACTCGAGCTACCGTTATAATATACCGTTTGAAGTCACAATAGAGGATCGAATGGCAAGTAAAAGAGAAGAACCGGAAACATTCTCGGGTGCAAGTATCTGATACATTGATGGTTCAAAAACTAGTGAGGGTACTGGAGCTGAGATATATGGGGAACTAACCCTTCCCCTTGGGAAATACCCAATAGTATTCCAGGCAGAAATATACGCAATCTTACGGTGCGCAGACGAGATAAATAGGAGAGCTTACAAAGGGAAGCAAATCCTCATGTACTCTCACAGCCAGGTAGCCCTAAAAGCCCTCAAGGGCCAAAAGGTATCATCGAGGATGCTTTGGGAATGTCAGAGTGAGCTGGAAATTCTGGCAAAAGACAACAGAATTATGTTAAAGTGGGTACCAGGACACGAAGGCATACATGGAAATGAAAAATCTGACGAGGTAGCTAGAGCAAGGTCAGCATCTCAATACATTGGTCCAGAACCGGCCTTTAAGTTGCCGCGGTGTGCGGCCCGAGAAGCAGTCAAAGAATGGATCAAAAGAGAACATAAAAACCACTTGATGACCAGACAGGGTTTAAACTACAGCAGGCTGTTTATTGGGAATCCTGACCCGAAACTGGCAAGAAAATTACTCCAAATGAGTCGGAACCAGTTAAGGACTATTACGGGTATAATGACGGGACACATGGCCGTCAAAGTGCATCTGAATAGAATGAATCTATATAACGGAAACCTCGGCTGTAGACTATGTGGACAAGTCGAGGAAACGGTCAAGCATGTCATATGTGACTGTGAGTCACTGGAGAGATTTAGACAACCAACATTCGGGTCAGTAAGTCTGGAACCGGGAGAAATACTCACTCACTCCTTAGCAGGACTGTACAGATTGAGTCAGGGGGCTAGGTTGACAGAGTGGCTGTAATGTCTAGGGTGAGCACAATAGGCCTACTCTGGCCGTAGTGCGTCCGGCTTTAGGACGGACCCGGGAATATAATAAAAAAAAACATCTCGTTTCTTGTTTTTTTATTCTTTTTATTTTTATTGTGTTTTTTCGCTGATTTTGTGGTCTGGCAACTGATATCCCAACTTTTTTTACTTTTAATTTATTTAACTTTAACCTCATAGCCATATTTCCTTCATAATCAACAAGATTATAGAAAAAAAGAAAACAATTCAAATCTAGAAAATCAGTTAGTACTTCAGTATTATGCTACTATGGAAATCTCGGAAACCACTATAACTTAAAATTTTGTTTCAAAAATCCATGTCGTCAAAATAGTTTAAAATTACATAAAATCCGCTTTCTTTATTGGCCACAGATATTTTAAACACACCAATAGCGTTTTTCAATCTCGCAGTTAGGCAGTAAAGAATTTGGAAATGAGGAAATATACTTATGGAGATTGTATACGTCTATCCTTTAATATTGGAATCAGGGATTGTTCAACATACTTTATATTTATAAGCTTAAACCATTTCTCGGCAAAATCTTTAAATTTTAGGTTAAACATTAACTTTTCAAATCAACATTACCAAATGATTAATGTAGGCAGGACGTAATCATTAACTTAAAATCTTTTTAAGGTTATATAATGCTATATTGTAACACGAATCGCCTCATTTTATTATTAAAAGTGAACTTACTTTTTTAGTAAACCATACATGGCATTTTCGATCATTATTGCATCGTTTATGGCACTCAAACCGATTTCTGGTTGACGGTACCAACAGAGTTTACTCCTTCTAGTCTCAGAACTGTCTATAATATCATCTAGCATTACAATGGCACCCTGCACCTGAAGTAAAGAAAAACTATTCAAATCTACAACACTTTATTAACGTGAAACAACTTAGCACATTTGGTAAAAATGAAATATCTTTATACATGATCAAACTTTTCGAAAAAATGTTTTTAATAGAAGTTGTAGGGTTTTTAACAAGGAACTTGATGGCGATCTTCTCTTTAATTAAAGGAATTGAAAAGATCGGAAAATTTTACGTTAAGATATGTATTTTGATGTCAGGTCAACGTCTTCTCTGGAGGTTATTTGAGAATTATATTCCTTCACCTTAATAACAAATCACGAAATAAGCTGTATGATGATGAATTGGGCAGAAAAAAAAATAGTTTATATTACTCCTATTAACCTTCTCTTCATTTCTGTAAAGTTTCTTCGAAATCTGTTTAGTAGTTCCGAAGATTAGTTCGTACAGACAGATAGACAGACATACGAAACATACCGCATTAATCACTCTTGACAACATTATCTTCATTTTTGTAAAATTTCAACGAAATCAATTTAGCTGTTTCGAAGATTAGCCCGTACAGACAGAGAGATAGAAAAAAGCATCTTTTATCATTGGTGACAACCTCCTCTTCATCTCTGTGAAGTTTCATCGAAATCGGTTTAACCGTTCCAAAGATTAGTCTGCACAGACAGACAAAGGAAAAAGAAATCATCTTTCATCTCTCCTAACAACCTTCTCTTCATGTCTGTAAAGTTTCATCGAAATAGGTTCAGCAATTTTGAAGATTAGTTCATGCAGACAGACATACAGACATAAAAACACAGCCTTGACCACTCTTGATAACCTCCTCCTAATTTCTATGAAGCTTAATCGAAATCGGTTTAGCTGTTTCGAAAATTAGTCCCTACAGACAGTTAGAGAAAAACGTCTCTTTATGTCGGTAAAATTTCATGGAAATTGGTTCAACCGTTTAGAGGATTGGTCCATGCAGACAGATAAACCTGTCCTGATAATCCGCTCTTCATGTTTATTGAGTTTCATCTAGATTTGTTCAGTCGTTTCGAAAATTAGCCTGTGCAAACAGACAGAAAGGCAGACAGAAAAAAGGCAGCCTATATAACTCTTGATAATTTCCTATTGATGTCTGTAAAGTTTTATCTACATCACTCCCGACACCCTCCTTTTCATATCTATAAAGTTTCATCCAAGTGGTTTGAGCCGTTTCAAAGATTAGCCCGTGCAGACAGACAGACACTTCAGTTTTATTTATATGTATTGGTATATAAGTATATAAGTACCTCTACGGTACTTTTGAAATAATTTTAATAGCTATTTTTTTCTTCTTTCTTGTTCTTCTTTCTAACACAGTTAACCATGCTAGTAGGCTATTGCCTGTTCATTGCCATCACGTCTTCCCCGGAAGATGAGGTCCAGCATTCTCGCCATCGTTTTGGTGGTCTTCCCTGTGATCTTTTTCCTACTGGGTTATTCATTTTTGCGCTTTTAACGAGTCTACCGTTTTTCATTCCCCCTATATTTTTGTTCCAGAATCTTCGCCTTTGTCTAACCCATCTTCCTATGTCCTGTATCCCGCATTGTTGACTGATATCTTCATTCCGTATTCTGTCGTGTAGAGTTTTGCCTTGTATACTTCTTAATATTTTCATTTCGACTGTTCTCATCATTTGTAGAGTTCTGCCTGTATCTGGTCTTATTTCTGCCGCATATGGTATGATGGGTCTTAGAGCCGTTTTATATATCTTAGTTTTGCTTTCGGAATTAAGGTATTTGTTCTTCCCCACAATTTCTTTTAGGCATCCCGAAATTCTAGCCGCTTTCATCATTTGCTCTCTTACTTCGTTAAAAAGGTTTCCATGGCTCGTTATTGCTGCTCCCAGATATTTGAAGTGACTTACCTGTTCGACAATTTTGGAATCGATTTCCAATTTGCCCGTATTGGTTCTTTGGATGTTACTAAGCATTTGGTTTTCTCGGCGTTGATGAGCATATTTAATTTTTTCGCTTTAGTGTTAAAAGAGTGCAGTAGTCTTTGGAGGTTATCTGCAGAGCCTGCAATAAGAACAGCATTGTCCGCATAGCAGACGGTATGGAAAAATGTGTTTCCCATTTTGTATCGAGCTGTTGTGGGGAAATTTTCTATTATTTTATCCCTTATTAGATTAAATATGAAGGGGCTGAGCGAATCGCCCTGTCTAATTCCTGTGTTTACATATATGTCTTCCGTTGTTATATGTCCTATTTTGATTTTTGTTTTGCACTGGATGTTAATATCGTATATTAGGTTAATTAGCCTATAGTTTAGACCTTTTATTCTCATTATTTCTAAGACGTCCTTTAAGCGTACTCTGTCAAAAGCCTTGGTCACATCGACGAAGCACATGTACGCAGGTTTATTGAATTCTAGGGATTTTTCAGTTATCTGTTTGACAATGAATATTGCGTCAATAGTGGATCTGGTCTTCCTGAAACCTTGTTGTTCTTCTCGTATACTTATAATTTTGGTGATTTCTTCCAGTATAGTTTTTGTGAATGCTTTGAGAATCCTATCAAGCAGTGTTTGTTATTCTTCTATAGTTTTCTGGGTGCGTTTTCTGTCCTTTTTTTAAAAATGGGTGTTGTTGCACTATTTTTCCATTCATTCGGTATTTTTTGTTCTTCTATGATATTCTTGAATAGGGTTAATATTTCATTCCATAGCTTTTTCTCTCCGTATTTAAGCTTCTCATTAGTGATCTCGTCTGGTCCAGAGCTTTTTCTATTCTTAAGGGACTTTAAGGTGTTTTCTATCTTGTCATTTGTTAGTTCTATACTATCGTCCTCCTCATATTCATTTTGTATCTGTTCCATGATCTCCTCTTCCTTATATAGATTTTTAAAGTATGTTTCTCACTGCTCTAATGTGATTTTATTAGTTCTCACGGTATCTTTGACTTCAAGCTTATTTCTTCTTAACATTCCCCATATTTTTCTCTGGCTTTCGTACATGTCTCTCCATCCCTTTTGTGAATCTTTCCCAATATTTTTTTTTTAGTTCTTTTATTCTTGCGTTTACCTCGTTCCGTTCCCTCCGGTAGTTGTTCCAGTTTTCAGGCGTTTTATTTCGTATATATTGAATAGTTCCTTTACTTCCAGTGTAAACCAAGGTGTTCTATTGATTGTATTGACATTTACCTCTCTCTTTCCTACTGCTTCCATGGCGGTGTCTAATATGTTATTTTTTATTTTTTTCCATTGTTGGTCTATGTTATCTTTGATATTAACTGGCTTTTGTACTATTTTTTGCTTTAATCGGTCTTCGTATAGGTATTGTATACTTTTATCTTCTAGCGATTCGACGTTGAATTTGCTAATCATTTACGGTTTAGGTTTTGAGGCCTTGGGCATTTTTAGTCTCATTTTGCAAAGTACCATCTTATGATCGCTTCCAGAGTTAGCGCCATTTAAAGTTCTTACGTCTAGTATTGTTTGAGGGGCGACTTCTCTGCTAATATAGCTATTTTCGCGTATTTTTATTATTTTTCTTTGCTGTTCGTTTAGAAAGCTTTTTAAACGCAATATTTTCAAAATCTTTATGAAACATTTTCATTGTATTTTATTAAAGTATAATAACCTACCCTACAAAAATTACTTACCATCTCAGTAAACCATGCTAAAATATAAGCTAACTTCATATTTTCTGGAGTAAGTTTCTGTGGATCCTCTAACAATATGTATGATGAGATTACAATTAATCCACGATGTTTTTTGCCAGTTGAGGTATTGTATTGTATCACCTAAAAGAGAGTTCAATTTTACAACTTTTCTATTAACAAAACCATCATATAGTTTCAAGAACTGGCATTATTATAATATTGTCTTAATTATAATTAGATAATCAATATTACCAGTGATTTTAAATAGATATTTCAAATAAAAGTATTATAGATCTATTTTAAAGGTTCTTAGCTACGATACAGGATGCTAAGAAGTTATCTTTAAACCGTCTGTAATAATTGCATGTATCAAAAATTACATTTTCAACGACAAATTTCTACCAAATTACACGTAAGTGAATCTACTATTTTAGTAATGTAGAAGAGGTGTTTGAATACCTTTGACATAACAAGGAGGCCATATGAATCCTGGGCAAGCATTATAGTCGTCCGACATGAACGCATTTTAGTAATAAATGCCATACAGAATAAATATTTTAGTGTTCGGCAGCATGAAAATCTACAGCGCCAGAATATTAACACACCTATTTTTTAACACAAACAACAAAAATGGGACTCCTATATAGACGATAAGCAAGGGAACTAGAACTCAGATGGCAATATCATAAAAATATTCAAATTTTTTTTTGCAAACATGCGTACTGGATTAAACAAAATAGTCCTGATGAGCGAATTGAAGTTTAAGCAAGACGGGGTGAAAGATGACAACTTGAATCTAGAGGCTTGTCATTTTGAAGGAAGATCAATTATAATATGGAAAGGCATAAATTATTATGGAAAAATTAAACAAGTCATAATTCAAAATGGAATCTGACTGATCGTCGATAGCTTATAGGCATTGTATACCCTCATGTATCGACCTGTGTTCAAAATTATGGCGAAAAATTAATTTTTCAACTTCCATTAAGTGGCCAGAGAGGTCCAGAAATTTTTTGAAGAAAGCATATAGAGGGTGTTTCACAGTGTTTTTCGTTTTTGATTCTTAAAAAATCAAACATCCAAATTAATTCAGATTTGTTTAATTGCTGTTAATTATGAAAATAGAAATAGAGGAAAGTCAAAGAGAACTACTAACTCCAACAAGATATAGAAAGCAGCAATGGATGACAGAGGAGATACTGGACCTAATGGATGAGAGACGACAATTCAAAAACAGAGATACACAAAACTATAAAGAAATAAACAAGCAAATCAAATACAAGATTAGACTATCGAAAAATAAATGACTGCAAGAAGAATGTGAAGAAATAGAAGAATATCAGAGAAAACATGATAGTTTTAATATGCATAAAAAGATAAAAAAGATAACTCATAGTAACAGAAAGAGAGAACTGACACTGCTTAAGAATGCAAAAGGCAAGCTAATCTTAGACACCCAAGAGAAACTTAAAAAATGGACAGAATACATCAAAGACCTGTTTAAAGACAATAGAGTAGAGCAGATGGAGATTGAAGTAGAAGATAACGAGGCATTAATGATACTGAAAGATGAAATAAAAGCAGCTAAGAAACAACAAAAATGGAAAAGCACTAGGTCCAGATCAAATCCCAATAGAAATCTTAAAATGCATGAATGATGATACCATGGATATATTGTTAGATCTGTTCAATACAGTATATAAAACGGGGAAGATACCCAGAGAATGGTTACTCTGTAATGGAACAAATGTTAATTATTTTCATTTGTCAACTATATTCTGTTAAAATGAATAATTAAATAATCACTCTGTGAATAGATATGCCGTGGGAACAGGGTAGTTATATTTTTTATCACTATCCACGAAAGTCTAAAGGATAAATAAATCAGTTATCGAACTTAACTTTTATGATCTTTGTCGTATAAATGTTTTCTTAAAAAAATACATAAAGTCAGTTAATTTATGAAGACGTATAAGACCCTCTCTTAGAATTGCCTATAAATTCGTCAAAGTAATCCTGCCCTGGTTAAGTATATAGGACCAGATGTGATAAGGGTAGTTTTAACATGTGGTATGTGGAATACCGTTAAGGTGTTTTAGAGTATTGAACGATTTTCCCATTATTAGGAAACAAAAGGATGATCAAATACACTCACTATAATAGAAATATATCGTTTGACCATTTGTAAAAAGAAGTATGATTAATAATTGTTTTTTCAATTCACAAGAAATAATGAGGTAAGATGTTTATTGCCAAAACAGCCAAGGAAAGTAAATAGTTTTTTTTACAGTCTTTAACATATATTCTTTTAGTTATAGAAAGAAGTAGAATAGTTTTATCAATTGTGTTATATAAAAATTAAGCTTAAGATGCTCACAGGTCAATTCGTGAATCAAACATCCGGTATGGTACAGCTAACACCCTCAATAAGAAAACTCCCAAATCTTCGAACAGAAGGGTGTAGGGGAGGGTGTAAGATTTGAATACACTGTTTTAAGGAATAGTAAATTTTAGTTCCAATTTGAATGTCGGGTAGTACGGTACCATACCAGTGCCGTAGAATAATTACGTCACGGGTATAATCGTCGGGAGGGAAGGTTGTCTTTGTTTAATTTGGGAAATTAAGGGATTATCGTGTGTTATTTTAGTAGGACATTTCGCGATTTTCATACGGTTCGATTAAGTAATATAAAAAGCTGTTTTTCGCGTTTTATTCCTTTTTTTTTGTTTAATATTTTATTAAGCTTTTTATACGTGTTTCTTCAAAATTGGGTTTTAAGTTTTTGGTTAAATCACGGCCGAGAAGAGCAATTATGTTAGTTTTTCGTAATTGTTATTAGTTTTAAGTTTCTCATTGTAAATAGTCCGTTTTATTCTATTTATTTCGTTAATAGACTAAGTGTTTTGAGAAACTTGTTTTATTCAATTTAATTGAAACCTTCACGCGAATAAACTCGCGGGCGCGCTGTTGCGAGACCTACAAAACAAGAGATGTCTACTGAACAACGAATGAGCTGCCTTTCCTGAGTCCTGAAGATCTGAGTCATGGTTGTGGTAAGCTTTAATAACCGTAGTGTTTGGTACTAAAGCTGCAAGAGAGAAGTTGAACGATCAGACTTCCAGAGTGTCTTTATTACTATGAAATTCAATTATAGGTTATTAAAATAGTTACTAATTAATATGGGACAAAAATGATTATAGATAAGATAATTAACGCTACCTCAATATGTCATCGGCAAGAGTCTATAATCAAATTCTGTCACAACTCTCCACCTTTTGCGCTATTCCAAAAAAGAAAAATGCAAAAGATTGCAGCGAATATAGAACAATATCTTTGATAAACCATGTACTATGTGTGTTTAAAAGTAATTCACGGACGCATTTATAAAGAACTTGAAAAGGGGATAGATGATAGTCAGTGTGGATTCAGAAATGGTAAGGCACCAGAGACGCGTTGTTTGCACTTAATGTGCTTTCACAGAAGTATATGGATATGAACACCGATATACACATTTGTTATGTTGACTTCGAGAAGGCTTTTGATAAAATTAGACATGAAAAACTAGTCGAAATTCTAAGAAGAAAAACATAATCAAAGATTTAAGAATAATAATTAACCTATATTGAAATAAACGCGCACAAATAATAGTAGATAATGAAACAAGTCTGGAAATTGAAATAGGAAGAGGAGTGAGACAAGGCTGCATTTTGTCACCCCTACTGTTCAATGTGTACAGTAAATTGATTTTCGAAGAAGCACTGTTAATGAAAAGTAAGGAAATAATAATAAACGGAAGAGCTGTAAACAACATAAGAATTGCAGACGACACTGCTATCATCCGCTGAAGAACTCCAAGAACTAGTGAACGAAACAAATAACGTTTGCGAGCAACATGGATTAAAAATGAACACCAAGAAGACTAAATATATGGTAATAACTAAAAAACAATACACGCAAACAAACATAAAGTTGCGAGGTGTGAATTTAGAAAAAGTGCAAAAATACAAATACTTGGGCACATGGATAAGAGCACATAATGAACAAACAACAGAAATAAGAACGAGAATAGAAATGGCAAGAAGTGCGTTGGTAAAATTTTAAGATGTTATGTATTTTCAGTGCTGCAGTATGGGTTGGAAGGCTGGACACTAAAACAAGAACACATAAATAAACTGCAAGCGTTTGAAATGTGGTATTACAGAAGGATGTTGAGAATATCTTGGACGGAGAGAAAAACAAACGTAGAAGTATTGCTAGCGATGAACAAAAACTATGAAATAACTAACAACACAAAAATAAAGAAACTGCAATATCTTGGACATATAATGAGAGGCCAGCGATACGAGTTGCTTAGATTGATCATGCAGGGTAAAATAGAAGGAAGAAGAAATATCGGAAGAAGAAAACTTTCATGGTTGATAAACTTGAGAGAGTGGTTCAATTGTAGCTCAGTAGAAATTTTTCGAGTAGCGGCAAATAGAGTAAGAGTGACAATGATGATATCCAACCTCCGATAGGAGATGGCACCTGAAGCAGATGAAAAATGGCCATCCTTCAATCTGCGCCATCCGCTTTTTCACAATCTTTTATCATCGAACTGAACTTTTCAATTACTAGCTGGAGTATCGCTTTTGGAATCGTGTGTGATTCTTTGCTTTAGAACATTTGAGTTAGGTGGTAATGGATTAAAAACTTTACTTTTCAATTAATCTCATAAAAAAAATCAGTAGATGTTAAATCTGGACTTGGCGATGGCCAGTTGATATTCTTTCGCCGATTTAGCGCTCTTTCAGGGAATAAATCACAAAAAATCATTCGTGAAGTGGAAAGTTTCTCCATTTTGTTGGACAAATGTATTCCCTCCTTTTGGTTAATTGACAGTAACCTTACATATTTATAAATTCATTCTATTACTACTTATATAATAGTTAACTGTATTTATTGTGTAATTCGTCTTCTACGTCAATTGGCTTAGTTTGGAAACTTTACCTTTAAGGTAACCCAGGAGAAAGAGGTCAAGAAAGTTTCAGCGTCGAAGGTGCAGAATAAGATTTTCATGAAGAAACTGTTAATGTCTTTCATCAGTGAAATTTTCATCAAAAAATACTGATCCTATAACGATATTACCCACGCTTCCAGCCCAACATTTACTTTTTAGCTATACTGAATATGTCCCTCTCTCCTCCAATTTGAGTTTGTATCTGATCAATACAATTTTATGTGTTGATATTACTATTTAAGAAAAATATATATTCGTCGAAAGAAGAAGTTTAAAAAAAATAGAACCTGGAAAATACATTTCTAAACCAAAAGTGGATAATATACTTGCAGTTGGGTGTATAAAAATACAATTATATAAGAGAAACTTAGCTCTCAACTAACTGAAAAAAACCTTATACTATAAGGACAAACGTGCTCTGTTCTAACACAGTTAGAGACAAAGCACTATCTCAGATTGCAAGAATACGAGGAAAGGGTGGAAGCCTTTCCTATGGTAGTGCACCGCCATCTGTAGACCGGTTTCGAACTTGTTAGTTCTCGTCAGTACAGAATAGGCCAGCGCACTTCAGCATCGGAAAAGTAAATCCTTTAAGCAACTTATATTAGACAAAATATGATATCTTATACAAGCGGTGCCATCTCCCAGCATTCCACGCAATCTGAATATAAAATCTCGTAGACATCTGTATATATAAACCAAAAGTGGATAATATACTTGCAGTTGGGTGTATAAAAATACAATTATATAAGAGAAACTTAGCTCTCAACTAACTGAAAAAATCTTATACTATAAGGATAAACGTGCTCTATTCTAACACAGTTAGAGACAAAGCACTATCTCAGATTGCAAGAATTCAGTTGGTTGAGAGCCAAGTTTCTCTTATATAATTGTATTTTTATACACCCAACTGAAAGTATATTATTCACTTTTGGTTTATATATACAGATCTCTACGAGATTTTATATTCAGATTGCGTGGAATGCTGGGAGATGGCGCCGCTTGTATTAGATTTCATATTTTATCTAATATAAGTTGCTTAAAGGATTTACTTTTCCGATGCTGAAGTGCGCTGGCCTATTGTGTACTGACCAGAACTAACAAGTTCGAAACCGGTCTACAGATGGCTGTGCACTACCATAGGAAAGGCTTCAACCCTTTCCTGGTATTCTTGAAATCGGAGATAGTGCTTTGTCTCTGTGTTAGAACAGAGTACGTTTGTCCTTATATATAGTATAAAGTTTTTCAGTTGGTTTAAAGCTAAGTTTCTCTTATATAATTGTATTTTATACACCCAACTGCAAGTGTATTATCCACTTTTGGTTTATATATACAGATCTCTACGAGATTTTATATTCAGATTGCGTGAAATATTGGGAGATGGCGCCGCTTGTATTAGATTTCATATTTTATCTAATATAAGTTGCTTAAAGGATTTACTTTTCCGATGCTGAAGTGCGCTAGCCTATTCTGTACTGACGAGAACTAACAAGTTCGAAACCGGTCTACAGATGGCTGTGCACTACCATAGGAAAGGCTTCAACCCTTTCCTGGTATTCTTGAAATCGGAGATAGTGCTTTGTCTCTGTGTTAGAACAGAGTACGTTTGTCCTTATATATAGTATAAAGTTTTTCAGTTGGTTTAAAGCTAAGTTTCTCTTATATAATTGTATTTTATACACCCAACTGCAAGTGTATTATCCACTTTTGGTTTATATATACAGATCTCTACGAGATTTTATATTCAGATTGCGTGAAATGCTGGGAGATGGCGCCGCTTGTATTAGATTTCATATTTTATCTAATATAAGTTGCTTAAAGGATTTACTTTTCCGATGCTGAAGTGCGCTAGCCTATTCTGTACTGGCGAGAACTAACAAGTTCGAAACCGGTCTACAGATGGCGGTGCACTACCATAGGAAAGGCTTCCACCCTTTCCTGGTATTCTTGCAATCTGAGATAGTGCTTTGTATCTAACTGTGTTAGAACAGAGCACATTTGTCCTTATAGTATAAGGTTTTTTCAGTTAGTTGAGAGCTAAGTTTCTCTTATATAATTGTATTTAAATAGATTTCTTGTAACAGTTTACGAAATTGAAAATGCTCTTTCCAATCGTCTTCATAAAGTTCTTAAACGACTTGAATTTTAGAAGGATGTCTCTGTATTCTAGGAGTTAGATGTACTAAAACACTGTACAATGTTCTGGAGAAAAATGTATAACAAAAGAATTTTATTAAAACATAATTTTTTAAATTGAAATGGCATTAACAGAATTTTTTTTACTAATGTTTATCTCCATTCCTTGTATGTCAAGTTCATTTGGCTTACAATAAAACTGAATTTAAAAAAAAAAATAAAAATATCAAATATAATTATTGGAGTTTTTCTTAAAATTGTGTAATTTACGGTTATGTAACTAATTGGATTGTTTTTGTAAATAAGTTTAATAATACCGGTCTCGATAGTTTGTGGTTTAGCGACTTTTGTTACGTCTAAAAAATTCAGGATTCGAGACTCGGTGTGGCAAGTGCATAATATTATAAGTTTACCTTGAATTAAAATATATGTAGCAAGAAAATTAGTATGAAAGATGAAAAACTAAAAATGGTAATTTTTAAATATTATTTAGAGATTAAATGCTCGTAATTAATCCTATTTTGATTATTTAAATAAATTAGCGAATACCTGTATAAAACTATGACATCTTACTTGGAACCACTTGAACTGTTGGGAAGTTTATAGGAAATTCAGAAGACCAAAACATCATTTAGGACCCAAAGGGTTCTCCACAGAGCTCCATTCTTATGGTATCTGAGTACATCCCTCAAGGGAGTGCAATAGCTGTTTGGCTAAGTATATGGGATAATAATAATAATTACGCATAATAGATCAAATCCTATTTTAGTAGATTAAACAGCCAAACGAGCAGCATCAAGAGAACTCACAATCACTCACAACAAAAATCTAAGAGACAAGCTTAACCAGAAGATCGGCAAATATAGAGATCTGAAAGTACAAATACACAGACAGTGGAGAGTGAATAGGGCAGGCGTAGTATCGTAGAGTTTTGTACATACTATCAAGAGATTAAGCCTTAGCGAACACCTGTATAAGTCTATGCAAAAGGCAGTGCTACTTGGAACCGCTCGAACTGTCCGAAAGTTTATGTGAAATGCAAAGGACCAAAACATCATCTTGGGCCCAACAATATGAAAAAAGCTCCATAGATCTTCATTCTTATGATATCTTATCTATCATATTCAGGAATGAGTGAATGTTCCCATGAACTGAGTACAGAAACCGTTTGGTTAAGTCAATAGTATAATAATAATACGTTTGGCATTGATAAATACCGCATTTTAAATACAACTAGAGGGAAGATGTAACAGGCAGCATTTATGATGCAAAACATTCAAACCATTGTGGCAATGGAGGATGAACATATCTAAATAGACTTGGACATGGAACAGGTACAAATAATTGATCAATGAACTATAGCTATCGAATTAAGCAACGAGGTCATCAAACGGGTGAGGTAGGTACTGCAAATCAACCTAAACCGTAAAAATCTATACAAATAAATTGCCTGAAAAAGATATTAAGCAGTGTTTGATGTAAACAATATGCCATATTAAAATAGAAATAAATGATTGCATATAATATAAAATTTTTGAATATTATTAAGCATGTTTGGAAATTACATAAATTTTACTTTTATGTATTTGTTTTGTCTATAAATAAAATAATAACCTCTTGTTTGAATATGTTGTTAATTTAAAATAAATTTATATTTAATCACTTATTATTTAAAAAAAAATAAAACAAAAATTCTCAATTTTAGCTCAGATATTAAGGAAATTTATGTCGTGAAAATCCTTTGTCAAAGTAAAGAGAAGCTGTGATTGATTACGATTTCAAAAACTGTAGGACTGATCAATTCCAGATCCTCAAACAGTTAAATAAATGGAAAGATTGACCTAGTGTAAAAATTAAAAGTTGCTAGTAAATCTTAATGTATATATTTAAAAATGATTGTATTAATATAATAATCCCTCTCTTGTATTTAAAATCTTTTTTATATTTAAAGTATCTTAATAAATATAGTTTATTTACATTAAATATTTAACACTTTATTCACTTTGAAGTTTAATTTTTTTTTTATATAAAAATGTTTTAGTACATAATGTTATTTTACTTCTTTTAAATTAAAGCTCCTTATTATGAAGGGAATGTCAACATTATTATGAATATTGTTAACCCTATATAAATACTTAACATATCAGTTCCCTAAAAGAATCGAAGAGAAAATAATTTTGAGAAAGATCTAATCGAAGCTATTTTTAAATGATGAAATTCTATTACTTTGTGATATATTATATGGACATTTCGAGACCTCACATTACACAATATACATGTATATTAGTAGTCTATGGGCCCGCGGGGCGCGAAGCGGATCACAAGCTGTTCAAAAGCTGATTAAAATCTGGTAATTGGATCAAAATCTGATCAAAATCTGATTAGATGATGACAACACTACCCGCTGGAACCGGTCCATTTAATGCCGGTACTATTTACTTGAACAGGTTCAAGGTCGTTCCCATCCACAAGGGGCCCATAGACTACTTATATTAATTCATGATATAAAATTTTTAAAAATAAATGCCTTAATACTTTTTTTCATTAACTTCTTATACTCTACGTCCGAAGAAAGATGTAGATTATGCTGTTATTCACAAAAATACCCACTGATCTCCACAAACTTTTCCAAAACAGATATTTAAAAAAAAATAGTCTCGATTTGTTTTTAGCGCACATTTCACATTTTAGCCATTTTGCTAAATAATAGTTTTATTTTAAAAAATAAAATATGTAAATAGTCATGGAAAAATCATTTTCATTTATTTATAATAACTGACATTTCATTCTTGTTGTCTAAAAATAATAAAATTTCAACATATTTACGCTGTTTCAAAGATGTTTAAAAATTTGCTTTAAAGGAATTGGTTTGAACAGAAAATTATAATAAATTAAAATAAAAAAAATATTGTTTTACAGAAATAATTTCCCGGTATTTTTTATTGAATATACTCAATTAATCTATCAAGTAAAACAAGAAAGAGCGATTTCTTGTTTTAGATATACTATAGAAAGAGATAGTTGTTGTCAAAATTTGTTAGTTAGAATAATAGAATTGACATTCATACACGACATATTCACGCCAATATAAGAAACTAGCAGAGAATTCAATGTTGCCATACAAATCATCGCACCTAATGGCGACAAATTAAAGGGGGGGGGGGTCAAAAAATTACTTTCATGAGCAGTCGAGTTTTATATGTCATGTTCGTGGCTGCATAGTACCAAAAAATTTTCTATTGAATATTAAGGAATAGCGTTCTAGCGCGATGCGATTAGCAATGCTACTTAGAACAACTCAAACTACCCGGAAGTTTGTGGGAAATGCAGAGTACCGTTACATAACCTAGAGGGTGACATGGAAACGGTCCTCACCTTTGACATCTGAATAAATTTGGGATGAGTAAATATCTCCCTAAAGGGAGCGCTGGGGTCCTTAGACTAAGTCAATGAGAGACGTTTAAGCTAATAACTATTTTCAAGAGGATACAACCCATTTAATTATTAAATAAAGGCCTCTTTTTCAGTTTTCTTCAGGAGCTGTTGATGCTGTTATTCGAAACTTAATTAAGATTCCAACTTCTTCTTATTAATAATTAAAAAATTTATTAATCGCCATAGCTATATCAAACATTAACTATTATTTATAAAATCCAAATAAAAATACAATAAAAAGGTAGAAAAAAAAAAGAAATAGAGGAAGAGAAGGGTAATTAATGTTAAGTTTACTTGAGATTAAAATGAAACATTAAAGTCACTTTATTTATACATTACCAAAAGGCGTTTTTGTGATAAAGAATATATTCGTCTTAGATTTTACATTATACATACCTTAGCGAATTTACACAGAATATCTGATAATTTTGGGCTTTTTTCGATATCAGTTAACTCCCTTATGATATCTGGAAACAGTGCCATAAATTCCCCGAATTGTTCCTCGGATACTAAGGTATTAAAGTGAGACGGATCTGCTATCATTTGTGGCATGGTGGACGAATCTCTACAAACAAACTGAAATAATAAGTCACATTAAGAGCATTAGTTACAAAATAAGATTGTGGTGTGTAAATATGCTCACTTTTAACCGACTTCTAAAAGAAGGAGGTTCTCAATTCGTCGAGTATGTATGTTTTTTTTTTATGGATGTACAGGGTGAGTCAACGATTGGATGAAGTAAGTTTGTGCCTTTTCGGTGAAATTTACAAATAAACTATATTTATTGTTTGATAGAGTTTATTTTTACGCAGATTTTAAAAATATTTAGGACTCTACAGGGTGTGCCAAAAAACTAGGACAGCATAAAGTTGTATTTTTTTAAATACGAATCGTATTTTCGATTTAGCTTATAATTTTAAATTTTTTTTATTAAAGGTTTACTATACCAAAACTTTATAGTTCCTGAGATAATTAAGTTTAAAGAAAAAAAGTCACATTTTCAAGCATCAATTCAATCCTAAATAACGTTTTCAATTTTGTGACAAATATATTCAAATTCGGAATTTAGCAAGGCCAAGGACAAGTTAACATAATTTTTACCTAATATTTGCAATAAAAGCCACAGGGTGTTGAACACATCGGCTCAAATTTGAAGAAGTTTAAATGAATAAATATCTTTTTTTTTTTAAATGGTACACCCTGTATATTTTCGTGTTATTTAATAGAGTAATAAAAACCCTAAAAGTTTTGTTCAATATATCCTATACCTATTTATAATAGTTTTTGAGATATTTCAGTTTTTCTTATTTTCCATACTTTTTTACAGAAATAGTCTTCATTATCATAGTAGCCATGTAAAATAATAAAAATAAACTACAGAAACAAACAGAATGTGGTTAAATATGATGAAATACATTATTCGTTATATTACAACGGCAATAGTTTAATTAAACATAATGTGAAAAAATTAACACAACAATAACGACAAGGCAAATACATATTTACTTTTATACTAAATTGAAACAAAAAAATTACCTATTAAATACTGAGATTAATTATTTCTTTTTAATAAGTGTTCGAATAAACGACCCTCTTGTGCAATGCACAAATTTAGTCTTTTTTGCAGATTTTCTCGGACCCTGGACAAAATTAGTGGCGTTATTGTTCTACAGGTATCCCTAATCCTGTTTCGCATATCTTCCACTGTTGTTGGTGGATTAACATACACCTTATTTTTAATATAACCCCATAGGAAGAAATATAATGGGGTGATGTCGCAAGACCTTGGTGGCCACTCAATGAAACCCCCACGTCCAATCCATTTTTGCGGATATCGTTGGTCCAAAAGCACACGAACTTCACGATGGTAATGCGGAGGCGCACCATCGTGCTGGAACCACATACTGTCGAGCTCATCCCTATCGAGACCTTGAAGCAGTTGGCGTAGTTCTTCTTGTAGAAAGTTCAGGTAACTATGGCCATTTAATGGTTCATTAAAAAAGTGGGGTCCAATAATTCGACTATGATGAATACCACACCAAACATTTAATGACCAGTGGTTTTGATGTTGCACCTTTCTAATCCAAAATGGGTTTTCTGTGGCATAATAATGCATGTTGCGTCTATTTACGGCACCGTTACTTCTAAAAGTAGCTTCATCACTAAACATTACCTTGCATAATAAATTGGGATTTAATTGAATCTCCGCATTTATTGTACGACAAAAGTTTACACGACTTTCAAAATCCTGTCCATGCAATTCTTGGTGTAATTCCATGTGATATGGATGATACCTATATTTCTTGGTATTACGATTAGCGGTGGATTGTGATGTTTCACATAATGCTGCTAACTGACGGCTACCAATATAAGGATTTTCCTGAACATTTAACAATACTTGTAGTTCTTTTTCTTCATTAGTTACTGGTTTGTTGACCACTTTACGTTTTGGATAATCAACAGTACCAGAAGAATCAAATCTTTACATTAAGTTTTGAAAAGTATGGGTATTAGGCTGGCGTCGATCAGGATACTTCATTTTGTAAATTCTTTGAGCAAGAAGGCAATTTTTGGAGCCTCTCCTATTGTATAAATCATATCTATTAACTCATTCTTTGGAAAATTCATTTACAATATAAGATGAATGCAAAAAAAACCAAACTACACTACATAAAAATCAAAAGAAGCGATTGCGGTTATAAATTTGACATACAGAAAAATGTTCTTTTACATTGTTTTTGCCATGACTACTATGATAATGAAGACTATTTCTGTAAAAAAGTATGGAAAATAAGAAAAACTGAAATATCTCAAAAACTATTATAAATAGGTATAGAATATATTGAACAAAACTTTTAGGGTTTTTATTACTCTATTAAATAACATGAAAATATACAGGGTGTACCATTTAAAAAAAGATATTTATTCATTTAAACTTGTTCAAATTTGTGCCGATGTGTTCAACACCCTGTAGCTTTTATTGCAAATATTAGGTAAAAATTATGTTAACTTGTCCTTGGCCTTGCTAAATTCCAAATTTGAATATATTTGTCACAAAATTGAAAACGTTATTTAGGATTGAATTGATGCTTGAAAATGTGACTTTTTTTCCTTAAACTTAATTATCTCAGAAACTATAAAGTTTTGTTGTAGTAAACCCTTAATAAAAAAGATTTAAAATTATAAGCTAAATCGAAAATACGATTCGTATATAGGGTGTTCTATTTAAAAAAATACAACTTTATGCTTTCCTAGTTTTTTGGCTCACCCTGTAGAGTCCTAAATATTTTTAAAATCTGCGTAAAAATAAACTGTATCAAACAATAAATATAGTTTCTTTGTAAATTTCACCGAAAAGGCACAAACCTACTTCATCCCATCGTTGACTCAACCTGTAACCGATTACTCCGGAATGGCGGCACCGATTTGAATGATTTTTTTTACGTTATGTTTAGGAAGTTGTTGCGGTGGTCCCATATTTTTTTGGATGAAATTGGTGCGGTAATATTCAAGATGGCGCTGACAATATGGCAGCCAAAAAAATTAATTTTATTCGATTTTCTCCAAAATTGGTATGGGGAAATTTTCCGGGTCGTACACAACGAATCTGAAATTATTTCAAAAAAATCCAATATGGCGGACAAAAAAACCTAATTTTGTCGGATTTTCTCCAAAATTGTGTGGAGGAGTTTTCGAGGTCGCATATAATAGATCCAAAATATTTTTAAAAATTCGATAAGGCGGATCTAATATGGTGAACAAAGAATCAATTTGGTCCGATTTTCTCCAAAATTGGTACGAAGGAGGGAGTTTTCAGGGTCGTACATAACTAATCTGAAATTATTAAAAAAAAAATTCAATATGGCGGATCCAATATGGTGGACGGAAAAATAAATTTTGTCCGATTTTCTTCAAAATTGGTACGGGGAAGTTTTCGGGGTTGCTCATAACGCATCTGAAATTATTTTTTAAAAAATCAATACGGCGGATTAAAGATTCTACATCTCCCGTTTTTGTCTAAATTCAGTATTGGGGTGTTTCTGTTTAAAAGTGTTTTTTCAGGATTCAATATGGCAAATCCAAGATAGCGGACTAAATATTTTACATTTTTCGATTTTGTTCAAAGGTGGGACTGAATCGTTTTTGATGAATATAAGTCTAGAAATTTTAAATTTCCGGATTTCAACCAAAATTGGTACTAGGAGGCTTTGAAGGGTTTAGATTTAGATTAGATTAAGACTTAAAATTTTTTTTTTTAAATTCAATATAGCGGATGCAACATGGTCGAATAGGGTTGAAAATTTTACCTTATTTGGTATTATAGGTTTTTCGGGGTCATGTATTACGAATATGAAGTTAATTTTTAAACTATTAGGTTGATAAGATACAATATGAGGGACAGAAAATTTTACATATTCCTATTTTGTCTAAAATTGATATTGTGAGGTTCAAAAAAATTTAACCGACTTCTAAAAGTGCGCTAAAAAGTGAAAAATAACTATAAATTTTTATATGAAATTGAAATTTTTAAAGTCGGCTCCAAATTATTTTTAAATGAATTAAATAACCACTAGTATATACAAATTATGATAAGAAAGCAATTACAAATAAAGTATTTATCTGTTTATGCAAATCACATTTTGTTAGGTATTAGTTCGGCGCCCCCTTCAAAAAGTCCAATTTTATATAAAAATTTATAGTTATTTTTCACTTTTTAACTCACTTTTAGAAATCGGTTCAATTTTTTTTCTTAATTTAATGTTCTTCTTTTTGATAATCGTACATAATCTGTTTTTGTTAGTAAAATATATAAAAAATTACAAAAATGATGATTATATAATGAAGCATGTAATAGCAACTGTAAAAAAATTTCTTGATTTTGTTTTGAGAAACGGTCGCTATTTTCTTAATTTTGAAAATTTTTCTCTTCTTCCAAATTTTTTTTTGAAGCTTATGACTCATCTAAATCAAAAGAGAAAATTAAATTATGTCAATAGTCATATAAATATAAAATTTTGAATAAAACAATAACTGTACTTTTCTTCAATGCACAAGCACTAATCTCGATTTTATAATCTCGATAACTTCGCTGAAAATGATTTTTTCACAAAACGGCAACACGTGTACGCTTTTTTGGTTTCTATAATGTTATATTAAACCGAGAAAGTATTTTTTTGTGAGAAAATGTCGTTGCATGATTTGAAATGGAATCAGTATATCTATGAAAACAATTGTAATTGAAGAAGCTATAACTTTCTTGAAAATAGTTTTATTTTTCAAAACGGTAAGAGTATAAACATTTTTTTTTAGTATTTAATTGTATGATTTTGAATAGAATCGGCATGCTAAACGTAGTTTTGACGTAACATTGTCAGAAAATCTAAATTTTGAACCAATAATCAATTCTAAGCTTCTACAGATATCACTAAATAGAAATATCATTTAGTTTAATGTTTATATTAATTTTACAAAAAAAAATCTGACTTTCATTTTCTTGAATAAATGAAAGTTATGTATGTGTGTCGTCGGCATAAAAATTAATATTGCAGGTCTTTATACATTCTGGAAAATTACCGCTATAGACAGTATATATTTTACTCTTGAGTGTTTTTAATTTTATGTTCCTCAAATAGTGTTTCATCATTTATGGATATATGACGCTCACCTTTTCTTTAATTTTTTCTTGGTTTGACAGTGACTATATGGCCACTATACCATTCAAAGTAATATCAAAAAAAGCTGTATTTACTACCTATTATAAAGTTCCATAATAATAACAATTTAGAACTACATTACCTGATATTATTATATTGCACCTGCTTTATGCAACTTTCACAATTAATATTTTTGTAGCTATTTAGCTCCAAACCATTATGTTGCATTTTGTGATCCTTCGCTCCAAAGAATGCATTACCATTTTTATTTGTGGATGTTTTACTAACAAGTCTGTAAAAATCTGGCATCAGCTTACGACAATAGTGGCTATGGTATAATTTCATTGAAAACATTATTCTTTATGAATAAATTTTATTATGAGATGAAACGAGTTCACAAGATTTAAAATTTTTGATTTACGCGTTCTAAAATTTATTACCATGAACTTTAAACAGTAAACCTGAACATGCCAGTGAGCAACAAATTCACACGACACTGTGCAAGTAACATTAGCTGTGCCAAAGAATAGAACGTTTCCATTTCTAAAGAAGAAAAAAGCGATAGAAGGCAAATAAATATTAGTGTTCTACGCTCGTTTTACTAAAACTGTTTCTATTTTGAAATCGTAATTCATTTGGTAGTTACATAATCAAGAAAATACTTTGGAAAAAATATAATAGTCTGAGAGCTGAAAGACCAAAAAAATTATTATTTCAGCCGCTCAATTTTATTTCGTTTCGTCAGGAATATGTTTTCTAATAACAAAATGAAAAGTCAGACCACGTGACTGCATCGATGTTAATAACAAACGTTATTTGTGAAAAAAAAAAGAAAAAAAATTTAAGTTATTTATAGTCGGCTAATATTGAAGTAGACCATTGTTTGTGATTGGATAAACATAAAAAATATTGTCAGACCTGTTATCGATGTCACCGTAATCGTCCGACCGATGAAAGTGACGATCGTGTGTGAGCAGAAACCTCGACGATCCAAGGTAGAGACATGCACAAACAGGTGCATGTCGTTACTCTGATGAGTCTAGTAAAGACGAAACATGTACCACTGAAGCGGGGAGTGTAAGTTTTGATTTTCTTCTCCGTATGGTGGCACAGGTAGGCCATCATCTCGATGGTGGTGGAATAGGATAAATTGTGTTCTGTAGCAATTTATTCAAACTGTGCAACCTCTAACACGGAAAAGATATGATGGAACGAAGTTTGCATTTACTGTTCACATTTTACTTCATCTATACACGGAGTTGCATATAGTTGTATGTTTGCTGAAAGTGATTTTAGCAATATAACGGCATCAAGGGCATTATGTGGATATATCCCCTGCTATTACATATCAGACGGAAGAATCAGTGAAAACCGCATAATATATATATATATATATATATATATAAATATAAATATATATATACATATATATATAAAACCCCCTATATATTATTGCATTTCCTCGACAGAAGGCGAAGTCGGACCCGGACTTTTTCCATATTTTGGAGTGCTCCGCACTTTTTAACACGAGAATCATGTAGATTGACAAATTTTCACGTCCGCTTCGCCAATATTTTATTCTATTTTATTTTAAATTACACGGGAAAAAACTTATCTATTTATTTATTTACTTGTTTGGCTTTAAAACTCGCTAAACGGTGCTCTCATGGTGGGATCGTTTGGTGCGACACGTGGCTTTGGCTGCTAAAATTAGCAGTAGGCTTGGTTGCCAGTACCGAAAAATGCGACCCCTATCCTTTGGGCAGCGCGTTTCGTGTACTCGATTTTATATATTTCTGTTTTAATTCACCGTCGCGCCTCCATATGGCGGTTTTTTACAAACTTTGTTAATTTGTGTAGTTCTTGTGTTATCAAGTGAACCATCAAGATGTCGCCTTTGTTGTCTTATTTGCTGTTTTTTGTTTTTAAACTTAGCTTTATATGATGCAAAGGCGAGATGATGGTTTGTACCGAATGCGGTGGCCTGACGAGTCCCATATTAGGACGAAACAGCGCTGTCGCCATCTGTTGGACCCGGAGTTTTTCCATATTTTGGAGTGCTCCGCACTTTTTAACACGAGAATCATGTAGATTGACAAATTTTCACGTCCGCTTCGCCAATATTTTATTATATAATTATATATGTGGTTATTGAGCTTGAAGAAAGTAATTTTAAAACCGTACTGTACGCACCCCAATTTGGAAGAATGTAATTTTAAATCTAATTTGCCATAATGAATTTTTCAAAAAAATTTTAAATTCGTTCTTTATACCATGAGAAACCACCCAGTACAAATTGTTGACAAAATCAAGATATGTAAAATATGTAATCCGCCATAATGAATTTGTTAAAAATAATTTCAGATTCGTTGCGTGCGGGCCTGAAAACCTATTTAAATATTCTTTATTTTTCAAGTCGGTTAAAATATGAGTATTAAAATTATATTTTGCATTTCCAAAAATTCAAATATATCACCTATTAAATCTAAAAACATGTATAATATACTATTCCACATCCATAAAAACTCATAAATATAAATATAAAATTATCGTCTCATTCATTGCGATAATCCACTTGTAAACTTAAATGAATACAAACGAAGGAATCTAAAACTTGTACCCGTAGTTTAGATTAACTGTCCAACACGGCAACACTTTTTTATTACATTTCTTGTCATTTTACTTCTTCTACCTGTAATGATCTTTTATGCATGACATTGATATCATACGTCAAAATTTTCTCATCCTCCGCATTCATCAAAATTATGAAAATGCGGGTCAACTCCTTTCATAAGAGAGAAACGTTTCGATATAGCTTGCCTATGGGAGTATATTTCGATTAATAATTGCAAACTTAGCTTGATTTTAAAATATTACATCTGGTAAGCGATTAATTGAATCGGGATGAAACTTTCATTAAACGAAGCACCTCCTCGAGTATTTTATTCACTCATAGTATTTTGTTCAATTATTGCCAGGTTATTTCATTTATTTGTAATGAAAAGAGGGTGATTTTTATTCATTTCTCTTGGCATTCCAACTTGTCTGATGCAGTGTTAAAGCTTAAACCGTCTTGAATGTGGTAACGGAGTTTATAGCAGTATATACTATATAGTGTTAGTTTGTGTTTATAGTTTGTACTTTTTACGTTTATTTTCTATGACTTTGTAATTTATTTATTTAATTTTACCTTTTGTTAATTTCCTCATGGCGCCTCAATGAAGGAAGGTCTGGAACTTTTTAATAAATTGTATTTCCTTATTTTGAACTTGGAACGCTTATGATAGAAAGTCTAGAAATGGCCAGATTACTCCTTTATCTTATTTTTCTTACACCATGTAGTATGAAAATCCTTCTAGAAAGATCCGTTATCTTCTAGAGAGAGAGAGAGAGAGAGAGAGAGAGAGAGAGAGAGAAAAGTTCACAATAAAAATCTTTTGAAATAATAGAGTATGTTCAATAATACAGTGTGTGTTTAAAAATCAGCCCTCCGGAACAAATTGGTGTTGGAAGTGGATCAAAAAAGTTAATTGAAATTGTACGCCAGTAAAAACTAGAGACAGAAAACGAAAATGTAAGAACAACTTCAAATTAGTTTAAACCAGATACTGATGATAATACAAGACATGAAAACAAGCCAAGAATATAAGAAGAAAAGCCAAGAAAATATGAAGAAAAACCAAGAAGAGATGAAACAAGAATTGAAAGAAGATATGACGCAAAATCAAGACGATACGAAACAAGAATTGATGACACTGAAAACAAGCCAAGAAAATATAAAGACAGATCAAGATGATATGAAACAAACCAAGAATATAATGACATGTCAAAATAGTATAAAACAAGCAGTACAAACAAGCCTGGAGGATATCAGACAGGAACTTAAAAAAATCAAGACGATATAAAGAGCACAGAACAACAAATACAATAGAAGATTAGCAAAATTATAGAAGATGTACATGGTCAAGTACAACATGAGGTTGCGGGAATCCAGAAACAGGTGCAACAATTACATTTGCAAATGACGAAGGTAGCCAGTACAGGCATAATAAAGAGCGACTCAGAAACAAGTCAAACTATAAGAATGGCCCAACTGAAGAAAATTTCCGAGGCTCTTGCTTATGTCCTTCAGTTTGAAACAGCCAAACAGAACTCAAGGAACCAAGAAAGAATCATTAGAAGAGTCAACATTTCCCGGGATTATCGCAAGACGAATCAGGAAGTTTTCATGAGACTAATCAAGGAGTTGCAAAAATGTTTAACTAACGAAATCTATAAGACTTGAACAACTCCCCTACATCCACAGTTAGATGGAATGGTTGAGTGATGTAACAGAACGCTGTAGAATTACATCAGAATACAAGTAAATGAACAACAAAATAACTGGGATAAATGCCATTTTTACCAGCCTATCGTTCAACCATTCACGAAACCACTGAAAAACACCTGCTGGCATAATTTTTGGAAAAGAGTTACATCTTCCAGTCGATTTGCTTACTGGTCGTTCACCCGATTCTCAAGCAACTTGGGAAGACTATGTCAACTAAATCAGTAAGCAGCTTCAGGCCTTACACGAAGAAGTCTGTCAAAAATTAAAATAGGAAGCGACATAATGAAGACTCGCTATGACCTCAAAGCCAATACTGGTGGATTCATGGTTGGTGAAAATTGGTTGTACAATCCGAAAGAACCAAAAGGCGTTCACCAAAGCTTCAAAAGCCATGGGAAGATCCGTACAACGTAGTGACCTGACTGAACGATCTGGTGTAACGAATTCAGAAAAGCCCTCATGCGAAAATGAATGTTGTGCATCTTGACAGATTGGCCCATTATCAAGATCAAGAAGGTTGATCGAGACGATCAAGGCTTGGAAGAAGGCAATGTCACGAACTTTATAACGCTTTACATTTCATAGTATTAGTTTGTTTTTGTAGTTTGCAGGGTTTTAGCTTTATTTTCGACTAGTTCAGGCAATGTAGGGTTTTACGTTTATTTTCTATGAGTTTATAATTTAGTTAATTAATTTTATCTTTGTTAGTTTCCTCAGGAGACGTTTATGAAAGAAGGTTTGGAACTTTTTCTTATTTTTATTACACCATGGAAATGCTTCTAGAAAATTAGGAAATGTCCAGATTGACTTTCAGGGACAGTTTTTATATATATATATATATATATATATATATATATATATATATATATATATATATAAAATTGAATAAAATCTTGGCTAAGCGGAAGTCAAATGTGTCAATCCACCTCATTTTCGTGTTAAAAAGTACGGAGCAATCCAAAGTATAACGTATAAAGCCGAATTTAAAAACAAAAACAGCAAACAAGACGAAAAAGGCGACATCTCGATGGTTCACTTGATAACACTAGAACCACACAAATTAACAAAGTTTGTAAAAACCGCCATGTTGTGGCGCCACGGTGAATTTAAACAGAAATATATATAATCGTGTACACCAAACGCGCATTATTCGGTACTGGCAACCAGGCTTACTGCTAATTTTAGCAGCCAAAGCTATGTATCGCACCAAACGATCCCCCATGAGAGCACCGTTTAGCGTGTTTCAAAGCCAAACAAGTAAATAAATAAATAGATAATTTTCTGTCCGTGTAATTTAAAATAAAATAGAATAAAATCTTGGCTCAGCGGACGTGAGATTTGTCAATCCACATCATTTTCGTGTTAAAAAGTGCGGAGCACTCCAAAGTATGGAAAAACTCCGGGTCCGAAAGATGACGGCAGCGTCGTTTCGTTCTAATATGGGACTCGTCAGGCCACCGCATTCGGTACAAACCATCATCTCGCCTTTGCATCCTATAAAGATGAATTTAAAATCAAAAACAGCAAACAAGACAAATTTCACGTCCCCTAAGCCAAGATTTCTATTTTATTTTAAATTACACGGACAAAAATTTATCTACTCATTTATATATATATATATATATATATATATATATATATATATATATATATATATATATATATATATATATATATATATATATATATATATACAGGGTGATTCAAAAATCGATCACGAAACTTAAGGGGTGATTCTACTTGACAAAATAAGGGTAGAGCTTCATATAATTTTTTTTCAAAATGTCATTCGTTTTCGAGTTACAAGCCGTCCAAGTTCAAGTTTTTATTTTTTGTTTTTTGAATTACTCGCTTACAGGAAAACCGATTTGACTAATATTTGAAAGATAGGCTAAGTCTTCTGCGCTTCATCATTTTAGTAACAATTCACATTGATTGTTTGCCGCTAGAGGGCACTTTACCTACATTGAAAATTGTTTTTTTGTCATAATTTTTTAGTGTTGACAGCTACAGTAGTTTTTGGCATAATTTCTGAAAGACTGATGCCAGGCCTTTAAAAAGGTGCTCTTTATTTACATCGCTAAACCCAACGGTTTAGACGTAAATCACCCTTAAAAATTAAGTGGTAAATTTACTTTTCTCATTTCATTACCACCAGCTACCAGGTAAATAGCTATCAAAGTATACTAGAGCTGTCAGTTTAACATCAAATAAATTCGCTTTTTAAACTATTTAATTTATAATCTTAAAATAACTAATAATGGCTAATCACCAATATTCAAATATCGAATATTGTGATATCCATTTTTGTTATGGAAAAGCAAATGGTAATGCAGAGTTGGCAAGAAGATATTATATGAAGAGTTATCCGGAAAGAAATATCCCTCATGCTCAAACATTTTCCAGTGTGCACAGGAGGCTTGCGGAATGTGGTTCCTTTAAAAGTTATAATGGAAATAGGGGAAAACCTAGAACTGCTAGAAACGTGCAACAAGAAGAAAGAGTGCTTGAAATTATTGAAGATAATCCAGGTATTAGTACTAGAAAAATTGGGAATGAAGTGCGGCTCTGTCAGGCTAGTTCATGGAGGATACTAAGAGAAGAACAACTCTACCCGTTTCATTCAAAAAAGGTGCAGGCTCTTTATGACGATGATCGGCCGAGACGGTTGGAAATGTGCAATCAGATCCTAGCTAAGTATGAACACGATAATCGATTAATTGGCGTCATATTATTCACTGACGAAGCTGGTTTCACTCGTGATGGCATAACAAATCTACACAACATCCACACATATGCTTACGAGAACCCAAACAATGTGGTAGAAACGAAACATCAGCGTAGATTTTCACTAAATGTGTGGGCAGGGATAATAGGAGATTACCTTATTGGTCCTCATTTCTTTGATGGCCCATTAACTGGTGACGTATACTTAGATTTTATCCAAAATCGTCTCCCATTGTATCTGGAAGATGTGCCATTGGAAGTAAGGGCCAATATGTGGATCCTCCAAGACGGAGCTCCGCCCCACTTTAGTATACGTGTCCGACAGTATTTGAATGCAACGTATCCTGAGCGATGGATAGGACGAAGTGGACCATTGGCATGGGCAGCGAGGTCACCAGACCTTAATCCTATGGATTTTTTCTTTTGGGGTCATTTGAAACAATTGGTGTACGATATTTCAGTAATCAACGTCGAGGATCTTCGCTTCAGGATAATCGAAAAGTGCCAAAATATTAAAGAAACACCAGAAATTTTTCAACGAGTTAGGCGACATTTTTTGAAGAGTGTTAGGAAATGTATGGAAGAAAATGGGGGACATTTTGAGAATCTTTTTTAGTTTGTTTAGTACTGTTTCATTAATTTTTATCAATTAAATGTATATCGCAATAATCCATAATATGAATATTTACTGATTAGCCATTATTAGTTATTTTAAGATTATAAATTAAATAGTTTAAAAAGCGAATTTATTTGATGTTAAACTGACAGCTCTAGTATACTTTGATAGCTATTTACCTGGTAGCTGGTGGTAATGAAATGAGAAAAGTAAATTTACCACTTAATTTTTAAGGGTGATTTACGTCTAAACCGTTGGGTTTAGCGATGTAAATAAAGAGCACCTTTTTAAAGGCCTGGCATCAGTCTTTCAGAAATTATGCCAAAAACTACTGTAGCTGTCAACACTAAAAAATTATGACAAAAAAACAATTTTCAATGTAGGTAAAGTGCCCTCTAGCGGCAAACAATCAATGTGAATTGTTACTAAAATGATGAAGCGCAGAAGACTTAGCCTATCTTTCAAATATTAGTCAAATCGGTTTTCCTGTAAGCGAGTAATTCAAAAAACAAAAAATAAAAACTTGAACTTGGACGGCTTGTAACTCGAAAACGAATGACATTTTGAAAAAAAATTATATGAAGCTCTACCCTTATTTTGTCAAGTAGAATCACCCCCTTAAGTTTCGTGATCGATTTTTGAATCACCCTGTATATATATATATATATATATATATATATATATATATATATATATATAACAATCTAAGTCTTACACTAAAAAATTTGTTGAGATTTTATATATATATAATATATATATATATATATATATATATATATATATATATACATATATATATATATATATATATATATATATATATATATATATATATATATATATATATATATATATATATATATGATTCCGTATTAATACCAGAATACTCGCACAGCCGTTCGTTCGTTTGGTTTTCTGTAGAAGATAGCAGACGCTTCGCTAAAATCTCATTTAGCATCTTCTGTGCTTGGTGGTTGTAGATCAAGTTGGCATCTTCTGTGCTTGGTGGTTGTAGATCAAGTTGATCTACAACCACCAAGCACAGTGTTGCATACTTCTTTCCGATCTGTCATCTATAAACAGGTGCATGTCGTTACTCTGAGGAGTATAGTAGAGACGAAACATGTACTTCTGCTGTATCACTGTGGCGGGGAAGGTAAGTTTTGACTTTCTTCTCGATATGGTGGTGCAGGTAGGCCATCATCATGATGGTGATGGAATAGGATAAATTTTGTTGTGGAGCAATTTATTCAAATTGTACAACCTCCAACACGGAAAGGATATGATGGAACGAAGTTTGCATTTACTGTTCGCATTTTACTTCATTTATACACAGAATTGCGTATAGCTGTGTGATTGCTGAATGTGATTTCAGCACTACAACGGCATAATGTGGATATAGCCACTGTTATTGCATCTCGCACGAAGGAATCCTTGAAAGCCTCATAAACACATATATATATATATATATATATATATATATATATATATATATATATATATATATGTTTTTTAGTGTAACTTCTTATAATTCGATCAGTGATCTGTTTTTAAATATGTCCAAGACTTAGATTGTTCCTTTCTCTAACAGAATAATAAACACAACTGTTATTACTCATAAAATTAAGGAGGTTAGATCCGTGAAAATTGCGTGCCTTGCTTTAGATGAAAACACTAAAAATAATTGCAACGGTGCGGCTCTTGTTGCCTACCCTGACAATATGTACTCAAGAATATCGTATGGCTTGACTCCAGTATTCTGAAAAAATTCGATTAATTCACAAATAACTTTTGTTTTAAAAAAGGTACAATTATAATATTTTCGTAATCAACACCTATGGTATGTGTAAACAGATCTTTCTTTAGATCAGTATGCTAACTTCATTTTGAATTCTATGTTGTCTGTCTGTAACAATGGTATACTTCAAGACTATGATAAGAAAACATCAGTAATGCTAAACAAATAAAATTGCCCTGTTTAAAAAACATTTCTTGTTTATTTTAATTTAATAATCTATAATAGTTTCTTTGATTGAATTTAACATCTATTTAGAACTGTAGGAAAAATGCATTGAACAAATATCTTCTAAGTGGGATATTTTACTCAGATGAGTTTTTCTGTGATCTTGATAAAAATTTCGATATTTTTTTATTATTGAAGTTTTTACATATGTTGCTCTAACAGATATTAATCCATGTCTGACATAGTTATTTATCATACTTATAAAACATTTTCAAAATTGGAAGATATATATCTTCACGTAGACCTTTTTGTTGAATGTGCGTTCTGAGATCGTTGAAGCTCTCTTCTTTATAGGCATAGAAAATGTCTGAAAGGCAGAGATCATCGTAAAGTCGTCGGATATTTGCTACAGATTCTGGCTCAGATCTATAAAAAAAGATAAATAAATAAACACGAGTTCTTAACAATTAAAATAAAACTGAATAAAAAAAAAAGTAAAATTAACTAATTTCTTAAAACGAAAGTTTTTCGGACAAATTAACCATAAATATGTCAAAAACAGTTAGACTTAGGAATAGGCATAGACGTAAGAAGCTATATCTCTTTTTAAGCTTGAGCTGACTTCCTTCTATACTGTTCCGGACGGCCGATTTTTGAACACACACTGTATTATCGAACACACTCTATTATTTCAAAAACTTTTTATTGACAACTTTACTTTTGATACTTATTAAATAAAATCAAGTTGCATAAACGAGCTCTCAAACTAAACTGTCACCGAAAGCCGATCTGGACCCTTTATATACCCTTTTGGTTGATACCGGAAGATTCCCTTGTTTTCTAGAAGTATTTCTTTACTACATGGTGTAACAAAAATGAGAAAAAGGAGTATTCTGGCGATTTCCAGACCCTCTGTCATAGACGTTCCATGTTCAAAATAAGGAAATAGAATTTAATAATAAGTTCCAGACCTTCTTTCACTGACGTCTCATGAGGAAGTTAACAAAAGATAAAATTAAATAAATAAATTATAATCTCATAGAAAATAAACCTAAAACCGTAGAAACTACAAACACAAATTAATACTATGAAATGTATAATGCTATAAAGTTCGTTACATTGCTCCCTTCCCAGCCTTAATCGTCCCGATTAACATTCTTGATTCTGATAATGAGCCAATCTGCCAAAATGCACGATTTTTATTTTCACATGAGGACTTTTCTGAATTTGATACACCAGATCGTTTAGTCGGGTCACTACGTTGACTCATGACTTCTGAAGCTTTGGTGAACGGCCTTTGGTTCTTTTCGGATTGTATAACGACACTTTTTCACCAACCATGAATCCACAGGTACTGGCTTTGAGGTCATAGCGAGTCTTCATTCTGTCGCTTTCTATTTATGGTCGTCTCTGAACCTTTCCGAAGATGACCTGTAGAACATTTTTCTTCCGTAGCCCCTTCCGCGGTCACGGTCCATCTTGTCTCGTTCTCCACGGTCGCCGTGAGTACTCCTTCTATCTCTTCCGCAATGGTCCTTTCTTCTATCGCATCTACCAGCAATAATTTCCAGACAATCTCTTTAAAAGTGACCGTTGTATCCGGACTAGAAACAACGCATGTTATTCGAATGGTACCGGCGTCCCTGACCCCCTTCTTTTTGGTGTGGCATAAGTCACTCTAATGCGACAACTGCATACTTCAACTACATCGCAAGCCTTGACGGCAACTACAGCATCTTTTTTTATCTTTGTAAATAGCAAATCCGAAACAGACCTCTTTAAGTTCGCCATAAGGAGCAAATACTTTCTTCAAGTTGCGAACTTCATCACCTATATTAGAAATATAAAGCCGATAGCCATTAGGATCTCTGCCAGGGACAGTACTGTGAGTACAGTGGCTTTCTTCATGCCCCCCTTGACCACACTTCCAACAACGAATCCTATTTCTGCTACGTGTTTTGGTTGTTATATGTTTTGCGTTTATTCGAAAATTCTTGCAACTCCCTCATTAGCTTCATGAAAATTTCCTCGTTTTCCTCGTTGGCCTTACGATAATCTCGGGAAACTTTGACTCTTCTTATGGTTCTTTCTTGGTTCCTTGAAGTCTGTTTGGTTCAAACTGAAGGGCATAAGCAGAAGCCTCAGAAATATTCTTCAGTCGGGCCATTCTTGGAGTTTGACTTGTTTCTGGGTCGCGTAAACTTTCGATAAAACTATTTACTGCTAACTCTTGCTTTATTTCTCCCGGATAGCTTGGGTGAGTGAAATTTATTAGTCTCATTATATCCGCCTCATATTCTTAAAGACTTTCTTTGTACTTCTGTCTTTTCCTTGGAGTTGAGCCTTATAAACTTCTTGGAAGTGGGCTTCCCCATAGCCCATCTCCAGAAAAGTAAAATGTTGTACTTCACCACTTTGTTAATCTTCTGTTGCATTTCTTGTTCCATGCGCTTCATATCGTCTTGATTTTTTTTTAAGTTCCTGTCTCATCCTCCAGATTGTTTTTAGTTCTTATTTTATATTTTCTTGACTTGTTCTTATATCTTCTTGGCGGGTTTTCAATGTCATTAATTCTTGTTTCATATCATCTTGGCTTGTCATAATTTTTGTTTCATATCGTCTTGATTTTTCGTCATATCTTCTTTCATTTCTTGTTTCATTTCTTCCCGGCTTCTCTTCATATCTTCTTGGCTTCTCTTCATATCTTCTTGGCTTGTTTTCATATCTTGTATCATCATCAATATCTGGTTTAAACTAGTTTAAAGTTATTTCTTCATTTTCGCTGTCTCTTTTGTAGTTTCCACTGGCATACAATTTTAATTTACTTTTTCTAATTTTATAATCTGAATTAATTTATTCTGGATTTGATCCACTTCCGACACAAACTTGTTCCGGACGGCCGATTTTTGAAGACACTGTATTATTGAACACAATCTATTATTTCAAAAGCTTTTTATTGACAACGTCACTTTTGACACAAACAAAATGTAGTTGCATGGACGAACTCTCAAACTAAACTGTCCCCGAAAACCGATTTGAACACTTTATATAGCCTTTTGGTTGATACTAGAAGATTCCCTAATTTTCTAGAAGTATTTCCATAATACATGGTGTAACAAAAATGAGAAAAAGGGGTATTCTGACGATTTCTAGACCTTCTGTCATAGCCGTTACATGTTCGAAATAAGGAAATTGAATTTATTAGAAAGTTCCAGACCTTCTTTCATTGACGTCTCATGAGGGAATTAAAGGTGAAATTTAATAAATAAATTATAAACTCGTAAATAATAAAACTAAAACCGTACAAACTACAAACAGAAATTAATTCTATGAAACGTATAACGCTATAAAGTTAGTTACAAAAGAATCCGCAGTATATATTAAGTAATATTAATTTCTCTTACGTCTATGGGTATAGGACATTATACAAGAAATATATGATAAACGAAATAACATATAGGATGTTTCATTTAAAATAAGCATTTTGAAAAAATTTTTGCTGAATTGCCCAATCAACTTTCGTAGTACATATTGTATATATATATATATATATATATATATATATATATATATATATATATATATATATATATATATATACAGAGAGAGAGAGAGAGGGGGGGCGGAAACATGTTGTTGAATCCAGGCGCGGATCCAAGGGGGGGGGCGGTGGGGGCGATCGCCCCCCCCCCAAGAGCTTTGAGTTTAGGAAAATGAACCCGATTTTTCCTCTTCTACTACAGTTTATTTAAGAACTAGAGAGAGTAATAAATCATTTTTTACCCATTTTCTCTTCACAAACTACCTGTGTTCTTTAGTCCGGTGTCTTTAGCAAAATCTGTTAGACACATATATTTTTCATAGGAATGGGTTAGACATTTTATAATCAAAAATACCGGTCTATAATAATGGACTAAAATGCAGCCTTATTCTCTCAAAAAATTTTAATAATTTGAATACAAAATATCCATTAGCAAAAATACAAAAAGGTAAACATATATAAAAAAATAAATTCGTCCATATAATATTAAAATATTTTTGAGGCTATCAGTCATTTTATTATTAATTAAAAACATTTTTAGGGTATTTGACGTTTCAGTTTATTTATTTCTTAACCATCTGCAGAATTACAATTAAACACTAAAAAAGGATTCAAATATAATTATTTTTTATATGTTACAGTTAAAATTAGACCTACTTATTTTTATTTCTATTGTACTGATATCTTAATTTAATTTACTTTATTATATGGAAATATGATAGCCCCAAAAAATAAGATAAACATGTCAATTCTACACGCTTAAGAAAAAGACACAAATACAATAAAAAAATAATAAAAAACTTACAGCTAATTAGAATTAAATATATATAAAATTAATTCCTATTCAAAGTCAGTGAAACTATCTTCGCCCAAATTAATTATAATTGGTTAGTCTAATTCACCGATCATGAGATCGAGTTCTCACATTTTGTTTTATTCTTTTATTATATGGATTTTTCCCAGTTTTCCGCAGTAACGTTATTCAAAAAAATCTTTCAAAAGTTTAGTTAAACTACTAATTTTGTTAATTGCGTTATTTCTAGCAACTCTACCTTTTACTTGAGAGAAATATTTACTTCTCCAACGGACGTTTCCGGACGATCTAGAGGGCTGGATCCGCCCCTGGTTGAATCATTAAGTTAGATTTGATTGGCGAATATTTGTTTTCTAAAATAGTTAGGGTATAACCAAAACTTTTTTAATTGTACCTTCCATAATGTTCCTGCATGATTTTCCGTTGTGCTGGAGTCGCCTTCTCAAGTGCCACAACTGCAAACCAAGTGCATCTACCCATTTTAATGTCAGTGCCTAATTTGCCCATGACTGCTGGATCGCCAAACGAGTCAAAAAAGTCATTCTGCAAATAAGAAAAATTCAAATGTTATTTAGAGATGCATTGTTACCTGAATTTGGACTGAAGCCATTTGATATCGATTATTGATTTTACATGTAAATGTTTTTGATTAAATAATTAATTTTGAAATTAGGTAATGTAAACAGTATAAAGAAAATAAACTGATTTTATGTTTATTTGATACGGAAAATTACCAATATTAAAAGTAATTTGATCTTACACAGTGTTGTTGTCAAAAAGAGTACATATGTAATAAGACATATCATTAATAATCATTCTCGCCTAGCAAAACTAAAAATGGACTTTTAAATCGAAGCATTCTTGAAAGATTTGCATTATTTCGGCTTCCCAGTAACGTACAACCTTCATTTTTTTTTAATTGGAGTGACTCATCGAAAAAATAACTTTTGGCATATTTTCAACTCCCTTAGATTACTCATATCCCCCAAAAAATGCATTTTTCTTTAACTATATTTTATCATGTCGTAATTGAACAACTACGACTATATAAAAATAGTAAATTAGTATATTAAGAAATTAATGATTGTACAAAAAAAATGCATTACAATAAAAAAATATATAATATTATATAAAATTGAAGAAAACTAGCAAAATGTATACTAATATTTTTGCATTTATAGTCTATTCAAGAACTAGAGAGAGTAATAAATCATTTTGACCTATTTTTTCCTTGCAAATTACCTTGTGTTATTTAGCCCGGTATCCTTGGCAAAACCTGTTAGACACTTATATAGAAATGGGTTAGAAATTTTATAATCAAAAATACTGGTCTATAATAATGGACTATTTGTGTTGGATAGCAACAGCTATTTGGAAGTGTGAAGTGTTAAAAAGAATTTTCATCACTGCCATAGGCGTCGGAAGGAGGTTTATTTTATCAGTATTTATAGCATAAAATATTATTTCGGTTATAAGCTCAAAATAGAACTAAGGTGTTATAATAATATTATTTTATTTTTAATGATTTCTTAATAATTCATATACATTACAAAATAGAGATAATTTTGCCATATTTAACACAAATCATACCTGTATTTTTATTACTTTTAATTTTGGCATAGAAACCGTTTTAGACACATTCAGACTAAAACGTAGCCTTATTGTTTCAAAAAATATTAAGTTATAATTATCCATTATTATAAATACAAGAAAGTAAACATATATAAAAAAGTAAATTCGTCCATATAATATTAAATTTTTTTGGAGCTATCGGTCATTCTTTTATCAATTAAAAACATTTTTAGGACATTTAACATTTCAGTTTATTTATTTCTTAAACCATCTGCAGAATTGCAATTAAATACTAAAACGAAATTCAAATTTAACTAATTTATAGTTACAATTAGATTTACTTGTTTATATTTTTATTGCACTGACATCTTAATTTAATTTGCTTTATTATATAGCAATATATATATATATATATATATATATATATATATATATATATATATAGCCTATAGCCCCCAAAAAATAAAACAAACGTGTTAATTCTACACGCTTAAGAAAAAGACACAAATACAATAATAAAATAATAAAAAAATACGGCTAATTGGACTTAAAAATATATATAATTAAAGAGTGAGACACACTAAAAAAAATAAATAAAATAATAAAAAATATATAAATACCATTAAACAATAAAATACAACAAAAATAAAAATTTAAATAATAAACTATGTTTACACTGGTGAACAAAACGTATCTAATCCGTAATCAAAATCGGTGGAGCTATCCTCGCTCAAATTAATTATAATTGGTTCCGCTATCTCACCGATCATGTGATCGAGTTTCCACATTTTGGTTTATTCTTTCATTATATGGCTATACGGGTAATTTTCAACATCTCTGGGGATTTGATATTCTGTCCGGTGGTTATTACTTTATCAGAGAGGCCATGCTTCTTTATTTTATTGACTTCTTTCTGAAAGCTTTTCATTTTAGATTCTATCCCCTCTACTATTTCTTTCACTTCTTGTCACACTTTTCCTATATCTTGTCGCACTTCTTGGCGTACATCTCCAATGTCTTGTCGCACAACATATTCAATACTATTTATTTTGTGATCTACTTCTCCAATGTCTTTTCTAAATTCTCCTCTCTCTCTTAAACTTTTGTGTTGGTCCTCGTAGATCTTGATCGAGTTTTTGCTTTTCTTGTACAATGATCTTATATATCCTTTTGTAAGGTTTATCATCATTTTTAGTGCGACGTTCTCCTTCTATTTGGCGACGTTCTTATTCTTCTTGTTTGCCTTTAAGACAACGTATTTCTTCTGGCTGTTTCTCTCTTTGGCGACGTCCTTCGTCCCTTTGGCGACGTTCTTCTTCTTATTTTTTTTTCTTCAGACGACAGTATTCTTCTTTTAGGTGACGGTCTTTTTCTTCCTGCTTTTCTTTTAATCGATGTTGTTCTTCTTTTTGACGGCGTAATTCTTCTTCCTGTTTTTCGTTTTGGCGACGTGCTTCTTCTTCCTGTTTTTTTTTCTCAGAAGTCGTTTTTCTTTTTGGCGGCATTCTGCTTCTTCTTGTTTATCTTTAGGGCGACGTTGTTGTATAAGTTCCATAAAATCATGAAAAATCCGATTGTAAAGTCCGTTTTTTGCTATCTGTTCCAGTTTTCAAATAGAATGTTCTAGAACTTAGTCGGAATTTCGGTATATATATATATATATATATATATATATATATATATATCAAGAAATCAATAAATACATTAATATATTATACTTATCTGTATACAGTTCTACAATAATTTTGTAATAAATTTAATTGAATGAACAATTTAAAAAAAAGCTTATTAACAAGTTCTATGTAACAATTTTATAAGATAATATTTTACAATTTTTCTTACCTTTGTATAGAAATATACACTGTTTCGTAATGATTTATATGACACCTTCAACGGTCTACCACGTGTTCAAATACTTTTTTAAAGTTAAAATCTGAGTGAACTTTCACTAAAACGCTTTTAAATGCAAAAAATGTTTGCAATAGAGCATTTACAAATGTACAAACACCATAATATTTTTTCTTTCAAGTATGTCAAAACGTTATATCAAATTAACTCCAAAGCATACTACTCCAAAATGACAGGTGTTACCAGAATGCCGGCTCCGAACCGGATACTGCCAAGAGCGGAAGACATCTGCACCTTGCAACATAGCAACCCGCTGTACTCGCGCTGTTTGAATACCGTCGGAGAGATTCTGTGGGTAGTTTTCAGAGGTCCATAGATCTTACAGGGATGTTTCTCGTGAAACCGAAAAATTTATCGATAAATTACAAGTATTCAATAATGTCTTCTGTAAATTTCAGCCCTTAATATTTATAAACCGCGACATTGCGAATTTTTTTTTTTTAAAAAAAGTAAATTTTATCGTAAAACAATTTTTTTTTCTCTTCCAGAGATCGGAAATGATATATTTAAATCTAATAGACGTATTAGAATAATCGGATGTACACTGACAAAAAAGTTATTGTAATTTTTCGAGTGCAAAAAACTGTTTTTCGCAATTTTCTCGACGGAAAATAAAAAAAATTTTTTTTTGAAAATATATCTTAAAAATATACGTCATTTCAAACAAATTGGTCAACCTGGTTGCTGTATCTTTATGAGGAAGGCTAATAATCAACATCGAATTTTCAACTTTGAACTCGATTTTCTTGGAAACTATTCAACTCACAAATTTCGGATTAAACAGACTTTTTTGGATCAAAAATATCTATCATTTCTTAGAATTATGAAGCGATAGTTAATTAATAAATGTCGTTTAGTTATAAATTTTAAACAATGGAATTTTCCGAGAAAAAAAATTATATTTCGATAACTAGTGGCGCCATCTATAACTTTAATTATATCAATCGATAGGTTTGTCTATAACTTTTGTTTGATATATTTTTTCAAACAACCCTTATTTTTTAAGATAAACTGAAAAAAGTGACCATTTTTTGGTCACCATGGACCGTATGAATTTCCATCGAAGTATGTTTTTAGTGATGCAATAAAATCGCCAGTTACATTTTTTTCCCTACAAAAGTTTAATTTCCATGGACTATAATTTATACCTGAATTTGACAAAACGCCGTCAGTTTCATTAACATAGCCTTGGTCTGCTTTTTCTGTTCTTCGTTATATATACCGGCCAAATACATTGCCATAAATGCTGGTGGTTGAAAAAAACAATAATAACCCTTGGTAGTGGCAAGTGAAATATATCTGAAAAAAAAATGGTTTCAATATTTCTTTTTTAATAAAATGTACCTTGGTGGGTGTTTTGCATCTGCATAAAGAGGATTCTTTTTAAGACTTTCCCCCTATTAATCTATATTTCAGTGATATTGATTACTTTTGGGATTCTAAATGACAATCAATAACAAATTATACTCTGACCTTTGGAATTCATAATCCTTCTGGTTAAGTGGAAGGTCCCTTATTCCTTAACTACTCTGGAATGGATTGTGGAGACGTATAATGGGCAATACTTCTTTTACAATTTTTGCGAGTACAGCAGAAGCTGATCATTCCTTCTCTAGAGGTCACATGATTAAAGAATGACTAGTAACTTCAACAATATTACCACCGATAAATGGAACACCAACTTTAAACAAAATAATGATAAAATAATTTGCTCTCAAAGAAATCGACGCAATGTTTTCTCTCTCTCTCTCCCTCTTTCTCTCTCACTCTCTCTAGCAGTCCAATTTGATCCACTCCTGGAAATAGGCCTCCTCTAGTCTCTTCTATTCTAACCTATTTTCTGTAATCCGATGTCAGTTCTAGTATCGTCAAAAAAAAAATATCGAAAAGAAGTATCGGACTGTCTTAATATATCAAAAATAATAATATAACAATATACGTTTGGTTCTACTTGCTAGAGGGTGGCGTAAACATTTTATAATATAATATACAAGTATAGATTAGGTTTTGTGTGTGTCTGCTCAAACTTTAAAAGAACAGACAATTATGAGTTTTTCTAGAAAAAATTGATATCCTTATTTTTACATCCATTGATTTAAATATTAAGGAAATCTAATTTCTTATTACCTTCGAGGTTACAATTAAATTCAGCAAGACTGCACCTGAGAACCTACACATTCTCAAGTCACGAGCCACCACTGATTCGCGGTCAAACAATGGCTTAATTAATACGGTGGTTTCAATATACTTGTCTCACCTTTCCACTGACTAAATCAAGTATCAATCAACTTCGCCTGGGACAGTGAAGGGGTGAATTGAGTAGCTCTGAAACTGTCACTGTCGGTCCCAAGTCCGGATAAAGGAGGAGGGTTAAGCGGAAGGCCAACAACCTACCCTTATAAAAAGCAGCCTGTTATGAAAACTGCAAACATGCCTCGGAATCAAACGGATACATATGGAAAACGACAATCGCAATGGACAAGGACTTTGAATATTGGAACGTGGAACGTCCTAAGCAGGTATCGGACAGGAGCATCCATACACTCAGTACAACAATTAGAAAAAGTAGGAATGGACATCACGGCAATACAAGAAGTAAGATGGCTAGACACTAGAAACATAAGAATAGGCAAATCAGTGATTTTCTACAGCGGAAACCAGACAGGAAGACACGAATTTGACACAGGTTTCGTGATCGGAGAAAAATACTTAAACAGTGTTATAAGTTTTATGCCCATCAGTGAGAGACTGTATTATATTAGACTGAAAGGAAAATGGTACAATATCTCAATCATATCTGCACGTACCCCGACAGAAGATAAAGACGAAACATTAAAAGACGACTTCTAAGAACAACTCGAAAGAACGCTAGAGAGAATCCCCAAATAAGACATGCAAATAATCTGTGGAGACTTCAACGCAAAAATTGGCAAAGAACCTAACTTATGACCGACAATAGGACAACACAGCCTCCACAATATCTCAAACGACAATGGATAGAGGCTCATAGAGCATGGGCTAACAATATGCTTGTAAAGTCTACTATGTTTCAACATAAAGACATTCACAAACAGTCTTGGGTGTCCAACGACAACACCACACGAAACCAAATTGACCACGTAGTTGTCGATGCTAGACATGGAAGCAATGTGCTGGATGTAAGAAGCCTCAGGAGATTAGATGGAGATACAGACCATTATCTAGTGAGAGCAAAAATCAGGATGAGAATATCGTCACATTGGGACAATGGAACATCGAAAAAATGCAAAATAAGGAAAGTCGCGAAAATTACGCACAGGAAATGATACAACAACTAAATAAAATAGACCAGAGTAATGATATCGAAAGACTATGGAAACAAATGGAAGAAACAATTACAGATACAGCAGAACTAATGATCGGAAAAAGTAGAAAGAGAACAAGAAAATGGTTTGATAAAGAATGCCAAGAAAAACTACAAGACAGACAGAAGAAACGAAACATTATGATTCAACAAGAAACAACAGAAAACAAAGAAAGCAACATCTCGATGAAAACTAACTAGACAAAAGAAAAGGGAATATGAAAAACAGCAATATGAGGAAATGGAAAGGGATAAACAAGACTCAAACAGTCGAGCATTCTACAAATCGGTGTCAAATGAGAAGCAAGACCTAACTCTGTGTCTATACTTACAAAGAATAATGATGAACTCATAATCAACGAAGAGGAGATACTCCCAACATGGCAAGAATATTTCCAAAGTCTACTAAACATACATCAAGAGGAAGAACATAGAGAGGATATATAGTTAATTGGGAGGAGGCCCCGACAGGGAAAAGATCTTTCGGACGCCCAAGAATACGATGGAGAGATAACATATGGTCAGATTTAAGAACAATGGGGTTACCCACTGACCCAACTATCATGGACGACCGTGTGAGATGGAAGCAAGTTGTGCAGTCAGCCAAGATCCACCCCGGGTTGTAGGGCTACTAAAGAAAGAAAATCAAGTATAAACTGAATGTTTTGTCTTAAGACTACGACCTTATATAGGGACTGTGTCCATTGAAGTACAAAGTTTCGCTTCACTGTACACACCACAATGATTTGATGTTATAAAGTAGTGGTTGCTAAAGATTAGGTATCTAAATACTCGGTTTACTGAAGATTCCATTATTGTTTTTAATGTAGGCTGCTTCTATAAATTTTCTTTTTTTCGTGATGGGTTTCATATATATTGCCGCAGTCTCAGACTATTTTTTATGGTATTGTTTATCCCAAGCGTGTTCTGCAATATCTGATCTCGACGTTTCCCCTTTTTGTGTATGAGTTTTATGTTCCTTAATTCTAACTTCTAGTGGTCATTTGGTTTCTCCAATATATATTTCACCACACTCACATGGAATTTTGTAATATATGGAATGGTTCAAAACTCATACCATAGATACGGCAACAGTAAAACCAAAAGTCTGGTTGAGATATGTCGATGATACTTCCATGGAATGGCAGTGATCAAGAACTTAATGATTTCTTGACACATCTAAATACCATTTGACCTACAATTAAGTTTACCATGGAAAAAGAGATAAATGATCAATTGTCCTTCCTAGATGTCATGGTGAATTGTTCTAACCAAACTATTAAAACTTCTGTATACGGAAAGCCAACACATACTGGACAATATCTTTTTTTTTAAGTAGCACGCTACTTTTTGGCTTTGGGCCGTTCGGCCATGCAGCCAGTCAAACTTTATTATTACCATTAAATTACAAATTATACTTAAAATCTAACTAAGCCTAAGAACAAACACAAACACCCATGCCGGACTCGGGATTCGAACCCGGCATCTAAGTGGTACTAGACCACAACCATATCACTGCACCACCCAGATGGACGGACAATATCTTAATTATAGTTCTAATTATTCTGCTGTAACCAAACGGGGAATTATACGCAACCTCTATAATCGCGCTATATCTATATTCAATAATGCCGATTCATTGGAAAAAGAGGTAGCACATATTAAATCCGATTTACAATAGAATGGTTATTCTTTAAAACTAATTGACGATGTTATAAATAATTTTAGAACAACTAACACTGGACAGCAAGAAACACATTCCTTCTTCACAATTCCGTACATTAAGAGAACTTCGGAGAAAATAAAATGAATTGCCAGTAGTTATAATATAAAAGCAGCCTTTAAATCAGGAAATACACTCAGAGTTCATTTAATAAAAACAAAACCAAAAACTACCGATGAGAAGGAATATGTTTTCAAAGTTCCATGTGAGTGTGATGAAATGTATATTGGGATAAATAACACCATATAAAATGGTTTGAGGCTGCGACAATATATATGGAACCCAACATGAAAAAAAGAAAATTTATAGTAGCACCTTACATTAAAAACAATAATGCAATCTTCAGTAAACCGAGTGTACTTAGTCTTTGACAACCATTGTTTTGTAACATCAAATTATTAAGGTGTGTACAGTGAAGTGAAACTTTGTGCTTCAATGGACACTGTCCCTATATAATCTCGTAGTCTTAAGACAAAACATTTAGTTTATACTTGATAACGATTAGAGATACAACCTAATCGAAACGTCGTAAAAATAAATAAAAATAAAGACCATGCAAGTCCGACAACCACGTTTCAGTCAATCTTCAACATTGTCTACAACCTCCAAACTTACCTTTCCTTTGTAAAAATTTCCAGATTTGGTTTTCCATTAGGTCCTATAAACATGACCTCATAACTTTGAGCAGTAGTAGTTTTGTAAAATGCTTCGTGAAATAATTCTCTTATAGGGATATAAGCTGGATGATCTCCCAAATGTCTGTAAAAATAGATAACGATAGATTGGGGTAGTCTTTAATATTAGAATGTTATTCATCCAACATTAAATGCGGCAGAAATGTAAGCATTAATGTTAGTTAAAATTCAACGCAATTAAGGAAAATGAACTCATTTTGTAGGTTATGGGGTAGGTATTTTTAATTGCATTACCCAAATTACCCTCGTCTGTGCTTTTTTTCGTTATTCTGACAACCCTTATTTAGAAGATCCATTGGTTAAACTTTAAATAATCGGACACATAGCCTGAGAGCTCCCAACTTGGCAATTTTTTTAGCTCACTTTTAAATTTCTATAGAATGTTACATATCAACTTAATTTTTTCATTTTTTTAATGCAAGTTTAATACATGAGAAGATTCTAACCTTAAAAATTGTAAATAAATCTTGTTTAGAGGAGCGTGGGGGAATCGGAGCCCTTGGGTAATGAGAGAGGTGTCTGTGTAGACTTATCCGATGATCGTATTCGTGCAAATGGCGCTCGGGTGTGCTCGGCAATGTTCGGAAACCTATGCCGCCCGCGGGTGACCCTCCAGTGTCCCGCGATCAGTCGCATGAGACGAGAGTGTGTTTTTGGCTCCGTGGTTATAAAAAATTATAAATTTCAAGGTAAGAGTTAAAATATATTCATTTTGTATTGTATTCGCACTAAATATATCACCATATCTATCTAATTTACGATACTGCTTCTCAAATTGCTACTGACAATAACGTGTTTTTATTATATTTTTAATTTTGAAGTGGTTGATATGCGGGTAATGAGAGCTAGTCATGGCTCCCATTACCCGCATTATTGGAATTTGGCTTCCACTACCCCATTGCAATTTCTTAAATTTTCACTGACTTACATGACTTAATTAACCTTTCCAGATGCCACGACGTACGACGTCAAAAGCTTCTTGGACTGTAGAAACATTAGAAAATGTCATCAAAACCCTTCAAAACGGTGGCATATCTGTATAAAAAGTAGCTAAGGCCACAGGAATACCCTACGGTACGCAAAAAAACGATACAGATTAGCTAAATCGAATAATGATAAGTACAGCTATGCTCCAAAGTTGGAAAGAAGTGAAGTGTTCAATGACGAACAAGAAAAACTGCTGGCCGATCATCTTCGTCAAATGTCGAATATGTAATACGGGTTAACAAAATCTCAATTTCGTAAAATATGTTACGACATGGCTGTGGATTTCGGTGTGTCAAATCAATTTAATGAAGTCAACAAACTTGCTGGTAAAGATTTCTTTTACGGATTTTTGCAGCGACATCCCGATCTCAGTATCAGAAAGCCCGAAGCCACAAGTATTACCAGAATACTTGGATTCAACAGAGTGGAAATAAAACCATGAATGAAGCAAGTAACATTTACAATGCGGATGAGTCTGGTATCACAACAGTATAAGAAACTGAAAAAAATTATTGCGCCTAAAGGAAAAAAACGTGTTGGATCAGTGACATCTTGGGAGAGGGGAAAAATGTTCCAGTAATATGTGTCATGAGCGCTTCAGGATTGTTCATACCACCACTTTTTATATTTCCACGCCAATGCCACTCGTCCCTACTGGAAAAAGATGGACCGCCAGGAGATATTTGCGCTTGCACACATAATGGTTGGACAAACCAAAACATATTCATCCTGTGGTTAAAACATTTTATACAGCATTCAAAGCCTACAGCCGAAAAACCTCTTCTGCTTGTTATGGATAATCACAATAGTCATGCCACTTTAGAAGCTTGGTAATTAGCTAAAACTAATCACGTAATAATGTTGACTATCCTCCCACATTCATCTCACTGCTTACAATCGTTAGATGTAACTCTCGGGTCCTTAAAAAAAGCATATAACAAGAAGTGTACATGAAATCAAAAAATATGATAAAAATAACACCATATGAAATCGCTGGACTGTTTAATAAAGTTTACAGTAGGGTTGCAAGTTTAGAAAAAGTGATTTCGGGTTTTAAGGCGACAGGAATATTTTCCATAAACCTTGCGGTTTTTGGTGATGAAGATTTCATTGATAATATTGTAACCGAACAGCCAGCTTCTGTTAATCGTGATATTATCCAATCTACAGCAAATAAAACACCACTGCAAACTCTAGTTGATTCTTTTCCGGTTCAGACTGCATCGAATAATTTACAAAAGTAGCAACAAACTGATTTACCAAATACGATTGATGACTCCGAAAACTTTCAACCACAGCCGAGCACATCTTCTGATTTTGTTTCTACTCTCTCTGTTTTAAGCTCGAAACCTATATCCCAAATTTCTTCGACGATGACTACCAGGCAGAAACACCATTTTGAAATTTTGGCGAGTACACCAATGAAAGTGTTGTTTCAAGAAAAGAAGAAGAAACGTATGGAAAAGGATGTCAAAAATCCTAAACCAATCGGAAAACGTGCCAAGAGTAAAAGTACCAGAGAAAAAAGTAATAAAGTTGCCAAAGGTAAAAGTACTAAAGAAAAAGGAGACAAAAATTGAGTGCTAAAGCCAAAGGTTCTAAACGAAAGAAGAATACAGTTGAAAAGGAAAAAGAGAAAAGAGTAAAGAAAAATTTATTCAACAGTGATGAAGATGGGTCATCAAATGAAGAAGTTGATGAAAACAAAATTTGCGATGATGAATCTGAATACTCAGATGAAGAAAATCTGTGTAACGTTTGCCTCGATACAGGCAAAGGAAAAGAACTTTGGTATCTCTGCAAGAGCTGTGGAAAATGATCACATGCAGAATGTTCTGGCAGTAAAAGTCCAAATGATTATATATGTTTATTCTGTTTGGATCCTTAAGTATCTATTAAGGCAAAATCTTATTGAGACTGATTATAAGCAAAGAAAAGACTTATGGCTCCTATTTGACATATGGGGCGTTCATGGCTCTAATTACCCGAAGAGGAGGGTAATGGGAGCGAATGACATTTTTTTGTTTCTCATCAATGATGATGATATTGTTTTCATGTTTTTTCTGTAATTATAAGTAACCAGATAGGCAACGCTCTCGTCCATAATAAAAACATTTTTTGATTACGTATATTAGTATGCTTCCATTACCCCATGCTCCCCTACTCGCGAAAATGTGAAGTTCTGTCATTTACTCTATAACAAAGAACAGTATTTTTCAAATGTAATGTCTGATTTATTATAAAGAATCCAAATGGAGATTGGTGAATCAGATAGAAGCAAATTTGATTTTAAAAGCTCTCCATTCTATAATTACGATCCGATCCGCATTTTGCCTTAAAATTATCCATTTTGGTTTTGATTAAATTTCAGGTGATTTAATTCTATTTTGCAATACGTATTGCTTAATTTCTTTATTAATAAAGAAACTTACTTTTTAAGTAAAACATAAATGATATTTTCGAGCATTAATCCATCGTTTATTCCGCTTAAACCGATATCTGGTAGACAGTACCAACACGGTAGTCCTCTTCTGGTTTCAGATTGATCAATAATATCATCATATAGCATTATATGGCTTTGGAGCTGAAATTAATTTAAAACCCGTCAAAAATACAACATAAATGTGATATGACAAATGAAGTGGGCTTTAAAAGCAACAAAAAAAACATTTAAAATATTAGAATTACTCATATGTAAAATAACACTGTTCTGATTTCCTGATATTATTTTGGGTTTTTTATGTCTACTGTAAAGTTCTAAACTCAAATGTGTAGTTTTTACCTATCATCACCCATAAGTTTTTAGAGAAGGAATAATAAAATATAAGAAACCCAAAACATAAGCCACATTGTAAATTTTCAAAGATTTAAAGACTTAAAGAACAAAATTTTTATAAAAAATTGAACCGACTTCTAAAAGTGCGCTAAAAAGTTAAAAATAACTATAAATTTTTATATGAAATTGAACTTTTTGACGTCGGTGCCAAACTAATACCTTACAAAATGTGATTTGCAGAAACAGACTAAAAATACTTTATTTGTAATTGCTTCCTTACCATAATTTGTATATATTAGTAATTATTTATTTCATTTACAAATAATTTGGCTCCGACTTCAAAAAATTCAATTTTATATAAAAATTTATAGTTATTTTTCACTTTTTAGCGCACTTTTAGAAGTCGGTCCAATTTTTTTATAAAAATTTTATTTTTCTATTTTTGGTTTTAGAATTCATTATGATATCCATAAATTATTTGAACTAAGTACTAATCGAGATTAGTGTACCTCGCAATGACTGCGAGGTGGCAAAAAAGTACCCATTTTATCCAAAGTTGTAAATCACCCTAAAAAGAAATCACTAAAAATTCTTTGGTTCTTAGAGTTTTCCAAATACCATAAAATTGTGTCAAACTAATATTTAGTCTTTCATAGTAAATCCACTATCTTAAATTTCAAATTAATTTTAGATTGGTAATTTATTCATACCCTTGCTGAGTGCAGCGCTCTTGGGAGTACACCAAATCGAAGAAGGGGAGCTATCCACCCTGAAGCTATCCAACTAGACTGGAGGACCTGCTCTAGCCAATAAGGTAACTCTTACGACTGGGTAGTAGTAGGGGGGCATAATTAATCTACCGGGGCGCAATGTACAGACCCTCAACTCTACGCATATACATATCCAAGAGAAGTAGTTTTCTTAGACGAAACTTGGATTTATTTTAAAGACAACAAAATAATTTCTTGGCGGACTTCAAGAATATGATTTACTGTTGTTCATGTGAACGGATTTGTCCTGTAGCAAGTTTGCTGTTTGCCGCCAAGTCTTTGACTCTGAATTATTATGGTGAAATAAACAGTAAAATTTTTACAATATGGGTCAAAAATAAGTTAATGTTTTCGCGGGTCGATCTTGTAATACAAATTTTACAATATACTCAAGCTTTTCAACTTCCTCAGTTGACACCCGTCTACAGAGCCTTCCATCAGATTAATCGTTAACTACTGCTCTACCGATTGATATATTTTGGTGAACATTTATCATAACTTAGTTGGTTTAAGAGTAATCTTATATATTCATAGCTTTTCATAACAAACTTGTTCTTCTTGTTTTTAATTATAATTGCAGACGAGTGGTATACAAGGCTACATTAAATTATTTCAAAAAGTATGTGGCTAATTTTTGAGATTAATAATGCGTTTATAACTTGTGAAATGTGTATTTTTTAAGTTTTCATAGTATGTATCATAGTAAAGAAATGGTTATTTTAAGTGTTAGCAAAGTTTTTTTGACGCATTCTGTATATTATTGAGAGTTTGACATATACTTACACAACACGTTTGAGACAGTAGTTTTAACATTATGTCTTAAATGTTGAGGAAGTGGGTTGTCAAAAATATTTTATTTAAATTTTACATCATATGCTAGAAAGGAACAACGAATCATTGCACTATATGGCTGCCAGCCTGTTAGCTTCTGTTTAATATTTTTCTGTAGGTGGCTTGGAAATAATCTTCTTTAAATTTTGTCGAATGTGTCGATCGCCCCCCTCCCCCAAGAGCTTTGAATTCAGGAAAATAGACTCGATTTTGCCTCTTATACTATAGTTTATTCGAGAACTAGAGAGAGTAATAAATCATTTTTTACCATTTTTTTTCTTCGCAAACTAACTGTGTTCTTTAGTTCGGCGTCTTTGGTAAAATCTGTTAGACACATATATTTTTCATAGGAATGGGTTAGAAATTTTATAAACAAAAATACCGGTCTATAGTAATGGACTATTTGGATGTGTGAAGTGTTAAAAAGGATTTTAATCCTTGTCATAGGCGTCGAAACGAGGTTTATTATCACTAAGTATTTATGGCATAGGATATTATTTCGGTAATAAACTTAAAATAAAAAGTTTTTATAACATTATTTTATTTCTTATGATTTCGTAACAATTCACATACATTAGAAAATATAGATAATTTTGACATATTTAACACAAATCACAATTGTATTTTTATTATTTTTAATTTTGGCATAGGAACCGTTTTAAGCACATTCAAACTAAAACGTAGCCTTTTTCTCTCAAAAAATTCTAAGTTATAATTTAAATACTTACAAAATACCCATTGTCAAAAATACAAGAAGTTAAACAAATATAAAAAATCAATTCGTCCATATAATATTAAAATTATTTTGTGACTATCGGTCATTTTATTATTAGTTAAAAACGTTTTTAGGATCTTTGACGTTTCAGTCTATTTATTTCTTAAACCATCTGCAGAATTACAATTAAACACTAAAAAGGGCTTCAAATGTAATTAATTTTTATATGTTGCACAAAATTTAAATAATAAATTGTGTTTAACATTACATACCTAATTCGTAATCAGAGTCAGTGAAGCTATCTTAGCTCAAATTAATTATAATTGGTCCCTCTATCTCACTGATTATGAGATCGAGTTTCCACATTTTCTTTTATTCTTTTATTATTTTAATTTTTCACAATTTTCTGCAGTAACTTTATACTAATTTTATAAGATGTGTTATTCCCAGCAACTCTACCTTTTACTTGAGAGAGATATTTCCTTCTCCAACGGACATTTTCCGGACGATCTAAACGAACAGATTTCCTATCTGGTTTTTCCTATCAAAAATTAAGTTCTCTTAGCAATTTCCAGAGCTCAGATCTTTTAGTTTCAGGTTCATCCTTTTATTGCAGTTTACATCTCTTCTTCCAACGAGGTTTTTCGTCTGCCTCTGATCGAATGTAGCTTGGGAGTACTAACAATTCCAGTCGTTTTCTTCTCCTTCAGTATTTGGTACATAGTAGATTTTCCAACTCCTGTCCTGTTAGAACACATCTCAACAGAGCTTTTAACATTATTATCTAGATATTGATATCTTAAGGCATCATAAATATTCATCGTAATAAGTTTTTTGTTGAGGAAAAAATGCCCTGGTTTAACGATTTTGGAATAAATATAGATGTGGAAGCCATATCTTTTGGGTATCTCACTAATTTCAAATAATACATAAAAACAAGCACAAACGAAATAAATCACATACGCTGTACTTTGCTCACTGACAAAAATTAAATTGAACCATTAGAAATATATTGTTGCAGCAAATTTATAAAAGCTTATAATATTTAAATATAATTAAACCTAATTACATTTTCGGCAGTCCTCAGTTACCTGCGGCACTGGAACAGGTACGTTGGTGGTTTCGGTAACAGTTTTATTACTCTCTCTAGTTCTTGAATAGAGTATAGGAATGTGTATACTTGCGATCGCTCCTCCCCTTCCCAAGAGCTTCGAGTTCAGGAAAATAGAATAGATTCTGCCTTTTATATTTGGAATGTGTATGCTGCTGGCACTCCTCCCAGTTGACAATTTATTTTTCTTGCCATAGCCCAGCTCCAGGAGCTGTGAGTTCAGGAAAATAGATCCGATTCTGCCTTATACTAGGAATGTGTATGCTGCTCGCATCCTCCCCCATTATCGGCAACTTGTTTTTACTTGTGATCACCCCCCCCCCCCCAACTCTTCACGAGCTCCACATTCAGAAAATAGACACGACCCTGCGTTTCACACTAGAAATGGGAATGTTGCAGATCTCCCCCCCCCCCGTCGTCAACTTGCTTTCGCTTACCATACTGTACTTTTGTGATATCACTGCCCCCCCCAAAGAGAGAGGCTGGATCTGCTCCTGATCAAACTAATATGTAAAATGCAATTAAATCTACTTACCATTTCAAGACACCATCCTAAAATAGTGACCAATTTTATATTTTCTGGAGTAAGTTTCTGTGGATCTTCTAATAATTTATATGATGAGATTAGCATCATTGTCATTTTCTTGCCATTTAGTGTGGTGTGCTTTAACATCTAAAAAGAGGTTTCTTCATGAATAGAAAGAAATACGAATTTGAACATTTCTTTTCAAAGACATTTATATAATTTTAACGCTGATCTTAATTATATCGATATATATATATATATATATATATATATATATATATATATATATATATATATATATATATATATATTGCGATCACACTATCGTTATACCCAGAGAAAATTAATTAAAATAATTCAATTAATTTGAGGTTTATGTTAGAAATTTCTTTAAAGGTCACTGCGCCCGCACCGCACTCGTAGATAGTGTTAAAAGTTGCCATGTGTTTTGTCGAACGAAAAGTAAGTTTTTTAGTAATTATTATTTTACTCTTTACGTATTGAGAAGATTATGCTTTCAACGTGACTGTTTGCCTAGTCATTTGTTATTAGATCGGCTGTAGCATGTCATAAACGTCCTTTACGCAACACATTTATATTTGGGGTAACGAAGTTTGTAACCTCAAAAATTTGCTGGGGTACAAAAGTAACATGACATAAAGGGGCAAAACTACATTTTACTTTTGACCCCGTTGCAACATATTATCTGTGTGCATGTATTTAATACTTCTTTTTATTTATTTTGCTGAAATAGGATGACGCGACAGCGAGTTAGAAAAACAGCTAAAGGCAGTACTGACATATCAGTGCACAGAGCAGCCGATGAGCATTTTAAGGACAGTACGAAGATTAGAACACTAGCAAAAAAAGACGTTTGCCATGTCACATTGTACAGATTCATTCAAAAATTTAAAGCAGGGAATACTAATGCAAAAGTTGGGTACCGTTGCATCAATCGGGTCTTTACGACTGAAAAGGAAATGATTTTACAGGACTATATAATTCAGTACTCCAAAGTATATTTCGGTATGGTTCAGGTTAGTTCAGGTTACTTCTGCCGAACGTGGAAGGTTAGTAACCGTCGCTGTAGCCATTAATGCTCAAGGAGGACGTTTTCACGTTACTCCGATGATTCATAGATGTCGTTCGACTGGCGATATTTTTTAGTCTGACATCGAAGTTGGTAGATGGCACGTGCAATATCCTGCCGATATACCTTGAAATTTATAGTTCATATATTAGTTATTTCCTGCTAATGTTGCTCTCGGCCCGATACAGCTCCACTGACGAGATCATGAAGTGATCGAAACGGGTATGGAGAGAGGACCAGAGCGATATTTGCAGAAAATAAACTGTTTGTATATATATTTTTCATATTCTTTGCCTGAAAGGAGAATCACATATATGACAAACTACTTAACTACGGCAGAAAGATTTCTTTATTTCTTTCTGAAATTTTGATTTTTTAAAAGTTTCACGTTACTCCGATGATTCATAGATGTCGTTCGACTGGCGATATTTTTCAATTTGACATCGAAGTTGGTAGATGGCAGGTGCAATATCCTGCCATTATGGTTCATATGTCAGTTATTTCCTGCTAATGTTGCTCTCGGTCCACTGACCAGATCATGAAGTGATCGAAACGCGTATGGAGAGAGGACCAGAGCGATATTTGCAGGAAATAAACTGTTTGTATATATATTTTTCATATTCTCTGCCTGAAAGGAGAATCGTATATATAACAAACATCCAGTTACGTTTATGAAATTATAAATTATTCTCGTTATCTTGCTTTTCATACGTCCTTGGTCGTATAGTCTCTTAAAAATTACCGGGTTGGGTTGTTCGCGCTCCGAATACCGTATAAAATATAAATCAGGGGCTCTCTGCTTGTATTTACTACACGTAATATAACATTCTACTTTATTTTACTGTTCAAAATTTTGAAATTTTTTCATTCTGAGTTTTTAAATAGACAAGTTGCAAGTTGACAAGCTAATAAACCCCGAACAGGCTTTAGTCGAATAAGGGATCTTTTATTTATCCATAGTTCAGCCTACTATTTTAAAACATAGTATATTCATTGAACTTAAAAAGTGTTCTTAGCAGTGACTTATGGAAATGATTAAGGTACCTACCATATTGAATCCGAAATACTGAATTTCAAAAAAATAATTTTAACGTCTTAATCTAATTTAAATCTAAACCCTTCATAGCTCCCTAATACCAATTTTGGATGAACTCCGTAAATTTATAATTTCTAGACCATCATATTACATCTGACATATTAGATTTTCTTAAAATAATTTTATATTCGCTATTTACATCCTCAAAAACGATTCAGTCCCACCTTTGAACATAATCGAAAAATGTAAAATTTTTAGTCCACTATATTGGATTGGTCATATTGAATCCTGAAAAAATACTTTTAAATTCATAATTTACACCCTTAAGAACCCCTCAAAAACCCAATATATCAGTTTTGAAGAAAATCGAAGAATTTTAGGACGTCATATTGAATTCGACAGATTCAATTTTTCAAAAAATATTTTAAATTCGTAATTAAGACTAACAAAAATCCCTCAATACTTAAAATCAGTATACAAAATCGAGAATTGTAGAATCTTTAATCTGCCATCTTGAATTTACCATATTTATTTTTTTTAAACAATTTCAGATTCGTAATGTGTGATCCCAAAAACTCCCACATATTGATTTTGATAAAAATCGGACAAAATTAATTTTTTATCCGCCATATTGAATACGCCATTCTGAATTTTTTAAAAATAATTTTAGATTCGTTATATGCGACCCCAAAAACTCTCCTATACCAATTTTGTAGAAAATCGGACAAAATTGATTTTTTTTATTCGCCATATTGAATCCGCCATATTCAATTTTTTAAAAATAATTTTAGATTCGTTATATGCGACCCAGAAAACTCCCTTATACCAATTTTGGAGAAAATTGTACAAAATTGATTTTTTGTCCAGCATATTGGATCCGCCATATTGAATTCTTTAAAAATATTTTGGATTCATTGTGTACTACCCCGAAAACTTCCTCACACCGATTTTAGAAAAAATCAGACAAAATTAAATTTGTTTGTCCGCCATATTGAGTTTTTTAAAAATAATTTCAAATTCGTTGTGTACGACCCCGAAAATTCCCACATACCAGTTTTGGAGAAAATCGGACAAAATTGATTTTTTTGGCCGCTATATTGTCAGTGCAATCTTGAATTTTACTGTACCAAAAATTTCATTCAAATCGGTGCCTCCGTTCGGGAGTAATCGGTGTACATGCATAAAGAAAAAACATACATACTCGACGAATTGAGAACCTCTTTCTTTTAGAAGTCGGTTAAAAAATGAACTAAATCATTTTATATTATGTCAATGCAGTTTCGTTAATAATTATTTCCTATTTTAAAAAGTTTACATATTTAATAAAAAATCCGAAACCGATCTCGATTGCCGTAATTTGTTTTCACCATTATAATTTTCTCTAAAAAAGAGTGACTTCTTTATCAGATTTTTAAAATCTTTTGCGGTTTTTCAGATCTCAGTCTATAAAAACATCCAAAACGAACAATCTTGTATTGTAGCCGATTAATAATCAATAAGTATTTTTTTTTGGTCAACCTTGATTTTACCACTATACATACCCTATCTAATCTACGCATAACATCAGGTAATTCTTGGCTTTTTTCGATCGTTAACTCTTCAATGATCTCTGGGAATAATGCCTTAAAGTCTATGAATTCCTGAGGTTCCATTAAAGTTTGCTTGAAGGTGGAGAAAGCTCTGAAAAGAAAATAATATAAGACTCATATTCATTAAAAACATTTCAAACTTAGTTCAGCAAAGACAGAAAATTATACGAAATATACACTATCTACTAATTGCTGACACATCAAGCTCTTCAAGGTTTATTATGCTATAATTACAAAGACGCATTGACCATTTGGACAGATGGATGGGTAACTCAAAAATATAAAATTTTACCAGACCGTCGTGCATTATATTGTGCTCCCGGTGTAGATGGAATAAATTCTCAGTTCGTTAAACAATTCCACCTATTCTTGCTGAAACCCTTGACTTATCTAATAAATTTAATTTTTAAATCGAGTAAAGTAACCAGCCATTTCAAACTGACACTTATTACACCAATACATAAAGCATGAGACAAAGCGACTATTAGCAATTGTCGTCCAATTAGTGTAATAAATAATTTTGCGAAGATATTTGAGAAATGTTTAAAGGATAGATTGGTAAATTTTTTGGAAATTAATAACATCCTCTCTAAAAATCAATTTGAATTTACCAGTGGATTGAGTACATCAGATGCGATTATGAATTTACTAAATCAGTAACCGTGAATCTTGATAATGATAAAAAATGTCTTGCCGTCTTTCTGGATCTTGAAAGAGCATTTAACACTGTACCTCATGACTCACAGCTGGAACAAATGATCAGTATTATGGAGATATCGGAATGCAGTTTGGACTTAGGAAGTGCCGTATTATGTACTACATCGTTACAGGAAAGATACAACTGGCAGCATTTAAGATACAGAACGGTGAAACTATAGCTGCAATGGAAGCATAACAAATATATAAATACCTAGGTATGAAACAGGATAAACGAATTGACCTCCGTACTATGAAGGCCGAATTGGTAACCGAATTTATCACGAGGATAAGACGGGTGTTACGACGTAGTCTAAATAGTAGAATTTTGTTTAAGGCGCCAACACCCCATGCATGCTCTGCGCTTAGCTACTTTTTTGGAATTGTAAAATTAAACAGGACGGATATCGAAAATCTTCAAAGCAAAATAAGAACACTCTTAATAAAATCACACAAACACCAACCTCGGAGTGCTATTGAATGAACAATGCTTCCAAAACACCAATGAGGAAGAGGATTGGTCGATATTGGTAAGCAACTCGATTAACAAATAATAAACTTACGTTCTTATTTCCACAGGTTAGCGGACTCTTCCACACTACATCGAGCAATATGCGAGGCAGACGATTTACCATCACTACAGCTGACGGAACGGGTTATTGCTTCTCATCACCGAACAGACCAAGAGAAGTTACAAGGCTGGCTACAGGAATCTCTTCATGGACGTCATCTAAATAAGGTCATCCGGGACAATGTCGGAAACTCAGCGTCGAACTACTGGGTGATTTCAGGGTAGATGTTTCCGGAAATGGAGAGCTTCTTGTTAGCTATCCAAGACTCGGTTATTTCGACGTAGAACTATCGAAAATTCATCATCAGAGATCCCTCCATGACCAATGTAGATATGGCTGTCGAACATCAGAGACAATCCTGCACATAACGGGAGGATCTCAAGCGTTTGCCGCAACCGAGTATAAAGAAAGACACGACTCAGCTGCTAAGATACTCCACCAAGAGTTAGCAGATAATTTAAAACTATTGCAGATAGGAAAATTACCTTACTACAAATACAATTCGGAGCCTATTCCTGAAAACAACAAGTTTAAGTTATATTGGGACCTAACGGTTCTAACAGATCAAACAGTTGCTCGTAATAGGCCAGACATTATACTAACAGATAAAATTCCTACGCGAACTACACTGATTGGCATTGCTATATCTCATAACAACAACAGATCAAAATATAATGAGAAGATCGCCTAATACAGAGATCTGGAGGTACAAATTCGCAAAGAGTGGGCAATGAACTGCGTCTACACGATTCTTATAACACTATCAAGAACTGGAGTGATACCAAAGAACCTCCTGCAGATCATCAAGTGACTGGGCCTTAGTATAAACCAATTTAGAAAGCGGTTCTCCTTCCGGACCCTCCTAAAATTTGTAGGAAGCACAGAAGATCACGCCACCTAGAATTCGATAACATGGAAAGGTTCCTATAGAGCTTCATTCTGTTGATGTCTTTGTATACCTAGTATAAATTAATAATCATTGGAGGGAGTGCGAAGCCGTTTGGCTAGTAAATCTAGGGAGATATTTATTTTATAATTAAATTACCTTATATTATTATTATGCTGAGTCTGCTTCATCCACCTTGTATAATTACCATTATTATCACTTATTTTGTGGTCATGTGCGGTTGATGTCGCGTAACTATTTTTATCCGTTGACATTTTACTAACACCCCTACGAATATCTCTAATCAGTTCACCATAAAAACGGTTATGACCTAATTTCAACGAAAACATTTTTTTTTAATTAAATTTGCTCACAGACGAAGGAAAAGGGAGTTACAAAAGTTTTAAAACACCAAAAATATAAAATTTATTACTTCTAGCCCCAAAAACGTAAAAGAAGCATTTATCTACTGAATTAATTTTTTTTAAATGATTAATAAATTTGCGTTAACAAGCCTTATATTCTACTAGTTCGATCAACTGTGTTACTGAAATCGAAAGATTTCATTTAGAAATGATATTAATATGGAATAAAATCCAGTGTGATTTTTTTATTTAAACTCGTTTAATAATTAACAACACAATTTTACGTTATGTAAGTCAGTTAAAAACGAATTTAAAAGAAAAATGTTTTTAATACCAGTCACTGGCAATCGAATAAAAATTTCTTACTTTTTAAACTTATTATTTTATATACAAAGTTAATAAAAATATTGAATCGACTTCTAAAAAAAGCTCTAAAAAGCGAAAAATAATAATATAAACTTTTACATGAAATTGCTGTTTATGAAATCGGCGTCAAATTATTACCACATGAAATAAATAACTAACAATACGAGATACATTCAAGTTATGGTATAAAAACAATTACAAATAAACTATTTTTAATCTGTTTATGCGAATCACATTTTGTCAGGAATTAATTTGACGCCGACTTCAAAAATTTCAATTTCATTTGTTATTTTTCGCTTTTAGCGCTTTCTTAGAGGTCGGGTAAATTTTTTTATAAAAATTTTATTTATTTAATTTTTTAAGAAGAAGTAAATTTTCAATAATAATGACACTATTCAACAAATGCAAAAAAAATTATTACAGATATTGTATTGGCTGTCCGTAGGAGTTTAAAGCATCCTGATTCCGAACTCAACAACGAAAATTTTCGACACGTATAGATTTTGAGTCATAGAGTTAAGAAAACAACATATCTAAGGATAACAGGGTTTATTTACAAAAATACACATGCAAATACATTTATAGTAAGTCTTTTGTACATAATTCTTTAACAAATGTTAACTTTCGCTTATATTCCTGATCGTTTTCTCTCATTATAAACCAACAATAATCCTCAATTATTGCTGGGTCTCATTTGCCTTGGTAGCATTGCTCCATTGTTAATATGTCTTGGTTGAACCTTCCTCCTTGCTCGTCACTAACCGCACCCAAATTTTCTGGAAAACAATTTAAATAGGAGTGCAAATAAAATTTTTATTAAAATAATTGAACCGATTTCTAAAAGTGCACTAAAAAGTGAAAAATAACTATAAATTTTTATATGTAATGGACATTTTTGAAGTCGGTGTCAAACTAATATGATTCGCATAAATAGATTAAAATACTTTATTTGTAATTGTATATATTGGTAGTTATTTATTTCATTTATAAATAATTTGGCGCCAGCTTCAAAAATTTCAATTGCATATAAAAATTCATAGTTATTTTTCACTTTTTAGCGCACTTTTAGAAGTCGGTTCAATCTTTTTTAAAAAAATTTTATTTTTCAATCTTTAGTTTTGAATTCATTATGATATTCATAAATTATTTGAACTAAGTTCTAATCGAGATTAATGTACCTTGCAATGACTCCAAGGTGGCAAAAAAGTATCCATTTTATCCAGAATTGTAAATCACTCTAAAATGAACCACTAAAAATTCTTTGTTTTTTAGCGTTCTCCAACTACCAATGAAATTGTGTCAAACAAATATTTAGTCTGTCGTAGCAAATCCACTATCATGAATTTCAAAACAATTTTAGATTGGTAATATAGGCCCTAAAACCTTCCAAAATCTATATTTAAAGAATTTGAGACGTAAACTTCTTAGCCCGATATATTTTATATTGCATATTGAGTTTGTACACGCCCCAAGAACCCCGCAATATCAGTTCTAGATAAAACCGGACGTTGTAAAATTTGTAGTCCTTCATATTGTATCTTATCAACCTAATAGTTGTAAAAAATTAATTTCATAATAGTAATACACCACCCCCCAACGCCCTAATACCAAATCTGAAAAAATGTGAATAAGGTAAAATTTTCAACAAACCATATTGGATCCGCCATATTCAAATTCAAAAAAATAATTATAACGTCTTAATCTAATCTAAATCTAAACCCTTCAAAGTCCCCTAGTACCAAATTTAGATGAAATCCAAAAATTTAAAATTTCTAAACGGTCGTATATCATCTGACATATTAGATTTTTTTAAAATAATTTTATATTCGCTATTTACATCCTGAAAAACGATTCAATTCCACATTTGAACAAAATCAAAAAATGTAAAATTTTTAGTCAGCTATATTGCATTCCCCATATTGAATCCTGAAAAAATACTATTTAATTCCTAATTTACACCCTCAAGAACACTCTATATCATTTTTGGAGAAAGTCAAAAAACGTAAAATATTTAGGACACTATATTGAATCGGCCAGATTGAGTTGTTCAAAAAATATTTTAATTTCGTAATTAACACAAAAATCCCCCAATACTGACTTTAGACAAAATCAAGAGATTTAGAATTTTTAATCCGCAATCTTAGATCCGCCATATTTCTTTTTTTCTAAATAATATCAGATTCGTGATGTGCTATCTCAAAAACTCCCCCATATCAATTTTGAGAAAAATCGGACAAAATTAATTTTTTATTCACCATATTGGATACGCCATATTGAATTTTGTAAAAATAATCTCAGAATCGTTATGTAAGACCCTGAAAACTTCTCCATACTAATTTTGGAGAAAATCGGACAAAATTGATTTTTTCGTCGACCATATTGGATCCGCCATAGTGAATTTTTTAATAATAATTTTAGATTCGTCATGTGCGTCCCCGAAAACTCCACCGTACCAATTTTGGAGAAAATTGGACAAAACTAATTTTATTGTCCGCCATATTGGATCCGCTATATTGAATTTTCTAAAAATATTTTTAATTCGTTTTGTACGACCTCTAAAACTACCCCATTCCAATTTTGGAGAAAATCTGACAAAATTTATTTTTTTGGCCGCCATATTGTAAGCGCCATCTTGGATTTTACTGCACCAATTTCATTCAAAAAAAATATGTGACCACCGTAGCAACTTCCTGAACATAACGTAAAAAATTTCATTCAAATCGGAGCAGCCGTTCCGGAGAAATCGTTGTACATACATAAATATATATATATATATATATATATATATATATATATATATATATATATATATATATATATATATAAAGGTTGTTTTTTATAGAGGTATAGAACTTTAAGTTGGCAACACTTTTTTAACTGGCGGCCATTTTGTCAGCTGTCAAGTGATTTATGTTTAGTTTGGTTTGGCATTTCAACATGATTAGACTGACGCCTGAACAACGCTTCCAAATTGTGCAAATTTATTTTGAAAATCATGGTTCTGTTCGAAATACATATCGCGCACTACGTCCATTTTATGGTCAACATAATCGTCCATCAGAGCAATTAATTCGATTAACTATGGAACGTTTTCGCACCACGTTTGCTCTAAATGATAATACGCATCCACAGAGACGTCGTAAAGTGCGTACAGAAGAAGTCATTGCTGCTGTAGAGCGTAGCGTAGAGGAAGACCCGAATCAGTCTATCCGCCATCGTGCACAGGAATTGGATATGTGTCCATTCACTTTATGGAAGATTTTGCGGAAAGATCTTGGTTTACGTGCTTACAAAATCCAACTCGTGCAAGAATCGAAGCCACACGATCACCTAGCAAAGCGAAGATTCGGTGAATGGGCCCAAAACAAGATTGCCGTTAATCCCTATTTTCATAAGTGAATTTTGTTTAGCGATGAAGCTCACTTTTGTTTGAATGGATACGTCAATAAACAAAACTGCCGTATTTGGAGTGATGATAATCCTCAAGTGTACGTTGAGACACCGTTACATCCAGAAAAACTGACTGTTTGGTGTGCTTTATGGGCTGGTGGAATCATTGGTCCGTACTTCTTTAAAAACGATGCTGGTCAGAACGTTACAGTCAATGGTGACCGCTATAGAGCCATGATTACTGACTTTTTCATTCATCAATTGAACAACTATGATGTGCAGGAGCTGTGGTTTCAACAAGACGGCGCAACATGTCACACAGCTCGTGTCACAATTGATTTATTGAAGGAAACGTTTGGTAACCGCATAGTTTCACTTTTCGGACCCGTGAATTGGCCTCCAAGATCGTGCGACTTAACGCCGCTAGACTATTTTCTGTGGGGATATGTGAAGTCGCTAGTCTACGCCGATAAGCCCGAAACGATTGATCACTTGGAGGACAACATTCGCCGCGTTATTGCCGATATACGGCCACAAATGTTGGAAAAAGTCATCGAAAATTGGACCTCGAGTTTAGACTACGTCCAAGCCAGCCATGGCAGTCATATGCCAGAAGTCATATTTAAATTATAATGCCTAAAGGTTATCTTTCGAATAAAGTAAATTTCTTGTCAATTTAAAAAAATCATCTTTGTTTTATTCCATTTAAAAGTTCTATACGTCTATAAAAAACACCCTTTATATAGTCGACGAATTGAGAACCTCCTTCTTTTAGAAGTCGGTTAAAAATAGAATATTTTTGTTTATCAAGAAAAAGGAGTGTCGGTCTCCTAAGCTCTTAAGAGCAGGTTTTATGGCTAAATTTGTTCTATTTTTGCATTTTAAATCGTTTAAGTTAGTTATATAACCAAGAAAATAATTTACAAAAACAATATCATATCAGCTTAACCAAATTAAATTGATTGATGAAGAAGTTACAAAAAGATTATTACTTAAAATATCCGTTTTTTGCCTTTTCACAAAAATTGTTAATCCGTAATGTCGTAAAATTAAATTAATTCTTCTTAGCATTAAAGTTAAAATTGTATGTGATAGCGGATGACAGTTGTAACAAGGAAAAAACGACTAAACTATAATGTTAATGTTTTTTATTTACGGAGAGGTTACGCAATTATTTTGTTAATTCAACATAGAAAGTAGTTACGTTTAATGCCGTTTAAGGACTTTTTTAATTTTAAAGCGATCTTAGATGGATAATATTCTATTCTACCTTAGTAAACATATGTTGGAACATTTCAGAAAGTATTGTTATGATTTTTTCTTCCATATTCCCAGAGTTCGATTAAAAAAAATTTCACTCTTAAAAATCAACTTTTAATAACTACTTCTTAACACTTTCACAAATACAAACTAGACTCAATTACTTTTATCCTTTTCCTAGTTATATAACTATAAAACCTACTAGAATATATGAAAATACTAATCTAGAAATTAAAAGATACATGACTAAACAATGATGACTGGAGGTTGAAAATCATCTTGGATTTGGACTGTGTCAAATTGGAATTATTATTGATAATAATTTCAATTTGACATAATCCAAACTCAAGAACCATAATTTTTAACTTGACCAAAGCCGCGGAAGCTTTCGTTCTTTATGTCTAGGGCTGCTTAATTCGTTCATATGAGAATTTTGATGTAACTTTGTCGGGTTGTTCACATATTACCATCCATTTTACTGGCTCGTAGAACGATTTTTCGGTTCCTTAATTAATTTTTTGACATTGTTAGGAAGAATATTGACTACTATTATTGGTATGATTCCATTTTAATTGACTAATGCCTTCGCCATCAAGTATTTAGAGGGTATTTTGGAATATTGAGCTAATCTAACCTGCCTCCAGAACTCTTGACCAGTTTTTCGTAAATGAACTTCATTGTGCTTCACTTTATTCTGGTCGTTTGTTCCTCAATGACTGTATTGGATCGGTATTATGGTTCTTTGACAGAATAAATTCTTGAAAGCCAAAATTGAGGATGTTACGCTTATCATCAAAGGAAAATCCATGTTGATGAATCAGATTCATTGTATGAATAAATTCGTCTCTTATGTTGGCAACGAAAACTAACTGGTTTAATTTTAGGCTTCCCAGTTGAAGCTTGACACTAATTACATCAGCTGCCTCTTTAGTTACAGTTCTCAACGTTACTTTTCTAGACAATGGTAGGATTCTAAATTTATCAACCAGGTCTGAATTTATCGGAAATACTGCTACATGAGCGTCGATAGTTATGGTAATAGGTGTACCATTGACTTTCTTGCAATTATAAAACTGCCATCAGTTCTTCCCAGGCTACGAATAGAAAGAATTCTAGAAGCCTTCTCGATATTAATTACCACCCACCCGATAACGTTGGCTAATTGTAATTTTCCTGGTTCTCTTCTGGGCGGTCTTTCTCATGTGTCGAGTTCATCCAAATGTGTAACACTCGATCTTGTTTCTTCTATAGCTTGAAATATTACCTTTTATGTTTAATTTCTTAAGGATTCAAAAAACATTTTTTCTATTGTTTGGTTTGGTAAATCCTTCTTTTCCTCTATAGTGCCGGCTCTTATATTTGACCTTGACATATTATAAGCTGCTTCTCTTTTCAAAGCCCCATCCAACGCTTCACTACAATAACAAAACTTGCTTAGACATAACATACGCTGTATTTCTTGATCTCTGATCTCATCAAAAAAATACTGATTGTAAGCTCTTCTCGAAATTCTTCCGTTGCTCCTGGGTAAACCAGATAAACAAGGCATCCAACATCTGTTTCATATTCTTCCAAACTTTTTCCATTTCTCTGATGTATTGAACTTGGGTGGTGAATAATATAACTAGCATGAAAGTTCATCTTCAAATCTTCCTTTCAGTGCCGCACTAAAAACTTTATGGTCTTTTTATTGGGTTGTAGAATTGTTTTGCGATAACTCCAGTACTGGCTCACGAAGTGCAATTATTAATGCATTAACGTCAGCTTTAAATTGGCGTTTTCACATTATCCAAGATGTTTCACCGACATATGTTGGTGGTTTGATATTCTGTCTGGTGGTTATTACTTTATCAGAAAGGCCATACGTCTTTAATTTATTGACTTGTGTCTGAAAAATCTTAATTTTAGATCTTATAAAATCTACTTTTGATTCTATCCTATCTACGATTTATTTTACTTCTTTTCACACTTTTCCTATATCTTGACGCACCTTTGATTCAATACAATTTACTCCTTGGCATATTTTACTTCTATCTCATCTACCGTTTCTTTCACTCCTTGTCGCACTCCGCCTATGAATTATTATACTTTGCCTAACTCTTTCTTAAACTATTGCGTTTGTCCCTGTACAATTTGATGGAATTTTTGCTGTTTTTGTACAATGACTTGTTCTTGGTGACATTCTTCTTCTTTTTGTGATGTTCTTCTCCTTGTTTGTCTTTAAAGAGTCGTTCTTCTTTTCGCTGTTTCTCTTTTTGGCGACGTGCTTCTTCTTTCTGGCAAAGTTCTTTTTTTTCCTTGTTCTTCTTTTATACGACGTTGTTCTTCTTTCTCTCTTTTTTTTGACACCGTTCTTCTTCTTCCTGTTTTTCTTTTTTCGATGCGTTCTTCTTCTTGTTCTTTTTTGTTTGGAGCCGTTCTTCTATAAGTTCTATGACATCAGCCAATGTTTTATTTATTTGTTTCCTTTCTGCTATTTGCTGTCAAGCATTTATCATAAAAACTTCTAGAATTTTCTTAAAAATTCGTTTCTAAACTAATTTCTTGACGCCAAAGCCGATTTTTCGCTATCTCTTGTATTTTCTGAATAGAATATACTTTGTTAAAAATTCAGTTCTAAACTTTTTATTGATGATAAATTCAATAGTGTAGACAATTTTTCACTATTTTCTCTAATTTCCAAATAGAGTGTAATAGAATTTTGTCGAAAATTTGGTTTTCAGCATCTTTATTGATGTCAGTTTCAATAATGAAGACAGTTTTTCACTATCTTTTGAGGTTTTTAAATAGAATGTTCTAGAACTTTGCTAAAAACTTGGTTCTAAACAGTTTTACTCATGACAAATTCTATGGTGAAGTCAGTTTTTCGTTATCCCTTCTAGTTTCCAAATAGAATTTTCTCGAATTTTAAAACAACATTTTTCATTTCTAAATAACAACTCTTTAATAGCTACTTCTTATAGTTTCATATTCACATACAAACTAAACTCAATCCCTACTTATATAAATCTACTCTACTAGAATATACGAGAACAGAATCATCTTGTTCCCTCAGCTGTAGCGGCGTTAAATCGTCTGCTTCGCATATTGCTCGATGTGGTGTGGAAGAGTCCGCTAACCTCTGGATATAAGAAAGTAAGTTTATTCTTTGTTGGTCAAGCTGCTTACTAATATCCACCAATCCTCTTCCTCCTTGATGTCTTGATGTGATTTCTAGTAATATCCGAGATTTATTTTATTTGCGTTTGTATTTAGTGGATTTGCTTATCTATATGGGTAAAGTTGAAGGCTAGTTCCTAATGACATCGCGGAGGATTTCTGCATTCGATTTAGCTACGGATGCAGTGGTGCTCTGAAAAACCCACCCCTACTCTCCGGCATGGGAGTTATATCGGCATTTTTGCTCGCTGGAACTGCTACTAGACTTCAACTGTACGCGGGTGATTTTGCTTTAATGTTATTAGTTAACTTCTTCCTTCTCACTTAACTCTGACGTTTTGCCTTTAAATACCATTGTAGCACCATTCCATCACGAAAACTGTTTTTTATAAATGCCCCTATATTGAGACTGGAGGAAAGATGTGAAGTTAAAACGTAAATGATTAGACATGTCTCAATTGTAGTTTGTTTGTCGTTTACGCTTTCGGTTGCAAGCCTTCAAAGGCTGAAGAAGTACCCTAAGGGAACAACACAAATAACAAAACAATGCCTTTTTAGATGTAAGTTTTTTATTTTAAATGTGTTATTCTTATCCTATGCAATTTCTAATTTGTTTTAAGTTTTAAAAACAAAAAATTTCCGTCCCTTTCGATTTTGGTCCCCGAACTGATTTTTTGTGAGCCAAACCGAATTCATCTTACAGTGTTGTCTTTGACTTAAACCTCTCTAATTCTCTGGTGGCAACTTTTAAATAAGAGCAAATTTAATGATTGTCTCTTTTTTCTTACAAAACATTGAACACAGTTATTATTACTCATAAAAATAAGGTCAAATCCGTTTAAAGTTCTGGGTTTTGCCATTGATGGTAACACTAAAATTAATGGCTTAGGTGCTGCTCTTGTTGCCTACCATGACTACATCTTGTCAAGAATATCGTGTGAAACGATGGGAGTATTCTGAGGAAATTCGACTAATGTACAAGGGTTTTCATTTTGAAAAAGATGCAACAATAATGCTTTTGGAATGAAAATCTGTGTTAAGTGTAAACATATGTTTATTTAGATCAATATCTAACTTTTCTCATTTACTACTGTTATAAAGAATATATAAAATTTTTCCGGATTGAATGCATCTTCTATCTAGATATTTATGATCCTGCTAAAAATTTAAATATTGCTTTGTATTAGTTAATTTATCCGTATGTTGGTTTGATTGATATTATTTCATGACTGATACAATTATCTCTCATAAAGCTACAAATATTTGAAATTGTAGATGGGATAGTGTTGATTATTTATACAACATTTGTACAATTGGAAGGAATATATCTTCACGTAGACCTTTTTGTTGGATATGCGTTTTGATATCGTTAAAGCTTTTCTCTTTATAATCATAGTACATGTCTAAAAGGCAGAGATCATCGTAAAGACGTCGGATGTTTGCTACGGATTCTGGCTCAGGCCTGTAAAAAAGATTTATAAATAAACATGAATTGTTAAGTATCAAAAGAAAAAATAAAATAAAAAATAAGTAATTAAAATGACAGTTATTTATTTTTAAAAAACCATGGCAATTGTTTTGACTTTCGTCGAATCGTGGACAAAAAATAAATTGTAAAGCAAATCTAAACTACCTAAATTTATGTAAAACAAATTACATCATAAAGCTATATAACTATTGACAAGATGTTTTATTGTTTGATGCCTCAAATAAGGGTATGATATTTATAAGTTGAATAATGGGGAACCATTCAAATCTAACTGATCGTGTAACAATAAATTTGCATCTTCTAATTCGTTGATTTCTATAGTCTCCAAGAAATTAAGTTTTAGAAATTTATCTTGTGGATATAAGCTCTCAAAATTTCATTCGAAATATGATTTGCTGAGTTTAAATGTCAGGC